>OX104064.1:192103473-192200734 GCA_944474145.2 Dicrocoelium dendriticum | reverse complement strand
CTTATAATAACACTGAAGTACTACTATGCACTAATACATGTGGAAACCTAACTGGCAACGGTGTTTGAATAGTCCCATTGGTTGCATTCCGAGATCTAAAAGCGCAACTAATATCAGCAGGACCTCAATACATACTGTTCCATTAGTGCAACCAAAAATGTTCCCATAACTACAGTGAGGAACGGTCTAGGGAATCTGTTGGCCCGACAAGAGTGTACGCGAACTACGAATGGAGATGAAACGCGTAAGCTCGAAACACTGCACCAGGACCATTGAAAGACTGGTATAAAGCGCGAGTTCTTTTAGGGACTCATCCAAATGCGTACATGCCTACTGCATGTTCGTATTTATAACAGCAGTTTATGAGTTGCCACCTATTGAAATTATCCTGACAGGATCCCAGTTGAGGTCAGTGCGATTTGAAAAGCGAGATAGCAATGCCACTGGAGACAGATTTGATGTAACCTGCTTGGTATGCTTTGACAGATAAGAGCGGTTTCAACTAGGATAGTCCAGCTGTGCCCTTGCAAATTTTAGCCGCTGCATGGTGGCAGCACTGTTCAGAGAAATTTAGATGCGTGCGCAATTTTAGCGGCTCTATACGAGCACCGAAAAAACCGCCCGATACTATATTTGACAGTGGCGGTGTTATATATTCATCCTGTTCTGATTAATCCCTTGCCCTAATGATGCTGAAAAAATCAGGATAACTGCCCTGACAGATAGAATTGCAGCGGGTGTTCATCATGTTGGACCAAAGTTGTGATCTAATTTCACCGTCACGATTACTATAACGTTAAAATTGCTACGAATTGTCATTTTGAACTTGCTCACTGGTCATAGTAACCTCCGCCCTTGAGCATATTTCTGAAGTCCAAATCTGTTCCCTGTTACAAGTTTGTGAACAGTTTATCCAGATCCACACCTTATTTTTGTTCCTATATGTAAGCCACCTTCGAACAGTTAACATTGTCACTGTCTTGAAGGGCTCAAGCTTACAAAATTGGACTTCGCTTAACAAAACGTCCGTGAGTGTAGAAATATGCATTTCACTGAAAAGTGAAATTCATGCTTCGACATATGGCTTCGGGATAAGATAATCGGCTTAACTTTCCACATTCGAAATCCATACTATGTAACTCTCAAACCTAATTGTTCGCGATCGTGTCCCCTAATTTCTAGCGCAAGGTTGGATGAACGATAACGGAGTACAGAACGTAGATCTGTTCGCATCTTCATTTTAATCATGTGTTTATCGAGTTGTCTCCTTGTGTAATGTTGGTGCCACGTGGCCTTAGAACAGATCTATTTAACGATATTTCTGATATCTGCTTATTAAGTTTGTCACCACTCAACTGGGCAAATGCAATTTCCTTTAGCTGATATTGAAACATTGGTTTTAAGACAATTGCCATTTTTGAATCCAATATAGTTCCAACATTGTGGCTGCAAATAGCGCTAGTGTATTGACCAGAGAGTTGCGCGCTAGGGACAGCAAAATTTGGCCTGGCGACGACTGAAGGTACGAGCACCTAATGAATGGGCATATTGACCCTGGTCCTGGACACATGCTGCATGACTCGCAGCATTGATTCCAGCAGGCAGACACTGACGCGTTACTATATTTAGAATCCCACTGGGCAAGACACGTCATCTGCCGTGAGAATCAGGACAAAGTGCTATCACTTGACAGACCGGACAAAATTGCAACTACGATTTTGTTTTCGGTATTCTAACACCGATTCTCACGGCGGATGACGAGACTTGCCCAGTGGGATTCTAAATATAGTAACGCGTCAGTGTCTGCCTGCTGGAATCAATGCTGCGAGTCATGCAGCATGTGTCCAGGACCAGGGTCAATATGTCCATCCATTGGGCGCTCGTATCTTCAGTCGTCGCCAGGTCAAATTTCGCTGTCCCGAGCGCGTACCTCTCTGGTCAATACACTAGCAATATTTGAAGCCACAGTGTTTTAACTAGGTTGGACTCGAAAATGGCAATTGTCTTTAAACGCATGTTTCAATATCAGCTAAAGGAAATTGCATTTGTCCAAATGATTTTCTTTGGTTCCCATCGGTCACAGCTTTCTAAGCCATGCTAATGTAGTTCTTATTTATACTAATGGATTAACTATAATCATAACAAGTATAATAATAAGATACTAATGATCTTAACGTCATAATTAACTGCTTTGCTTTTGATGACCACCATCAGTACAACTTATATATCCCAGTCCGCATTCTTGTAATTGTGACTGTATGTTGGTTTCCATTTCGTAAGCAGATTAATAAGATATATTATTTTCTTGATAGATCAGACGCCGTTAACTGGCTGACAGGAATGCCAGAGTTAAATGGTGCACTCCGCATAAGACCGCAGCGTCATTCATCACCTTAACTGGGGGTTAGATAGGCCTCAGATGTTGCGCAGCGATACAATGACAGATAATATTGGAAAATGAAGATGGCCCAGTCATCATAACCTTGGGCGTGATATAATGATTCGCTCGTTATTCCTACACGAAATACGAGACACCAAACATGGAAAATAGTCAGACGGTGCCTACCCGATGTGAGCCAAAGTGCGAATATATCGCTAGTCGAACATAACAACGCTCTACAGATCTGTTGATATGAGAGGCCAAGATTCGCAACCATGCGTGAATGCCGAACGGACGGTTGAGGTGTAAACTGTGCTCTTCAGAGCGACAGTGATGTCGCTCCGGTTGCGGATATTAGCGAAAGCGCGTCGTGCCTAACTACACGGTTCATGACCACATCATCTAGCAGGAGCCAATACAGCTACTCAAGCGATTGCATTCTTGACCACCATTTAGGCTTTTCTTACCAAGTGTCGGCGCGGTGGTCCAGGCCTATCTTTTAGCACAGGTTCGCATATGGACAATACTAAACATACCCATAATAGTCGGACAGTTAGTGCTAATTTGTCCAGTGCTGCTCGACAGATTTGTGTGCTGTCAATAATCAGGTTAGTATCATCCGCCTATTGCAACTGGAGAAGTCGATCACCCGCAGGCAGCTCCTCAGCCCCAAGTCGCGTTCACTGAACGCAGCTCCCATTCTTTCATGGACGGCGAAGTTGAAAGCAAAAGCGACAATGGGCACCCCAGCCTTCCACCATCGGTGAGAGTGAAGTGGGGCGACAGCCTACCATAAGCCTTTCCTGTGCCGGAACTAAGTAAGTTAAGTCTTTTAATAAAGTTTACAAATTTATTTGGCACATATCCCCGAAAAGTGCATCGATGCGCTGAATCGAAGGCAACTTGGTTGCCAACGGACATGACTATGGTGGGTCGCCAATTTAACCAATAGTTCGTTAAAATCCTAACGTAAAGGGAAGATATGGATTCTGCATCCAAGACACACGGCGGGTGATACAATACCCGAAAATATGGATTCTTCATCCATTGTCTTGACGTAACTTAGCTTGCTCAGTCGTTGTGAAGTTCGCCGAACTGGGCAGCTTGGTTGCAAACGTTTCGCCACCATTCGAGGTGGCATCCAAATCATTTCGTAACTTAGCTTGTTCATCACCAGTCTTGCTTTCTAGTGTGCCATTAAGTTCATAGGGAAGGACAGAAGCTAACAACTTAGAGGAGCTGTATAACCGAATGATTTCGCTATGGCTGCCGCACTCCGACCGTGAACCTCAGTTGTAAATGGGGACATTAACGGATCAGTTATATTCGGTTGGGAGTTTCCTGTTCCCGCAGTTTCACAGTAAATCGCTAGTTCACCGAATTCCAAGAGGACGGAAAGAAGCCAATAAGGGCAAGCGGACTTAATTAATCTTTATACTCTTATCTAACGTTCGACCTCTGCGCATGAAGGCGGGACCAGAGAGAGCTCAGTGAAAAATATTAGTTACTGGCTGCTATAAATCAGTAGTTCCGGCTTTTGAATGTGTAGATTACACAACAAGTTACGGATATACTGACCATTCTTGTCAAGCATAGTTTTTCTGGCACCAGTTCACGTACTCTCCGGTTCATGTACCAAACAAATGACGTCCGATGGTCATCAGAAAGAGCAGTTATTTACATTTGCAACGCAAAATGAGACCACTGGTTTTCACGGTCTGCTTTCAGACCCAATTTCACCCTGATATCTTTGCGAGTCTCACTGTGTTAACTTCGGCGAGAATCCGGACATCTCAGATACTGACTGCATATAGACTTATTGTTCAGATTGCTCATCAGCTTTGCCACATGAAGACATATACACTGCTAATAACATCTGGCAGATATGCGACCAGTGACTGTCAACTGTTTTCAGTGAAATCTTACTGTGCTTGGATTCCAGCAAGCATTGGTAGGTATTTAAAACTTCCGGCTTCGCCAGTTGGCTGGTTTGAATGCGCTTATGGCGTCACAGCCTGCGTCCGCCGGATCACCACCACCGGATAAGCACGTAAAGTGAGTGGTCGGAGTCCACACTTGGACTTCAAGACAAACGTCAGCGTTGGGCACAGCCTCTTCAGCAACAATCGCTTGCATTGATACTATATGGTGTGCTTCCATGGATTGTCTGAGGCTGGAGGGCGGAATGTCACCCTCCACCAGGCTCCCTGTCGAAAGTAAGGGCTTGCGATTTATAGACGGGCACAATCACACAGATTTAACAATTGTTCAGTGTTGCCATTACGGAAGGTTCACCGTGCTGGCCGCCTTGGTGTAGCTCATTGTTGACCAGCCAGACGTACAGTGTCCGGACAACTTTTGCTGCGAAAAACGCATTCAGTCGGTGAGAAAATTCAGCGTCGAAGAAATCATTGCCGCAGAATGTGGGCTCGCACGCATCATTAACAAACAGACACCGTTAGTCCCCACTTCACTTTGAAGCTTTGAACAAATCAGCTAATTAAAAGGCGCACATCTGTATGTTTATTTGGGTCAAATCCATCAGGCCGGTTTCAACATAGTGGACCCAATGCAACGAGCACGTTAGTTTAGATGGCATTTGCAGCTGCGTTATTTCCAACCACGAGCAATGAGAAGACGCCACCAGTCTCACAAGTAGGGGATCAAAGGCTGAGCAAACAACTCAGATCATGCGAGCGGGTTTCCGATAAACATCAGATTTTTATCACAAATAATTCCAGTGCGTCCATCTCTAACAGAGTGCGCACGTTGACACACCAGACAGCGATAATGAAGGGCACCAACCTGAGAGATGATTTGACGGCCGCGTGGCGACGCCGATGGCTTACTAAACCAGCTTGTGTCATGCACTTGCGCCCGTATGTGCTACAGCACAGTGCACTGGAAGTCGACGAGCTATTTACCACTGGCACCTGTCGCGTCTTCAACTGACGTTGCACTTCCGAATGCAGCAGCTCTACTCCGCAGGCGCGAGCGGTAATCTGAACCAAACCACGATGCACTTTAAACTGTATATTCCGGCTAAGGACTCGTTTCCTTACGTACGTGATGGGTTGTACCGATTAATCGATAAACGTTCGGCCAATCATTTGGCAGATGGGTCCCCGTGGGCATGGGTGAACGTAGAACCATCAATTTGTCCACACAGCACTATTCTGGCACATTCTGTTCAACGGCCTGAGGGACGAGGTGGTTGAGTAAGGTTCGGGCAACCACCTTCCTCACGCAAGTCACTAAGTTGACGCTAAGTTAACACGAAAAATATTGTCTGCTTCTTTTGCCCTCATACACTGGCACCACAAGGGTATCCTTCAAATCAGCCGACACTTCTTCAATCCACACGCGTCGCACCAAGTTGTGCAGCACATTCAAACTTACGCTTCCGATTACCGGAACAAGGAAACTAGCTGTTGGAAATGCGGCAAGCTAGACCAACGTTTGTGTGCAGATCAGAATATCCCCGTCAGACTAATATCACCTCATAGATGGGACAGAGCAAGATCCCAACCAATTAAAACAGTGAGCGTAACTGTGTACTTGAACAGTGTGCTATTCAACTACCGTCCTTCGTACACCATACATTTGACGATAGAAGATGAACAGATAGACACGGTTACAAAATAGGAAGGCTATTATCGTAAAACCGCGGTTCAATTGAAATCTACCGTGCAACTCAGCTGTTTATGAAGCATCTCACTATGACGCCAGAGTAACATAAGTATTATCCACTGCCAAAAATGTGATGTAAAGCATACTGTTCTTGCATGTGCACGGTTATCCTGGTGTGAAAAATATCAGGTCGAAGACATTAAAACAGTCTCCACGTAACTTGCCGTACCGTGATCCCGGTTCTTCCAAAGAAGCCTTGAGGAAATGCTGGTTCCGACCATTTGGAAGTAGGGAATAGCTACTCCTACTTTCGATGGCGCAAACCGTGCGCAGCCTTCTAACCGGCCTCCAGTCACCCTCCTCCCAATGTTATCCGAAGTTATAGCAGGTATACTCTCAGAGGCGCTCATCAAACGTCTTGAGAGCATCAAAATCCTAGTGTTAAAGCAGCATGGATTCCACCGGGATGCTTCCTGCACCACAAAGTTGTTACTAGTCTGGGGAACATGTCGAAGTCAGTCAATGTCAGACAAGTAACTCTCTAAAGCAGTCAATTGCCTAGACCACTAACTTCGCTTTCACAAACTGCGAATCTTTAGAATCGATGACCCTGTGCTAAGTTGGATAAGCATCTGCCTTATTCACCGTCAGCTGAATGTAAGAATACGGTTAGCCATCCTTGACCGATTGAATTCCAGTGTGGTGTGCCCCAAATGTCGACACTGGGACTGCGTGTATTCTTAGTGTTCAGTAACAAGTTGCTAAGGTGCTGCAGTCACACTTCTTACTATTCCCCGACGACATCAAAATGTGGCATGATGTCAGTACGGTGGACGACCACGTGGCATTACAAAGTGATCTGGACTTAGCCTACACATGACATTAAAAACCGACTCCAGTTTAACTTGGTGTAATGCAAAGTTCTGAGCACCTGCCATCGGTGTACTCATCAAGATAGACTGGCAGCTCAGCAGTTGACACACGCACACAAGAAAGCGTCCGCGACTACTCGAAACAGCTCGAAATGGCATCGAGCAGAGCCAGTCAGTAAGTTGGCATTCAGGCAATTCGAGTCATTGGTCTTACCATAAATGCTAAAATGCCTACGTGGGACCCTAATACGAGTAGATGATCCAAGCTTAGCGAATTTGACGCAAGTACGATACTGCTGCGCTCATAGCTCCACAACTTAAAGCAACGAAAATCATTAGAATACTGCTACACCCCTCCTACCAATGCAGACTGCAATCCCTAGGCTTGTACAGCAGCAATACTGACGCATAAGAGAATAACTTATTGTGGTCACATAGCAAACGTGCTGTCTTCTGTCACAGAGTTCCACGTCTTCCTCTTCGCCTAGCGTAGTCATCATACACTCATTCGAATAGGATTAAGTCCATGTGTACAGTGGGCATATTTTTACGGAATCATTTAATACGGAAAGTGCTTTGTGCTAGCCAAGTCATTTTAGCGCGCTTCGTGCTTCTATCCAGACTCTTCACCCTGTGATCAATCAAGGATTCTCCGCGCTATCTGGCAGTCTTGTACTTACATCCATACGATCATTTCCAACGAACCTACGACTTAATCTGTGGTTTCAAATGCATTCGCCTATCGCGGGCACTTGTCGCTACCATCCACCTATTACAAGCCAATTCGCACAGATTTATCCTACAGGAACCTGTGTGGGCTAATAAGCTAGCCAAACTCCGTGTAAGTGTATCCTCGTCGTGACAAACTCACCTATGGTACCCGACGTGGAGCTTGCGACTGGACAAAGAACGTGAGCGTCACTCGCCTTCTACATCAAGTGACAAGACAAGAACAGCGTTCGTTTGCAACAACAGCCCTCAATGAAACTGATTCCACTTAACCGCAAGTATCGTGAGCGGAAGGGCACACACCCAGTCAGAACGAGCATTATTTTTGAATTTTGCGGCCTTACCCTTCACCTCTTCTGTGCACGTTAAAGTCAACTACAATGTAAGAGGCAAATTGACCTGACTGCTGCACTGTGGTTTTGTCAAACATGCAGAGCAATCCTAACGCTCAATTGTATGATGTCGCTTGTGAAAAAGCGTGAAAAGCTGCCTGAAGCAGTCCAACAGATGTCAAGCTTCCGGGCCTTGTCATTGGAAGCTAACAACATAGAACATGTGCTACAGCAAACCCCTCAGAGCTCTACCTATTAAGACAATGACTGAACCTTTAAGTAAGCAAGCCATAACCGGCGTGGCTGCTATTAACTTATCCCTAGATGTCATAGCTCATGAATTTGTTACAACATCGGCAGTCCAGAGCCGGGTCACATACACACCCACGACCTTGATAAAACGCCCCAAAAGAACCTCGTAAGTCCATTTTATAGACCAAATACGAGAGGTACGATGCTGTTTTCAAAACATTATTTAGTGCCCACCAAACAAAGCAAGGTATCAGCCACAACACGCAAAGCGACATTCGCTAAGCAGAAGCACGGCGAGTTAACGGGCTTGTGCACTGACGTTCCTGAGTTCATCATCATTCATCATTATAAACGTTAGCTTCAGGTTTAAAATAACTCCGCTGTTTTGTAGCAAAGCAAAAGACAAGAAGAAAAACCACAGAGGCAAGCTGGCTGAGTTCGGAGAAACGGATGGACATCATGCCGGAGAGCCAACAGCCAGCTATCGTGCTACAAATGCGAGTTATATTACGCCTAACGAGTGAGGTCGTGATTGTCTGGGAGGCTAAGCGGGAGGGTGATAAACAAAGAAACTCACAATACATATGCCACTGAGTCCGGCTCCTAGCCATATCAGCAAGTGTGTCTAATCAAACGTGTTTATCGTTCTTAGTATCCCAGCCAGACAGTCGGGATGCACCAACGGATGCCAAGTTCGAAATAATTGGTTTCCGTTTTCTCGACCAAGTCATCGCTTAGCCTCCCAACTCCTCTTCCAACCACACACTCGTCGCACAAACAATGCACGCGTGGTAGTCCGCGTGCGAGCAAGCGCAACACATGGCCCAGCCGTCGGGGCCTAGTGCGGGATATAATGTTGCTGAGTGGTTCACTTGCTCTTCCTGCACCGAATACACGATGCCGAACACACTCATTGCTCACGTGGTGCTCCCACCAGACATGAGCTAGGCTGCGAAGGCAGCGATGATCAGAGATGACGAGCTTCTTTATGTCTGTCGACCTGATGGTCCAGGTTTCACAACCTTATAAGAAGGTTGAACGGACGGCTGCATTACTATCTCTGCCATTCAGGGCGAGAGCAATGTCGCGTCGGCACCACAGGTGATGGAGATTGGCAAAATCACTTCGAGCTTTCGCTATACGGTTCGTAATATCAGCTTCGACTCCACGGGCGCTAACATAGCCGCCCAGGTACTTGAATTTCTGAACGACTTCTAGCTGATGACCACCAAGGTCAGCGCAGCGGTTAATCCTTGCCAATCTTGGAGAAGTACTTTGCATTTCGCTGGAGCGAAGCGTAGCCCAAAACGAATAACGACCAGTGCTAATCCGTACAGTTCAGCTTGGGACGTTTGAAAACTGTCACAGATTAAGACAATTTAGTCCGCATCTTTCAAGTAAACAAGTCGCTTAACAGGAACTAGCTCTAAACCTTTTAGGTGGTGTCCAATGAAGGCTGTTTCCATGACTTCTTCAATTGCGCAGTTAAAAAGGAACGGTGACAGTGGGCAACCTTGTTCTCACAGTGCTGGAAAGCTTGAAGGGCAGCGACAGTTTGTCATAAACCCTTACGCTGCCTAAACTTTGCGCATACAGCGCTTTAATAATGTTTACATAGTATCAAGCATACATTTTCTTAGCAGACAGGCCCAAAGGGCACAGCAATCCACCGAATTGAAGGTACGTTTGATGTCGAGTAACACGACGACGGCGGGTCGCCAATAAATATGGCGGCGCCACAACAATTAGCGCAAGCTGAATATGTGGTCGATGCAGCCACGCTGTCGACGAAACCCGGCTTGCTGTTTGTGCATCTAGCCTTCACGAGCGCCAATCAGGCTGTGTAAAACCCCAGAGGCAAGCAGTTTAGAGGCACTAGAGTTCAGAGTGATCCCTCTATGATGGCCACATTCAGAAAGGGAGCCTCCCTTAAAAATTTGGGCTGCGACGGAGGGGCTCCAGTCTGTAGGGACCGTAGTCTGCTCCCAAAGTTCCATTAGCAACTTGTGCATACCATGCACAAGAGCAGGTCTCCAGAATTTGCAGGGATCTGAGGGAATTCTATCTGGACCAACGGTTTTATGCTATTTTAACACTCTGATCTCAAGTTTGGCTTCTGCGCCTGAGGGTGCATCTAAGGAGACGGCCCACGGAGAAGCACACTCAATGTAGGAAAGCGAAAGCAATAACACAGACTGGTTAACTTGCTTTGTAAAGTGTTCGGCCCAACACTCAAAATGTTTTCACAGGCTGTGGATCGGTTTTCCACTCTCGTCGCGTGTAGTCTCGCAAACTTCAGGTCTCCTACTGCCTATTTCGTGTATCAGACCGAATAGCAGGATGATTATAAGCGGCTGTTTCCATTTCCGATGCACGATGAGACCACCAAGGCTTCGCGTTCTCTCCTCAGGCTAGCACGCAGTTTTGACATGGGAATTTGCGAGTCGTAATACGTCGTAATACGCCGGAATGCATTAGCTAGCATTTATGAGTTCCAGAGATTTTGTAGAGACCCAATGTCTAGTTTGGAATTTTGATTTACCGCATGAAGACATGCCTGCTGATAGTAAGCTTTGACGAATATGCAACACGGTTTTCAGTGGACGCTTACTCAGCCCAGATGCCCGCGTAGTTTGATACGCATTCAGCACACCTGGATTTGCCAGCTGTTTGGTGTCAATACGCTCAGAGCAACGTTGCGGACGTCCACCGAAACCTACCCACTGGTTGGCACACACGAGATCGTGATCGGAGTCCACGCTGATGCTCCAAATCGCGCGACAGTTTTAGACACAGCCTCCCCAACGCTAACTAAGCGTCATATGATCGGTTTGCGTCTATGTTTGGTCCGAGGATGATGGGCACCAAGTCACACTTCTGCAGGTGCTACGTCAAGTTAACGCTCGCGAGAAAGAGACGAATACCTTCACACAGGTGTAGTGACTGCACACCGTTATCATTACGGGAACCTACACCGTGTTGGCCGCCGAGATGAAGCACTTCAGAGGACCATTTCTCGACTGAGGCCTTTAGATCACCAGCAAGCACCACAATATCCTTGGTTCTTCTTTAATGAAGAAGATCGTTAATTTTGTGGTAGAAATCATCTGTTGCTGAAACAGGGCTGCAGTTTGTTGGGATTTAAGCCTCAATGACAAAAGGGCACCTTTTGACCCCAGCGACTTCGACGCCCAGAACGAGCTAGCCAGCCTAACGGTGCACATCCGGCTATTGACAGGGATCCAGTCGACCAAGGCAGCTTCAGCCCCGGGACTCAAATCAATACCGACGCTAGTTTGACCGGCATTGGAAGCTGCAGCATCGTCAGAAAGGCCCAGTGAGATGGTGCCGCCATTGTCGCATGTGTGGGATCGCAGATCAAGCACGAATCTCGAATCTTGCAGGCGGGTTTCCGATAAACAGCAAATATCGATTGAGAGGGTCTCGCGTGTTCGGACAAGTGCTGCCCATTGGCCAATCGGCAGCAAAGTGTGCACCTTGAAGCATGCCAGTCTTAGCGAGGGTCGTGGACCCCAAACAAAACCGGATGAATTGACATTGTCCGCTTGGTTGAACATGGAATTGTCAACTGGATTGGAGCGACGCCATGCGATTGTGTGAGTTGAAACTAGAAGACAAGAGACTATTGAAACAAAGTGAGGGGGCCAAGTATTGGGGATTGCAAACTGGGTGGCTAATAATGAAGATGGAGTGGGACTCTAAGGATGAAGAAGCGCAAGCGGGGAATAAGAAGGCGGGAATGTCTGAGCAGTAGTGTCCAAACCCTATCCACCCTGTTCGATGCAGCAGACAGGGTGCCGTTGATTATCCTCTGTGACTGCCAGAGTTTCAAGAGGTTTTTAGAAGGCAAAGTCATGGTGTATTGCGTGGGCAGGATACTGTCAGATTGCCCAGGCCTCGGCAGTAGCATTCGGGTTTACAACACATGCCTATTGTACAAAAACCTTCCTGCATGGCATCTGGGGTTCCGGCATTAGATTACAGAGAGTCCGTTTTATGGAGGACGGCCAGGAGACTGAGGGCCTCCAACCATTAACTAATCTGATATGACTGGCTCTGAAGGTGAAAAAAGGTACCACACAGCATAGCTCAATGGATCAGTGAGGCACACAAACCATCGTACGAGGTTAAGGTCCAGTCTCATCGCGATGGGTTCCTGAGTCCAGATCTAGCGCAATAAAGAGCATGTTGATAGATGATCAAAACCAGTAGAACTATATCCGCGATGCGCTTGGTATTCAAGCTGAGCCAACTAGCTACGATGCGCAGGGCGTCTCCAAAATTCACTGCACTACGGCGAACCCTGATACCTTCAATCAACCTTGAAATCAACTGAGGAGAAAAAGAGACAGTCATACTTTTATCCTTTTAGCTTTGCAACTCGTCAAGCGGGGTAAGCATACTACCAGATATTCCTTGGAAATGGCCATCAAAAAAAAGAAAACCATGACGAACCTTCTATGCACGAAGGTGAGAAAATCGTATTTGTTCATGTTGTTTCTGAAATACTGGACTGTCCTGATCATAAAGCGCAATGACATGACAGAGAGCAGTAGTGCTACAGGCATGAAGCACTCTCTCGGGATGATATTATCACTAAATCACTAACGGGAACTCCGTCATCACCGAACTACAAGGGCTGCTGTCCAGAAATACTAAAAGCCGTGCTCCACTGCGAAGAAATGACCGAACACGCATTGGATAACTGGTTGAAGCATCGCCTCAGGTTACCTACCGAGATTAGTCTAAAGATAGCAGGCACACGGCAAATGGTTGTTAGCAATTCATTGGAACATGTAACCTTAAGAAAATATTTGTCCCCACAATCCTGCAGAGTGTAGAAAATATATAGCATTCGTGACATCTAACGAGACTGGAAGACATGGGCGAGAAAATCTGGAGCATGGATGACTCCGTGCTACCATGCAGCCGGGCTGAAATCCAAGAACCATTAACCTAAGTAGAAGCTATTAGCTGCCGACAAACGAACGATCGGTTTAAAATTAAGCACGGATTTGTTGTCCACCCACACACTTCTAACACCAAAGGCACGATCATGGTTGACGGTATAAGGGTTCAGAATTGCCTGCAATTGTGGGCAGACACAGGATGCCTGCGCCTACAGAGTGACGATGGATGAGTTGCGCTGCACCACCCAAAGCTCCAGCCACCCATCTCATATCCAATTAAAGCCGAAGGAACAAGACAGGAAGGCCCGTGGATGGGAGCCACGTTTCCTCAACGGAGCCGACCCACACTCCTACACCAGCAAACAAAAACACGCTGTATTTGGGGAAACAAGCGCACGCAAGGCGAAGGCTGTACGGCAGTCCGCTCCATACTGAGTGCATGGAACCACTTTTCGAGCCTAGCACGGCCACAAGAATCGTGCACTCCATCCCAACCAGAAACGACCAACTGTCTCCTGGAGCCAGTGTGGACGAGGTAGTGGGTAACAGACAGGTAGGCACCTTGTCAACTTGCACATCAAACTTAGTCAAACGGGGGATGTGAAACAACAGTTAAACACTTGAAATGACGTTCTCACATAGAATATATCCGTTAAAGCATACGGCTATGCTGGCATAATTCTTCGCTAACTTAGCGTACGAAGTAAGTTGGTTAGTCACGAAACTGCGATAGGTACAAATTATCCAGAATGATTTAAAATAGACACAAACGCGAGAAATTAACGAAACTAATCACAATAAGCGTAAGCAACTAGTGCAAGTTAATAGAAGACTATTCAGGTACGCCTAACAAACCGAATAAACTGGAAAGCAATTTAACGTTGGACTTCGAGAATGAAATTTATCCAGCTTAAAACGAGCTAGTTTAAGTGTAAGTTGGTTTAGCCCAACCTCGGTGAAAGCGCATCACGAATGCAACATCAGCCACATAATTGTTTACAAACACACAGCTTGGCCGAACTTGGAGAAAGCTATGCTTTACAACCGCGGTATCTCATGTTGATTACGGAGACCCGGTTGAGATAGCAGATTCTGTTGTCAATTTACCTTGTGTCGCTGCTTCGGAATAACAGGGCTGGAAGAACTGGTGGCTTTTGATGTATTACAAGGGTAACCTCCGGTGTGAACTTAATGACAACCCAGAGATCTATGTCCTAGATTGGCTTTGGTACAAGGCCATGTTTGCCTAACAAAGGCACGTCTTATACATATGATTTAGCGTCCACCAAACTCTACGTGTGAAATAGACTCCAAGCTGAACCATGTGCTTCAGGTTGCGTTGCGCAAGTCTTACCGTCACATTCTCATCGCAGGCGACTTTAATATGCACGACATAGCAATCGTGGCGAACGATATTGTTGTGTATTCTGTCAGCATGCTTGACTGTTCGTTTTAAAAGACAAGTGCACACAACCCCAGACACATACACACACACACAACAAAGCGTCTAATTCTCTGCCTCCCTATTGGTTCATCCTTCTCCTTGCGACACTTATTGTACTCACGTAGTTTGACACTTGTCAGATTACAGTAGGTGGTTTACCGGAGCGACCTTCTTACTTCGGCTCGTGCATTTGACTTTTCGTACACAGCAGATAGTATGCACTTGATAGCCTGTTTACATGAGGTAATGTCCAGCTACCAGCAGTGCAATCACGTGACTTCTCCCACCGGATTTCGTACTGCTAAAAGCCGTCGATACTTGATCCTATGCTCACCATCGAGAAACTCATGGTTGATGAGCTAATTACAAGCACACTACTGGGTTTGCAGTGACCATGTGACTCTGCTGTTTAACTATTTATATCATGCGTAATATCCTGAGGAATAGAATCTTACAGTATTTGCGCTTAGGTAGTATAACATATTATGCGTGTTTGTTAATAGGTACTTTGAAACTTCTTTTCTGACTGCCCCTCAGAAATCGCCTGGGACACATTCACAAGGACATTTAGCACACTCGTAACACATGCGTCTGAGAAGATATCCTCCCATCGTTAAAGGAGAAGCGTCATTGCTGAGGAGCAGAACACCTAAATGCATGTCTTTGAGGGACTTAGCATGGCGAGCACAAGACGACGCCCGAATTTCAAAACATGGACTTCCTAAGTAGCGCAGCGTAAATTCTGTGTGAGCTTGATCCACTAGGACCAAGTGATGCATCAGCAGAAGTTAATGAAGCGATACTGCACGAATCGCAAACTCTTATACAGGAATATTAATGGCTTTCGTAAGATGTAACGCGTAATGCCAGCACTGGTCAAGGCTGATGGATGCAACCGATCAACAGCGGAAACAGCCGATCATCTACGGTTCCATTATTCACAAACGTTCCAGCGAGAAACAGGCAGAAGATATATTCTTGTTTCAATTGCCCCACCGCTAACTTTATCCAAAATCAGTTCTACTGCAGAAAATGTGTCAAAAAACTGTTTACCTTGCGTATCCACAACCATCTGAGTGTCGACAAGACTCGACAGAGGGCTTTACACCTAGCAGCCTCTAGCTATATTCTATCAGGGCTGTATAGAGGAGAACCAAATGCCAGCAATATGGAATCGAGGGGTCATCGCTCATGTTCATAAGGAAGGTAGTCGCACTGACCCAACCAATTACCGTTCGATAACGCTGCTCCCTTTAATTTAAACCTCTTGGAGTCTATCGTTGCTGAAGCACTCGTGCATTCGCTGGGAAATCGCAACATGATAGCAACAGAGCAATATTGCATCAACCAAATCGCTGATGTACTACGAATCTGCTAATTGCACGCAACAGCTGAACTAAAGCAGTCTGGTAGATCAGGTGTCGAAGTTATATACTTGGGCTGTTCAAAAGCGTTTGATCGATTAGACCACCGAATTTTCTTCCATAAACCTCAGCTCTTCGGAATTGGTGACTTACCGCTGCGTTGAATAGGAGATTTCCTGCACGAATCTCGGTTGGAAATCAGAGTACGAGAATCCCTGTCCGACGATATTGAGGTAGAGTACGGCGTACTACAAGACTCGGTGTTCGGACCCCGGATATGTTTGATCTTATAAAAGTTCTGGCGTGGGAAATTGCTTCTGATTTCCTATTCTGCGAGGATCATATCAATTTATGGCGAGCGATCAGAGAACCGAACGACCACGGAAAGCCTCAATGTGACCTCAACACGATTTCAAACTGGTCAGTTCTGAATACACTACTGTATAATATGGAAAAATGTCACGCTGTTCAATCGCGACATGGGCATGACTACATGTATAGTCTTGGGTCACATGTTAATACATGAAACGCAAATCCCAATACTCCACCTATTAATGTCACCCATGAAAGCGCATGGATTCTTCTGTACAAAATGATCTGGGCGGCTATAGATACCATTTCTCTCATCAAGAGCAATATACGTATTATTATTAATTATATTATTATTCTTATTATGTATTACAAACCACTTCTAAAGAAAGCGACCTTGGTGTGCTCATTAAACTGACCTTAACTGTTCACAGCTATCAGAGGCAGCTGAGCAAATAGCTACTTAGCATATCGGCTTGCTAAAGAGAACATTCGGAATTTTCGACCCACCCATCTTCGCCATGATGCACAATTCTTACGTGTGTCCTCACGTTGAATACGCTATCTATACTTGGCAACCTTGATTGAAGCGCCACTTAGAAATGCTAGAGAAATCACAACGCAAGGGCATGAAGAACATCAAGTGTCAAGGAATTCTCTCCAACCAACCAAGGCTGAAATCACTGGGAGTTTTCAGTGGAACCTACCGAAAGCTGCGCGGCGATCTCATATTAGTCTACCAAATATTGTATGGTCCCAATCACAAATGCAGTCGTTTGCTGAAACTCAGCTATAACACACAGCTCAGAGGTAACGCTCTGAAACTGAGTGCACAGTACAATCGTCTGAAATGCCGACGGAATTATTTTTGCTTTGGGTTTGCCAAACTTGGAACTCTCATAAACTTAGTTGTCCCGTACCCACTAAGGATATTTTCAAAATACGATTGGATCTTGCCCTTAGCACCCATAACTTCGTTGTCTAAGCTGTGCCACTATGGAATATAGAAATTATCCCTTCATGCCGGATTAATATGTCGTGTAAACCTGGGGTGGTGGTACAGAAGTGAGTATTCTCGTTTTTACTATTCTCACTGAGTACATCAACTATAACTGGCTTTATTGTGCTTCATTGCTTGCATTCGATTCCCACTTACACCACTAGTATTCAGTGGGCTGTCTGCTAGATAAATGCTCAAATATCTTTTGGTATTTACTTTTACTCCACCATCCTGTGGAACTTTTACTCGTCATAAATTATTGTTCATTGGCTATTGTTCAGTACAGACTAACCCAAATCACGCCTGTAGCAGGTTAGCTACAATATCAACCTGAAAGTCCACCTTGTCAAAATGACCACATACCTCAGTGGAATTGATTGCCCACCAAACTATTTCGCCCTTCGGGCACCCGGAATGTGGAAAGCTCTTGCTACTCACGTTATTTCCGCCTCCATGTTAACGCATTTACTAAAACCATTACCTAACATAGTCCGTTTCTATCGAAAGGTGAATTAGCACAAACTGTTCGCACCAACCCTCTCCGTTAAGTAGTGGTGAGCAGACTAGCTTGTGTTCAGGTGTGAATATCTAGGTGAATTATCTCAAACTAGAATTTTTCCTTTATTCCGTCAGTTTATACACTAAATTTATAGTCCACACTCCTCTGCTCTGTCCGCTATACTTATTTTTAATTGTTCATTGTATACCGGTGACCCAATTCAGGCGTTGAATAGATCTTTAGTTAAGACCAGTTTTGGGAGCGAAAATACTTACTTTTAGTCGTCATACCAGAGAACAAACCAAATCTCATGAGTCGAGATTGGATACGGTTCTTCTCGGGGACGATGTAACTCAACAATTTAATTGCTGCAAACGGTAATTTGAACAGATAAAAAACCAGTTCTCATTGCTGTTTGCAAACTAACTGGGGAAGAGGTGACATTTTACGGCTTCTATCAAACCACGGGATGTTGCTGGGACAAAAGTTTACCTAACTTTCAATGCGACCTAAAGTTGACGCAAGGCTTCAACGTATGCAACCAGGACTCATAGTTTCAATGCAACATTCAGCTTGAGGCACTCCGATTGTACTTATAGTCAAACCGGGCGAACACGTCCGCATTTGCGAAGACTACAAAACGGGAGTTAACCAGACATCAACAATGCAAAATATCGCCCACGACATTTTCAGGACATGTACGCCACGCTAGCTGGCGGCCAAATTTTTCCAACTTGGACCTTAGTCGCACATATTCTCAAGTGTAGCTTAATGGTCAGTCATGGAAACTGACCACAATAACCACCCATTAGGGACTGTGAAATTACACACGTCTCCCGTTTGAAATTAATGCAGCATCCAGCACTCAACAGATCATGGATAATTTATTTAAACATTTATCTTTCACTTGTGCAAACCTTTATGACATCCTTGTTTTAGTCCGCCTTGACGTTGATAATTACAAACTGTCCTCGAGCGTCTGGAACCGAGGGGGGTTGAAAATAAATAGTCCAAATGTAAGTTCCGGTCCCATTTTGTTTGATATTTTGTTTACAAACTGGAAAAAACCGGTTTGCATTCTTGAAAGATAAAATGGCGTTAATTATGGAAGATCACAGCCTAAAAATATTTGTGAATGAGTGATTCCTGGGAAAGTCGTCTCTATCGCCACTTCCTACCGGAACCCACAAACAATCTGGCCCAACCGGACTCATGAATGTGGAAGAGTCAGCATCAATCTGCTTTCGTTTGTTCAAAGTGGTGTCTTGCTTCCGCACCGATCTTAGTTCACTGCGATCTTGCAAAACCGTTAATCTCACAGTGTGATTCCGATACACACGGAGTCGTGACAGTTCTATGTCACAAAAGGTCGAATGATGTAACTCACCCCACTGCGTTTGCCTTACGGAATTTGCACCCTGCCAAAAAGAATTAATCCCGAGAGAATAAATCGGCCCGCTTTGTTATATTTTGGGTCAATAGCTGTCATCAGTACATTTGGAGCAACAACTTCGAAATACATACAAGTCACAAACCGTTAACATCGTCGTCGTTAAGGGAAATCGAACAAATGTTTACACTGAGAATGAAACCCTGGGCATTATTATTAAGTACGTATCAATATAGAATCTCCTGTTTACTTCGCTTGAACGATCATACGGCGAATACATTAAGTAGGTTATCAAATATGACCCCGGACGAAATAGTGGAGGAACCAGTAAAGCTGCTACATCTAATGCAACACATCGACGTCAATGCATTGACATGAGAGACAATACGTCTGTGGACTGATCGTGATCCGATGCTGGCTACTGCAATGCGATTTATAACACCGACTGGCCTACTACAATCCCTTTAGATCAGAAACCATGCGGAATACTAAAACCTGAACTGAGCTTGCAAGACGAATGTTTACCTTTGGCCCGCCTTCTTATTCCACCCCTACAGGAACGCCCGTTCATTCCAAGCGAAATTCATAATGCACATCCAGCTATGGCCAGAATATAAACCCAGGCAGGCGGTTACTGCCCGTGGCCTATCCCATATTCAGCAATAGAGAAATAGCTAAAACATAGCTAACAAAAAGTACAAATGGGGTGCGTAGAATACGCATGTTTTTGTTGTTTTGTGTCTTTGGACAGATATTCTATGGATTTCGACGGCTCTAGGTCCACGGTATAGGTAGTTGCTCTCCAATGGAATACACACTGATCCTCAGATCACTATCGGCTATCATCTCGCCTTCTGAGCTGTACAACAAGACATTAACCACTGGAATATTACCAACGACTGGAAATGTTCAGTCGTAAAGCAAATACTCAAAGGTGGTGATCCAAGCAAAGTGGATAACTATCGGCCGATCTGCCTGACGGCTATTTTAGCAAAGACGCTAGAGAAGATCGTGAAGAAAGGTTTTATGCAGCTTCTCGATTCGAAAAGCCCCTTGACGCCCACACAGCATGGTTTCGTAAAAGGTCGCTCATGCACCATCAACCTGTTGACGAGGCAAGGATGGCTGCAAGCGCTGAACCCAGGAAAGTCGGTGGACTTCATTTGCATTGACCTCAGTAAGGCTTTTGACAAGGTGTATCATGAAATGCTGCTCGACAGGCTGAAGATGTGCGGTGTTGGTGGCTCGCTGCACCAATGGATCAGGAATTTCCTTATTGATCGAAAGTGGAGGGTCCAGGTTGATAACCATTTAACCGATTAGTATCCATCGAGCAGCGGCATACCCCGAGGCACTGTACTGGGGCGTTTTTGCTTCTCATCCATGTAAACAATGTGCCTCAGCTACTCCAATCACCTTGTGCGTTGTTCGCAGCTGACTTGAAGATGTGGAGAATAATCCGCACACCCAATGATTGTGATTTGCTTCAGCAGGACCTTGACCGCCTCTCCACGTGGTCTGCAGAGGTCAACTTTCCGATCGACCCGGTCAAGTCGCAATTCATGGGGCTGGGTAAGTGTGAGCACAGTCGAAGATACACGATGGCTGGTCAACCGTTGCTTCCCGCGTCTTCCGTGCGCGACCTCGGTGTACTCTCACGCTACGACCTAAACTCCAGGTACAACACGAATAGGCTTTCCCGAAACAGCCTTCGTATGCTTTGGGCGCTCAAGCACAGCATTAGCACAAGGTTCGAAAATATTGTCACACGCCTCTTCGTCTCCATAATATGACCAATGCTAGAGTACGGCTCTCCCGTGTATTGTCTTATCACCCCGACAGAGGTAGAAAAGAAGGAGCGGGTACAGCATGTGACCACAAGGCTCATCCCCGGTTTACGATGTGTGCCATATGAAGAGCGGTGCAAGAGATTAGGATTGTACACCCTAGCTTACCATGAATGCAACTTGACCTCAGCATGACACACTGGATATTATATCTGGGAGATTACCTCATGTTGAGGCAGTTGCTTCATCTGCGCCCAATTAGCAGCACGCAAAGACACGGGTTCAAGCTAGTCTTACAGGATTTGAAGCGGGTCGCTTAAAAATTTGCTTCGATCGGAGGGTGATGAATGTATGGAACAACAAACCTGCAGACATATACGAAGCAAAGTCAGTGCCGGAGTTTAAGAAACTGCTGGACTCGTACTTGTTGACTTGAGATTTCGAAATAAGCACAATCATAATAGGCAGCTTTGCATAAAAGATATTATATGTGGTTCCACAGACGCATCTATACCCGTTGAAATTTCTCAGTATTCAGTAATCGGTTTTACTTCGCCTTGTTTTTTCTGTGTATAATCTCGGAAGGCACAGAGCAACAGGGAGTAAGAAACCAAGTACAGCTAGGAAGATAGCGGAAAATATGGCCGCCTAGGAGATGACATCATCCTGGCTTTCCAGATTTTGAAAAGTTTCGGTCACGCTTGCTGCCGTCTTCTGAAGCTTAGCTGCAAAACCGAATTGTGGGGTCATAAACTGAGACTTGCCACCTAATACAGTTGGCTGGAGTACCGGCGAAATTACTTTTCCCTCCGGGTTTTCAACTGTAGAACACTGTTCCGACTTTCGTCGTTTCAGGGCCCACACTACCCATCTTTTTAAAACGACTCGACGATGATTTATCTCATGTACATTAATTGCTCTTATGTCTATTCATTTAGTGACAACAAGGTGCAGCCAAACATTGTGATTATCGACCCCAGCAAATCGGGCTAGACGGATATACCTACGAGTTAACGTGGAGAAAATGGCCAGTCCACAGGTGCGCTTTTCTCTTTTGTGTAATTTCCTTGAACTAAAGTTATTCCCGCAAACCATTTCACGGGACTTGTCAAGCATTGCAATTTTTATCCAGATTATACCACTGTTTCTTTTTCCATTTATTATTCTATGTTTTCTGGGATAAATACTCAAGCTCAACCTTTTAAAACACGCTTTTTATGTGTAGATATAGTTTTGTAGTGAATGAGCGGTGGCTTGATATTTAAGCTTGGTCCACTCTTTTACGCACAAACATTATAGCTGGCTACGTTGGAGGTTTTAGGACCCGGGATACACCCGGTTAAAAAGGTATCGTATATGTCCAATAAGCGTACCCAATTGCCTGCGTGTTTTGAGCCTCAATTCTCCTGACTGCCTTTTCTCTCCTCATTTTTGTCATTACCAAAATGTTATGTCACTCTGCTAAAGGTTTATTGATCGTACGTTGTTTGCAGGTATAAATAAATAAATAAACATATATATACATATATATATATATATTATTAAGGACGCGGTAATCGTTATTCGAGGGGGATGAGAAAGGAAAACGTCACTTATAGCACGAACGTCATTAAGGTCGGCTTCTTGCATTGTCGACCATTGTATTCAACCAGATGGGTTCACCGCCCTTCTTTCGCCAGCCCGGTAGTCGGGCAACACTAGCCGACGCCAAATTTGAAAGAAGAACATTTTTTCTTTTGACTAATTTATTGCTTTGCCATCCCTTCTCTTCTATTCACACCGCAGACGAGCAAACATTGTAAGTCGCAGGAGTCGGCGTGTTGGCATGGGTAACACGTGACCCAGCCATCGGAGCATGGTGCGTGATATAATGATGCTGAGCAGTTCACACACTTGGTGTTGCCACTACACCCGGACAATCTTTCTCGGTCATCGGTTGGAAAAATATAACAAAAGCTGCAAGTCATCCAAAGCGTCTGTCAGTTTTTACAGGCGTAGAAGAGGACCTCACGAACAGAGGAGCTGTGCACCGTAATCTTGAGCTTCAAGTTCACATCGTGATTATGTCACAGATGTCTCAATGTAAGGAATACAAGGCGGGCCTTTGTAATCTGTTGTTAGACCTCATCTGCGACACCGCCGTCAGCAGTGGTGTAACCCCTACATAAGTGAAGAAAGGGACATGTTTCAGAACCTCACCAACAATTGTGAGGGCGGGTACCGGTAACCACAAATCCTGGAGTATTGTTTACTTTTCCTAGGTAAACTACAAGCCACACTTAGACGCCTTCGTCTCTAAGCGGTTCAAAGCAACTGGACGGCTGGTGGATCGTGTCCAAGAAAAACGATATCATCGGCGTGATCAAATTCCTTGGCTCTGTCTCCAGAAATTAGCTCAAATCCGCAGCATTGGGCAATTTCCAAAGTTCATTGGACAACGTCTTCGATAGTAAAACTAAAAAGGAAATGTGAACTACAGCAACGTTAACGAACGCCGTTGGTAAGAGAAAACGAAGCGGATAGCCTGCTGTATGAACCGAGTTTGCCGTACGTGTAGCTGCAAAGTCCTTTGAGGGTAGTAACTGACTTGCCGGGCACACATTTCCTTATGGACTGCTCTACAGCGCACAAATGGTATGCAAATGACACCATGCATTATCGCTAGTCTCAGCACACGTGGATGAAAATACACAGCTTTGATTGGGCCAATGCGGTAGACCTGGCACGAGGTGAAACAAGAAGAGCAAGGGAGTTGCTGGAAGTGTGGTTCTCAACAAAGACTCGATCGACATTCCTATCGAGATTGACGCAGTTTGCCACCCCCTCCGACGGAGAACTTATGAGAAGCCGCTTGAATAAGAACAACTCGAACGAAGACTTCTGACACGGGGAAATGTGGGGAGTATATGGGACACAGATAGAAGCCGTCACTTACGAAAACTCACCTGCACGCCCATCACGGATCGACAATTCAATCAGCGAGACTACACTCCACATCTCGACGCAGTGACTATGGCGCCTCGCATGGCGGTGAAACGTTTGCAAACAAATTTCCCAGCTCGGCGAAAAAAATGAGCAAATGAATGACAAGGGATTTTTCAATCCTTATGAAATTAGGTATAAATTTAAAAGCTTATGATCAAAGGCTGCGGAGATTTTGAATGGGAATTGTAAACTTAAAGTTCGTAAGCAGTCCATCAAACATCCAAAAGAAGCAGCGCGTCTGTTTGCATCTAATTGCTGTCTCAGCGAGAAGTACTCCTGTTTTCTGCAGTAATCCAGCAGCCAACCTGCTTAAATGCATGGCAGTTATAGACAAACATCAGCACTGCGTGGCATATAAACAAGCTAAAGAGCTCGACACGAAGGATTAAGGTAAAACAAAAATTAAGTAATTTGAAAAAAAACTATATAGAATAATTGGGTGCTTTGTAAAGCATTCTTCTGGAAACCTTGAATGACGCTGTTTTAAAATGAATAGGGTACTCCGTTTGCATTTGCTAGAGAAGAATCTGCAACTTTTGTGAAACAGATGCGTTAGCCGTCAGCAATTGAAATGAATGCTACAAACGACTACCTTTAGTTCATGTCAAGAGTAAATTCTCGTTTAATTCGGATTTCTGTAACAGCTGCTCGCAGCTTGCTTTACAATTTCAGCCGGTTTGTTAAGGTGTAGTCATTTTGCATTTATTCCTTTTTATATCACGGTTTATCCGGGGAAAATTAATCTGAAGAACGTGACCTTACATTTCTTACTCAGTTCTGATGCACAATTTTCACTCCTGTGTTTAACGGCGGTAAATTTGTCCGCATAACGATGCATGCCTACTTGATGGGTTGACGAGTAATAAGTTCGTTGTCTTCGTCACTAACTATTCGCTCTAATTTTATTGAACAAAATCTTGACTTGGAAATAACAATATATTACTGCGTTTTAACTTTCTAACAGAATTGAATAATTTTCACAAAGTAAGGTCATTGAAGAGCCGTGTTTTTCAGCTGATTAACAGTATAAAGCTTTTGTATATCTGTGCAAATTAAAATCCCATGTTTCAGCTAGGTTTACTATGCGGACCTTCCATTTTTACTCCGTTTGCAACCAAAGAATGGTCTAACTGCTTTACTAACGGACTATATTCTTCCATTTGTTATATAAGTGTTAATGGTGCCTATGGACATGCTGTATTTTTGGAAAGGAAGGACTTTATCCCAAATGTATAAAGAAAATGGGTAAGGTTTATTTCCTAACTTTCTTCGTAATAAAAATCTATAATGCGGACAGCCAGTGTTAGTACAATACAAGTTTGCATGACACCATCTTGTCCAAACTAAGCAACTATGTGATAATAAGTGAAAGTTGCGCTGGTCACGAGCTCAACTAAACTAGTCATAGAGCCGCAATAGTTCAGGACTCCGTATAAATCAGCTACTACTAAAACATAATTTCGGTATGTGGTGTTTCATTACAAAATATTAGGGGCAGCAAATTTTTTCATCCATAAAATAATTAGCAGAACCATACTTGCCCTTTAATCTATGGTAGACAAATCACTAAAGGGTTTTGACCGTCGTCATGTCCAGGCGACCATATTTTATGTTCCATCGCATATTCCATCAGATTCAACACAACATAAAGCTATGCAGGCAGGCACACCCGTCTGGACACGAAATCCTTGCTGACTTTTCCTAAGTTTACGGAACGAGGTCACGAATAATTTCAAGGCAAAACCAGAGAAGTTATCCTGAGCAGTATCTTGCATTGGTCTAGACAATTAAGAACCTCAGTGCTGATAACAACCGGTTTAAACTACAGAAGTTATATAGGTTACTGGACTGACCAGAGGACGGATCCACGCCGGTATGCTCTTGGTTGCATAGGACATCAGTGTTACTGCACAAAACGATGCTTATCCATCACAGATCTTTCGAGAAGGCAACGTTCAATAGGGTGTGCTATTTCAGCATATTCAGCAATTTGAGTGATCAGTTGTGCGGACTATATGGAATGATGCTCGGACTTGTAACGCTATTGAACATCCGACTACGTCCCATTCGTCGAGATGATCATCCCGGGTAATAATAAGTGGTGTAACAATAATCGACTGGTTCACTTGGCCAGAGGTAGCTTATTTGTCAAAAGCAAAACGTTGCCTACAAAATAAACCAGCCGGTTGTTTTAAATGCTTCTGAAGTCGTAACATCACGATCAGTTAAAATTATTTTCAAAAATGCTGAGTATTTAAAATTGTAAACAATACTGTATTCACTATAACATTCACAGGTATTCACATATGCAAGAAAACGGACGTTGGCAGATATGCTCATTTCGTACTGTCTCATCAGTACCAAAACAATAAAGAGATAGTATTTTCTACCATGCAAAGGGTCTTACTAACCAATCAAATGCAGTGAGATGAACGGCGGCGATGGTCCTAGAACTAGGGCACCCGAGGTCAAACACTGACTGCTTCTGCACTCGCAGGGCAGAACTTAGCTGGCTTATCGGCACTGCCTCTGCGAGCCGCAAGAAGCTTGAATGGAGATGACGTAATAATATCCGAAAAGTGGAGACGGAGTCAATCTGATGACGGGTTGGCAACACATATCTGTCTATTTATGATGCTAGCGGCTTGTATGTATACGGAATATTAAGTTATGGATGCACGGCTTCATGCTAAACCCATTTGGGCAAACTGTTCCTTCATTCTGGAATTCACAACCCGCATAGACCTGCCGGTTTAAGTGACTTCGCAGCTGCCTTCAACTTGATAAATACATTGTGGTTTGGCGCTGATGATTTTATCTTCCTTTCCTGAAGGAGGGATAGTTTTCGGGTTCAGTTGATCAAGACAGCATCTGCAGCGCAATAGATTATCTGAATGGCAGAGATTAAGAGCATGGTTGTCCTTGTTGTGGCAATGTTACCCTTAAAAGAAAGCGCGAATTATACCTTTTACTTAGGTCTTATCGACATCCATTCTTTTGGCGGTATGACCTAGCCCTGCTTCTGAATGAATCTTTTAAGATCCCGGTTCTCCATGTGTGTTCTGGTTATTGTCTCCATCTTCTCAGCCAGACAATCGCTGGGGCAAATACATCTGGCACAAGTGAATTAGGTTTTCTCCAGTAAAACTGATAAGATGTACATATTGACCAGACCATCTCGGTTGTCGGTAGATGGACCGCTTCACAAGCCCGGTATCCATTGGCGGGATGAGAATGTCAGGGTACAGCAGACAGATATTCGTCTGGAAGTCATGAGTGAGTTCTAAGTTAATATGGATGCTAGTTAGCTGGAGCAGCAACCGCCTAATTTACAGTCGTGAAGAGCCAAGCACGCGAATGTCATCTACATACCATTTGTGGTAAGGTAGTTGGGAGATCTCAACACTACTTTCTAGCACTGTGCTGAATAAATTGGTCAAACGGACCGCCCATATCTACTTTATCGTGTTGGCGGCGTGACCCTTAGTGGAAACGGAGACCAATCTATTCTGTGCAGATCAACAGAGACTGTCCTGATCAAGTCTGTTGATATTTGCATACATAAATTTTCGACAATCATTAACTGGCATTTGTTATCTACTGCCTTAATCAAATGAATAAAAATAAACAACGATTGAATGTCTAAGGAGTACATGGCCCTGTTGACTAGGTTACTGTTATCGAGATATTCAATGAGTCCTAAGGATTCCTAAAGGCCGTGTAGAATTAATTTTTGTTTAAGTGGGGCTATGATTCATAATAACCAGCTTGACGATTTATTCTGTAGGATATTCATCATTGAGAAAATTGGTCGGAGTGCCCTCATCCTTGTGTATCTTTGGCAGAACGTGCAGCTCTGACGTTGATAAACCGTGTGGCTTACATTTCTAGTAAGTCTCAAGGTCGATGAAGCAATGTAAGAGAATTTGTTCTAAGCAATAATTGACACAAGGCATTACCTGGGACGGGCTCGCCGGTCGATCGATACGTTAACATTTGCTCTCAACACTCAGTATGCTCAGAATTTCTGAATGTATCCGTTTCTTTTCACGACTACTTCATCTGAGGCTTTTTCTAGCTTCAACAAAACTACCCCCTTATCCTTAAGATCTCGTAACCCATGCAGATGTTTGCTTGTAAGCGCACATTGCTGGTTCACCGGTACCACCAAAACCTCATTAGAGACGTCGGGAAGTTTGTTTCTCAACCAATTGACAGCGTCCTGGATGAACAGCTCGTGCTCTGTCAGCTGATAAAAAAAAACGATGTATACCTGAACGAAACGTCGGTTCATCTTATTAGAAGTGATTTTGTTACCAAAGCCTACGGATAAGGCTTCCAATTGTAACAGCATATTCACTTTTCATTGGTGCATAAAGCGCATTGTTGACTGACTTGATAATCAAGCTGCAACTTTGATAATTTCACGACATAATTACCAAGACCACAAGAGACCTTTTCTCCATTGTCCAAAATCAACGTGTCCCGTAGACACTGTTTGCACCATTCCGTTTTGCACGCCATCCGCTAGCACCATCAGTAGGCAGCTATGTGTTGCCAACCCGTCATCAGATTGACTCCGTCTCCACTTTTCGGATATTATTACGTCATCTCCATTCAAGCTTCTTGCGGCTCGCAGAGGCAGTGCCGATAAGCCAGCTAAGTTCTGCCCTGCGAGTGCAGAAGCAGTCAGTGTTTGACCTCGGGTGCCCTAGTTCTAGGACCATCGCCGCCGTTCATCTCACTGCATTTGATTGGTTAGTAAGACCCTTTGCATGGTAGAAAATACTATCTCTTTATTGTTTTGGTACTGATGAGACAATACGAAATGCCCGGATCTACCGTCGTTTTCTTTTCACTGTTATTCACACAAGCATCAGGAGCGTTTTACGTTAACATTGGTCTTTAAAACGTACGCTTTATAATCCCAAATTCGTCTGAATATATCAAACTGACTTTGTTTGTACGTTAATCTAGCGAGCTATATCCTAATCGTGGTAGTCACACTAAGATGCAAAGTAAAAATTTCATGACGTCTACTCCTTAGTAATCAAAATTCTAAGACTAACCAATATTAACAATTTCTGTGTTGATTCACGGCGCTGCCAATGGAATAAATAACCGGGACGGCCAACCCCTCTTCTCTGCACTCGCAATAACCTGCTCTTCATTGGATGATATTTCGGGCTTTATCGCACTTAGGTTTCCATCCGTGCTTGTTGGCTGTCGTCACAATGGCTGTCGGCCCCAATGGGGCGAAACGCGCATCTAGCGCTTTCCTGTTTGGTAGCTCACCGACGCGGCTTCAAATCTAACTTCGAAGAGACAAATCGAATGCAAATCAATTCTATCTACTTATTACTAATCAAATTTTAAGCCCTAATAGTCCTCAAAATGCTATGTGGATTCAAGGCGGACGGCCAATCACTTTCGCCTTTACGGGTAGAAACCTGCATGGCAGTGGAGGATGGATAGGGCTATATCGTAGTTTGGTTGCAATCCGAGATTTTCGGCAGCTGCCCTCCATTGTTCAGTGGAATAGGTAGCTGACTGGTAGTCGTTAGTTTCTGGCAGTCATGGTTTTGATCCCAATAGGGGAACGACGGATGCCTACCACTGACGATCCTTAATAAAGCGAAACGCGCTTCTGGTGCTTTTCAGGATTGGTAGCTTACCTGTGCTGCTTGGAAACAAATCACGATGAACCATATCGAATTTCATGACGGTTGAATCAACAGCTGATGTTAAAGTTTTTATTTTATTTTCCTAAATTAAATTCGGGTTATATTTGTTTACCAGGAGTTTTACAACCTACATTAATAAGGCCCTATTTGTACACAAATGCATCCGCTGACCATTATGAAACTAGTCTTGTAGTAGAAACAATGGTGCAATTGTTACTTTTAAATTCTGTAGAGTACAATTTAATTGAGTATATCAATCCTGATTTAGCCAAGAAAGTCATCTAAGTTCGTATGTAGCAAAGGAAAAATGTATTTTCCGGAGAGGAAACTGTCTTTGACTTTAACCCAGTGGTTGATTTCTTCAAATTATACTCTACCACCTCCTAAATCTTGGGAAAAGCAAGTAAGTAGATGGTCGTAAACTGGTAAAAGCATCAGCCACATTGCCCGGTGTACTGGTTAATATCATACAATTTGGAAGTAACCCTTAGTATATAAATTCCCACCCCCGGAAGATGAGCTTCGGGATCATTAGATGACCATCGAAAATCCAACATATCAGCAGTAACTAAAGTATTTATTAATATTCTAGAATTATAACGCCATGCACAAGTTTATATGGCAACTAAGGAAAGGATTGTTTAAGTTTGAATGTGAACCTGCTGCTTATAAACTATTGTCGTCTGTTTTGCAATTTCCTTCATCAAAGATACAAGTCAGAACTCAAAGGAACCATAATTGCGACCCGCCGTGCAGCCTGTTGTCAATAATTAATATTGTAGCAATGCATGTTACCAAAAGCAACAATCTGTGAGTAAATGCTGATTGGACGCAATGCTGTTTGTCCTCAATTGGTTCCGTTACAATTTTCTGATTTACTGACATATATTACATTAAAATAGATCCGTTAATCGTTAAGAAGCATATTCAAAGGCGCACTGAAAAATGAAACTGGAGAATGCCATTACAAATTGAGTGAAACTTTAGTGAAGATAAATATGGATATTAGTTGTGATCCAACCACTCCTAAATGAGAAAATTTGGAATATCTTGGTTAACATCTAGTTATGCTTTATAACTTTGTATCGACACATACAGGTCTCAATGTTAGTAAATCGCATGAGTCCAGCAAAAAAGTGCAACAATCAGTGATTAACCAAAACTATAATCTGGTGTTATCCAGCTGTTTTACTTTAGTATTGACGAGGCCATATGTGGTTGGTTAATGAAAAGTTTGCTCAAAATTTTGTTTTCGCTATAAAGGCCAACACCAAGCAATTTTCTAGTGACTCGCCTTTACTGGTGTGTGCTCGTCAAGCGCTAAGAGTAAAGTTCCGCCGCGCACAATATAAGAGGCTTACATGCACAGGTATGGCTGAGTTGCTTACACCCTCCAGAGTTGAACAATGCAACGGGCCCAATTTCAGTACTTACCTTTATGCTTCAGGACCAGTTTCCAGAACTTTGAAAGCTACTAATGATACTACAAAAGCAGCCGTTTATCGACTCACATTTTGCATAACAGGGGTATGATTTTTTATGCCAGCTGCAAATGTTGCCTTTTTGCGTCCCTCAAGTAGTCCGTCTTTCTTTAGATTTGCACACCATCCATAAGCTAACATTCCCTTGTTTGTGGGATTTTAAAAATGTGTTTTCGGACGTCTTGAATCTATCAAGGATTTGTTCGTAATCACTTTATTTCCTATTCTACTTTAGCGCAGACTTATTTCACCGTATCTGTATGCATTATTCGATTTATGTTAATTAGTATCGTCGTTTAAAGTGGTTGGCTGTTGGTTGATGTGTTGGTTAACAAGGTGCATACCCGTCTGTACCAACGACGTCGACTATACTGGCTCAAAGAGACACTTGGGCATTGCTGGAACGGTATGGGTGCACGGCCCTTGTGGCCTTGTGTTTGTGTTTGCCTGTGAAGGAGTGTGGGCCGGCTTTGTTGATAAAACCTGGTTCCAATCCACATGCTTCCCGGTCTTAATCTTTCGGTTTTACACTGGATATGCGGTGTGTTGTTGGAGCTGTGGGTATTGCAGCGCAAGCTTACCATGGCCCGTCTGTAGGCGCAGGCACGCTGTGACTGGCCACATTGACAAGCAAATCGGAGACCGGATGCCGCTAACGCCATAATCGTATGAGTGTAAATGTTGATCGAAATATACTGTAACTTTATAAGCTTCCATGTTCATGTACTTAAGGTGCTTATTGGTAATCATCTTTGCAATTAAACCTTCATTAAGATTTTAGTAGCGTTTTGTTTTGCTTTGAGAAAAACACAAGGATAGAATAACGCACTTCGTTTTAATGTTCATCAGACACATCAGCATTACATACTAGTGCAATGAATTCACATACGATGGAATGATGCTGCTTAATGTTGGTAGTATAAAAGATACTATCACTCCCTTATTGGCACCCGCTAAAGTGATTACAGGATTTAACGTGACTACCTACACGTTTTATTAAATTACTGTACGGATAAGCAATGGCACAATAAAAGCAATTACCTGATATCTAAACGCAAAATAACTCATTTGAATGACCTACATTTTCTCTAACGAAAGAGCTACAAATAGGTCGTAGGGAGAAAGAATGTTGGTTAAAATTGTCAGTCTGTAAAACGTATCGGAGTTTGCCTGTATTTGGAAAAACTTTTCATGTTACTTATGATTTCTAACTATTTTGAGCAAGGGTAGAGGGAATATTTTGGAGAAAGTGCAGACATTCCGATTCGCGGCTTGTGGGCTTTTACCAGGTCACTTGTCGTAACCGCTATCCCATAACAATCTGTTTGTTTAGCAAAAGTGAATTGTGTTACGCTCGTTTCAGATATTAGGTAATAGTAATTAGGACGTAATGGTTTAATGTTTATCTTAGCAAGGACGTTTGCTATCATGTATGCTATAGGCTTTACTCAATATCGTTGCATAATCTGGTTATAAATGGAATAGAGTTTTTTCATATAGTGGGAGCAAACCTATGGAATAGGGTACTATTAAACACTAGATAACTGGATAATATTTCACAGCTCTGCGTCTCCAAAACCGTAGTAGTGTGAACAACTAATGTTTTAGAATTCGTCAACCAAGGCACACTAGTCTTTCCATTTTTAACACACCGGCCAGATCAATACTAATGTTGTATACCTCAGGCATAGCGCAAAGCAATTACCTGAGTGCCTCGTTTATATGTTTTAACCATTTATTATATGATGCAGAAGTTTTCTTTGAATGTGTAAGCTATATACCCTGACAAACCCCATTGTTGCGATAATATAATTTGCATTACTGCAACAGTCAGTTTGGAGTAAATTGCTTATTCTCTTTATTTATTCACCGTACTATGTCCTTAATAATTTGCAGCAAACAAAACAACATCTGAGCACCATTAGATGAGTTGCCCCTTATTTCTTTACAATTAATGCCAAATGGTTGCTCCTACTATGAGAAGTGAACACACCAGTATATCATTTCAGAGCATCATAGACTAAGATGTTTCGTAATCTACGCGGTTTCACACTAGCATTTGAATTATACCCACATTCATCTGGATTAATTGCTCCTTGTGATTAGGTTACTATACATTGTGGACTATAGACAAGTCCGTGAATTTCGCAAACAAACAGAGAATAACAATCGATACATTGAAGAAAATGGAACGACGTGCTTTGAACCATTCTAAGAGTATTCAGCCGCACTATAACACTAGTATGCAACAATACGTCTAATTGCAATTCATATGCAAAGTTTCAAAACATTTAGCCCCGTCGTCTTCTGAATAATTATATTAAAGCAAATAATTAAGCTTTTTGGGCATCCAAGTAACAAGGTCAATTATAGGCGAAATGATATTCATTTGTCGTTTTGTGCGTTGGAAACCTGACATACAGTAGCCTTTACTAATCGTATATACTAGAATAAAAAATTGCATCTGCGCATGACAGAATACTATGTATTGCCGTATCGTTGAACTGACTACGCCTGCCTAATGGAAGTATCATGTAAAAACATTGTTAATTATATAAAGTATGTTGTATTTTTGATTAAATATGTTTACATTGCAAAGCTAAATAAAATACGGTCGTAGAGTAAGTTAATCTCGTCAAATAGATTAACATGCATTTGTACAGATAAACGCAATCATGTGACAATTTTGGCTTTATGTTTGTATGCGACATACAATATGGCTAGCAATAATCGCTTTGCTATTTTTCTTGTCTCAACTTCACTATGTAATCTGATGGCACTACGAAAAATAAAAATCTTACTTAGAGACACATTTCTGCTTGTATTTCTGTGCACTTCGTGATATAAACACTTCGACACATATTTTTTAAAATTTAGTAATTATATTCCTTCTGATGCACAATAAAACGCGTTGTTCACACAATTATATTCCAACGTTTTCAGAAATTCCGATGGGTTACCAATTTAAATTATGACATGCTGCTGAGAAAAGTTTGTATTTGTCTAGTGGATGTAAGACATAAATGTGGAGATTCGTCTAAGTTAGACACAGGCGTCCAGCCTCGACACTTCCAGGAAAGCGATAAGCAGACGTCTCGTTATATTGGGATTCCTCCGTGGCGCACACGCGCTGAATACTGCCGGGCTGGTACCCGCGACCTTACACTTGCAAGTCAGCAAATTATGCCATTGAGCCATGAGCGACGGCAGCGGACCGCCATAATTGATATCTAACTACAATATAACTATATCCTCTAATATCTTACAATATCCTCTACTAAGAGGCATGTTGTGGACGTGCAGATGACAGGGCTGGCCCCAAGAACAAAGACTTCCATCGCAACCTGTTTTATATCCTAAGTATGTGTGCACGTGTTTGACTTAGATGACAGAAATGTGTAGATATTATAGTGCAACAACCCGTAAAAGGAACAGTTGTCAACGCAATGTTCTCTGATTTGAGTCAGTATATAAATGTAGTAACGTAATATGCTGCTATTTAACAACCTGTTTACATGCATTTGTGTAAACCAGTTCTGAACTGTATACCATTTGTCCAATCAGCTTTAGTCACAATGCGTGTAATACCAGAGGAATAAAAATGTTACCATATGTTCAGCAACAACATATATTTGTCATTCGTCCAGGCTGCAGTCACTAATGCAGTTCTCGCTTGCGTACACTTACCATGACCTGTGGCGGAGCTGTATGCCTTCGGGCTCGTCCTGAGGTTGCGGATCGGGGAATGCTTTCGTTGTGGAGGTAACTGCGAATAAGTCTTATTTGCCTTGTAGACGAGATGAATAAGCAGTCGCGGACAATCAGCCACAGCATCTCCGATTGTGGGATTCTGGGCTGGTCACCTAGTTCTCTATCAAATATCAAAGAGCTCATACGGCGCCGTGTCAAAGCCAGTGTGACCAGCTAAAGGGTCACTGATCACTCACTAATGTAACTGGGGGTTTGTATCTAACGAAGGACGAATGAACAACCTTTTGGCCACTGGCTTCTCTGTGGACTGATACTGAACACAGAGAAGGCGAATGATCTACCCGGATGTCAACGATCTCGGTTAATCGTCCTGCTGCTTTTCGGGTCAAGTCTTTATATATAAAGGCTCGGGGTGAGGCCGCTTAACTCAACCCACTTCCTCGTCCCTAGCGACCATGAAGACCTCTGCCCACACAACACACTAACCTAGTAAACATTCCAAACATTTCCACCAGTTTTCCTATTTTTGTTTCCGTTTTTGTTGGTAACCATGCGTTGTGGCACTGTCAATTTTACATTGGGCAGGTTTTGAATAGGATACTAACAATACAGTTGCCATGTACATCAAATTAAGCAAAAATGTTTGTCTCCCACAGTAATATATACAGCCGCAAGGATAAAGAACTTGGCTAAGTTATATGCCAACACAATATATTTAACACTCCTATTTTGTTTGCTCACAAATAAAACCGGCATTTCTTACTAAAATTATAAGAAATGTACTCAGATATGGCAACTCATGAAAAGCATTAAAATAATTTAGCAACTTTGATGAACAACGCATTATTAATGTGTACAAGTGATAGTATCTTATAATTAAACCTGCTGGAACTAAAGGAATTTAAGGTTGATCACACAGTTCCATACTGCCTTATTCATCTATATATCTAAAGTCTACATATTTCGCAGCGTGATATCGACAGCAAGTAATAACGCACCAGTTGAATTATATTCTACTAAATGCGAATTAGCTTTTTGCAGGAGAAGCTGAAAGCAATTAAGTCAGTTAACAATAGAGAAACAAGTCAGTTTTTGTGTACTCTAAATATCCTGAATTAATTAGGCATTCAAACCTATCATTAACTATTCCTAGTGGCTTGTTTATCCCGATTTTTGTCTTTACACTTCAGAGTCACAACATTATCATATCGTTATGTACATTTTCTTATATCGCAGCAACCAATTACGTGTTTGGTTGCTTATCTTGTCAAGAGATAATTCATTTTCAGTTTCTTTCAACTAAGCACACCAGCAATAATCTACTTGTTATGTGGTTAATGTCGTACGGCTCAATTATATCCTCAGTGTTATTCTAGTTAAGAGTGTGTCGAAATAAAGTCACAAAAATATGCTAAGGAAATGAAAACAAGCGGCTTCCTACAAGCCCACTACACTGAAAGACATCAGCGTTAATTTAAAAATAGTTACTTATGAAAACAATTACCTTTGCCTAGGGTATCACTTTAATAATAGGCGCAACTCCTCTGTCCTTTGAAAAAATTATGCGTCGTGGAGAATTGTAAATATCGGCCAAATGCTACAAATTCCATTTTTGCAATTAAGCACAAAATCATCTGTAATGCTGAATAAATCCTTAAGAAAGGTAAGAATATTTTAAGTTTATTTTCAATAGCAGGTGAGGTTAACTACTTGTTGTCTATGACTTATATTAAAACAATGTGAATGGAACCCCAGACTTCATCATGCGAACGCGGTTGTGAAATATATAACTCTCATTGTCAAATTCGACCTGCCATAAAAGTAACTGTGAAGTCAGCAGCAAGCAAAAATGAAATGCTATATATTCAGTTTCCTTTAGAAATGCTTTTGCAACAATCAAGCTCAAATCGCTGGTAATAGAGCGTGATTGTTACGGCACATACGGTTGTTAAATTTAAAAATGAATATGCTCAATGGCTCACTGAACGCCAAACGGTTTCTTCTAGGTTCCAAGTAAACCATTTTAAATAGTTTTAAGTGGAATAAGTATGGGCTTGGAAGATATTTATTTAGCCGAACTGAGATGAGCATTTTCTAAGCAGCAGAAGAAAAGTAGCCGGCAGGTTCACATTCCTGAAAGTTGTGAATATCAAGCAAATACCATAGGCTAATGGGTCCGAACCTAAGCAGACATCATTCAAAAGCATTGGACCTTGATTGAGTAGGGCTATACGCTATACATAGTTTCCAAGCGTGATAAAGCGCAGTTTATACTATACCTCTATGAGTGTAATGAACGTGCAATCTACTTGCTCAGCACGCAGGGATACGAAGTCTTTCGCAAGCCGCAACAACATAAAGTGTCATACTTGAAAAGCAGGATTATTTTTTAAGTTAATTCAGTTGATCTTGTTTCGATACGCCTTAAGCAGTCAAATTTCCGAGCTGCTCGTTTATCTACACTTTTTATTATCATCATGGGCACGGTGAAAAACCCATGCACTAAATAACTATTTAAACCTAGTACAACTAGCTGATTCCAGTGACTTTAGCAACCAAAATGCTTATGACGGCCAACTGTTAGCGCTACTTGTTTTCCTGTATCTTTAAACATTAACATCAAGTGCTTAATAAAGGCCATCAGTCACACTACGCTTCACCTAATTGTTTGCTTATATTCTATAAAGCGAATGCTGTTCGTTCATTTAGCGGAACATGACAATCCCTTTGAATATTACACAGCAAACGATGAGGTAACAAAGGACTAAAGAAAAAGAAACAACAGACAAATAGACTTCGACAAATTATTCACAAGTAACCATAGGTTTTTACAGGTATCCTAAGATTTTTACATCGAAGGGCACTTCCTATTTACTGCGTGCTATGAGAACACGAAGCCGGGCTACTCGCAATTCTGGATAGCATTCAGCAGAACAAGTAGATTAAAAATACACTACAGAAAAGCGATACTAAGACAAGAAAATGCCATTGTGATAAACTGCGCTTTTGACGTAATAACTTATGAAAAGCAGAGCGTAAAATTTGGAGACAGTCTGGAAAGAATGCATGATAATTACTTTATCTGTAGCCGTGGATAAACTGCACAACATCGCAGCTCACCGAAGACGGTCGCCCACACATGTGGCTGTAAGGCTCAACCCATTGGTTTGTTCGTCGTCTCACTGCAAAGCAAATACCACGGAAGAAGAGAAAAATGCTTCTGGACAGGTCGGAATTGTGCACACCATATATTCACTCTGTGACAGGTTCTACAGCAGCGCCGCACTTACCGCAGTCCGACAGTAGCTATGTTCCTCGAATTCACCACCTCGTTCGACTCAGTCGAATGTTACGCGGAAAAGCATTTCTCAGTGAGAAACGTAATCGTTTGACGGGCACTACACTCGCACCTGACAGACTGTGCCAGCGTTTGTGGTGATTTGTGGGATGAATTTCAAACAACAAGTAGTGTACATAGGGTTTGCCCACTTTTCCCGCTTTTGATTTCAAATCATCGTGACTCCATTGTGGATTGTTAACCTACGAAGCATAACGCTGCAGGGGTTGAGACGCTGCTAGAATAAAAGCTAGTTGATTTTGATTATGTGGATGATATTCTCTATTGTTTTAACGATGGTTGGTCGGTGCAGTAATAAATAATCACATCTGTAGTGAGGTACAATCATTTGCTATGCCATTTACACCTTCAGATTGCACAGTACTCTCATAGAACCACCGACGCTTGATGGCACCTTGACTCTTGATGACGAGGAACCAGTCATCGGCAACGATCGGCTCGACGGCACGGAACTTAATTCACGTACTGCAAACGCTTGAAATGCCTTCTCGAACCTGCGAAAATGTTGCTTCCGAAATCGGTCTTTCTCCGTCTAAATTCTGTTTATTATACAAGGCCATGTTGAAGGCCATCTTATTCTATGAGACCGAGACTGGGCCCTTCTGAGCTGAAGAACTTCGGCGCCTTCAAGTCTCCGATCACCGTCGTCTGCGAAATATTGCTAATGTCGGATGACACCAGCATGTTCCTACCAGTGATATGCATAAGTTAATACCAGACAAAGCTAGTTCCTAGAATGACAGATAGCCCTGGATAAGTTGCGTTGGCTTGGATCCTTACTACGCATGCCCCGTCACCGCTTACCTAGGAGGGCCTTGTTTTGTTTACCATACGTAGAGTGGCACAGGGCCCAAGGTGGGCCAAAGTCAACTTGGTAGAGGGAAACAAATTCGATGACGACCAAACTGGGTACCATCGGTCTATCTCGCCTATAAGCCTGGAGTCCACGTGACCCGCCTTGTGATTGACTCGAGAGGTTACAAGACATAGTTCGCGGTCAATACCATTGGAGTGTCTGCTGCTGTCTGATAATTAGATTGCGTTTTATAGTCTGTTTTAACTGAGTTATTTGCGGGATTATGGTTGATTGTGGCGCGAAGAGGTGAAAGCCGCAAGGATGCAATCTCGACAACATAGCCTTATCTTTGTATGTTAGTCTGTTGTTGGTGATGATATGGGTTGACAGATCGTAGCGCATTAACGCTGAATATTTTTTAAGGGCATTGTGGTTTTACTCCAGGTCTCCCTACACTCTGCGATTCACCTTGGCTGTATGGCAGCGAAGCGTTAGTTCAAGATGCTTATGTAATGCAATTGATGATGATGATGATGTTGATGATGATGATGACCATGACGATGATGAGGACGAGGATGAAGATGATGATGATGATTATGTTGTTGAGGAAGATGATTGTGATGGTGATGATGACGTTGCTGATAATGGTAATGTCAAGTGTGCGGATCAAGCAGGATCTTACGCATACGCGATAAAGGCAAGTACAAATATAACGAAACGAACAACTAGCGCCCTTCCATTTGCGCGGTTTTTGGTTGAAATAGTCTAACCGTCACCAGCTTTCTTAAAATATTGCAGAGGTTTGTACTTTCTATTCCGTATACTTATTTGCATTCTTTCTAGACAAGACAACATTAGTAATCCAATTTTAGTACTATGTTCGTTGAAAACGTCTCTGTTGTAAGTAACCCATGCAGAGATTACAGATAAGCCGATTTTTATTCGAGTAAGCATCGTGTGATATAGTCATGAAGGTAGGATATCCAATTATCTTTCGGTGCGAATCGGACGGGATGAAAAAAACTGAGCGATTAATTTAAAAAATATCAGGGTGTATTAAAAGTTATGGTAAGTTTGTGGTATAATAATCACGCAAGTGGATCATAGGATGAAAACTTCTAATAGTCAAACAGTTCACAGTATATTAGTTTGTGGTTTTGAAAGTAAGAGGACGTTGGCTGGCTTTTGAAATCTCATGGCCTAATCGTTAAAGAAGCCAATAACATTTTTAAACATTCGTGCGTAGGCGCATGCACTTAATACATTTATAACGAAGCTTAGCTAACCGGTCATATTTTGGCCCACCTATCAGCGCACGATTTACGCAAATTAGCAACATCCATATTATTTACAGATATTACCGTGTGCTACGAACTTTTTTCAGTTTGAATGTGTTCGGATTATTTAAATAATTTTGTGCCACCAATAAGTGCCAGTAATGGATATATAGGAGTTCAGATTGATCCTAAAAGTAGTCCCATTTATTAGCAACGTTGAGTACCTTGATACCTTCAGGATTCGATGACCCGATTGGATTACTGACCAATATGGACGCCGTCGTCAGTGTAAGCAGTCAGGCAGACGGCGTGATTCCAACATTCCTGCCCATCAGATCTGCTGTCTATTGAGAAGAAAATGCCTCGCATTGTGAGCACCTTGCAGCTGATTGTGCCTGTTTGCGTGTGCCATGGTGAAGCCGAGCTCCTTCCCTATGCTGCAAACGGAATCTTCTTCATAGTCGTTAATTCTATCCTCTACTTATTTTCACATCGTAGAACCTAATTGATTTTCCTAAAGTGAATATATGCCAAATAGTTTGAATCATTAGCTTGTAGTAGTTTTGCTTAGAAAATTGGGTTCCGAATCTTATTTCCTAACGGTATGGGTACCTAATATGCAGCGCACATTTTTATGCCACGTTTGTGCACACACTGAGTGAAGCCACTCTAGTTAATCATGCTGTAGAGTATGGACTGCGGTGTAACATCAGCTTGCTTCTACACTGGTATGTCCAAAACTAGGAAACTAAAATGCGGTTGCTTTAAGTTTGATGGATATAGATTTGCTTAGGTTGCATCCCTGATAGATCAGTGCTGCTGTACGGCTGAGTACAGTTTAGCAGAGACGGCACTTGTGTTTACATTTCCGGTTGCCTTACCATTAATGTTCGAAGTAAGTTTCATCACATCCGGTTACATTTGTATCAAATCAGATCCCAGCTAAGGAAGAGTGTTGACAAGATAAGCAAATTTAGCCTGTCCATTTTACTTGTCATTGTGCAGCGGGTGGTCGATCTTGTTGAATCACACCAGCACTTTAGCTATTAACACAAAGCTACCTTTATTATCTTTATTACTTGCGAAACCTAACATAAACTACTGACGCAGCCAACGATTTGATATTTTTGAAAAGCTAAAAAACAGCCGGGTTTTTCACCTTTCTTCTTTAGTGAGATTACATTGATATATTGCTGTTTGAGGAATATATGGATACAAATAGCTTAACTGAAGGTTGCGAGGTCCGGTTAGGAGCCATATTGTTGCTGCACTTGCAAAGGTAATTATGACTAAAATCTGTACACCTGTTTTTTTAACAGTTTATATATGAAGTCGATATGTGAATATAGAAGCTTTTTCCAAAGTGCTTTACTAATAATTTTTTTTACTCCTGATGGAATGATACAAATTTTTACCATGTTTAATGAAATGTTGACATCATTGGAATAAAGCGAGACATAATGCGCATTAATGACCATACGAAATATACCTTGTTTTAAGGTTCACTAGTAGTTTACAGTTCTCACGTTTTTATTATGTTCGTAACACATTGGGTGCAATATGGAAAACAGGAAAAGGGATTACAAAGAAAACGATTGTGACAATTCCAACATTGGTAACCATGCTAGACGTCTTCTGAAGGGATTTAAAGTTAACTGGGGGATTTGTTTGAAAAATTGCGGCTCACCACCGCCTACCATGTGTCCTGAACAAATAACCATCTTTGGAGAAAAAATAATGCACGAAATTCGATATATTTTTTGTTGTTGCTGAGCTAGGAGGATTTGTAAGTACAAATCGTCTTTCTGTGAATATAGCAATAAATCACTTGTCACTGTCGGTTCCTAAACCTACTTCCTTTTGTATTCTGGTACTTTTTATTGCAAACTCTGTTGTTCTGAAAATACACGTATGGTACTTGGTTTCCCTTATAATTTAGAGATTCAACGCGGGTATTATCACCTGCGTGTATAGTTTGCTTGGGTTTCAGTTTTGTGGTCCTCTAGGTCAGCCACCATTTCAACTTCTAACTAGCTCGTGATAAACTACTTAAATGTGCAGAGCACTTCATAAAAATTTGTGTGTAAAGGAAAAGCATTTCTAAAATAAAACAGAATGCACATTACCGACGGAAATGTCATTAATGCCAAAAGATTCAACAAAATCCGCTAATATAGTGCGAATGACGAAAAGTCATCACAAGTGACCAAGTTTAACTTGATGAGGAAAACTTATGGGTGTTAAATTTAACATGTAACAATGGTTTCAGCCGTTTTAAATCGAGTGCTTGACAAGTCACACAGTTTCGCTTGGATGAAAAGTAAAGCTAATTTACGGTGTCGATAAAAGAACGCGCAAGCTACATGACTCACCAAAATACTTGCATTACTACACGTCTGAGTATTCCTGCCTGGGTATTAAGAATATTATGACACCGTCCACTGTATTTGTATGCACTCATGTCATAAGCTGATGATCGTCAGCTGTATCATGTAGTCTACAGGTGTCTGAGGACCTACGTTGTGTTTTTGTAGATAGATTAGTTAGCGGCATGCACCGGTATGGCGTTCTAGGTCTTGAGTATTCGGAGGGAGTTAACATTTCGTCGAAATTCTAGTCGGCTGTGCATCGAAGACACATTAAATTAATGACCATTCAGAGAGGTCTTTTGGATGCATTTCCAAAGTTGGTAGCATATGTGGTTGGATTTCTTAGCATCAGATTCACAATTATGAGAAATCCACCTAAACACAGCTAAATTCTTTTGTACATTTGCAGATTTATCTGCCTGACTTGTTTAAGAAGGCTGGATGAACATTTGTAGTTCTGCGTCGCTCTGCGTTGTTCAGCTTCGAGCGCGGTAAGTTGGTGCTTCTGCCAGTGTTGCCACTTTTATATATTGTATTTCGGATGCGGTCTAACTTAAGCGCTAAGTGTTTTCGGAAAGACTGAGGCGTCAAAATTCCAAAAGTTTCAAGAAGGTTGAAATGCTGGTTTTATTTTGTTGCTGTCATTTCAGCCTGCCTCAAACAACCAACGTTAACTTGCACGGATCCACAGTGTTTGCACTACTGAGGAGCCCGCTGTAGAATATGTGTCCTAACCGGAAGTTGCGAATATTCTGATACTGTACCATGAAAATGTTTTAATATGATGCATGGAACTGCAAAGTGTTCTCCATAGATTCCAGTACCCCCTATCCATATCAGTTTGAAGCACTGTGTAATCATCCACTGTAGTGATAGCAAACCATATCATTAGATCGTTGTCAAACAGTAGGAAGTTTGAGGATAACACATTGGCGAAATCATTTATGAAGACCAGGGACAGGCAGGGCCTGATAATCGATCCCTGAGTTACACCGAATCGGACTTCTTTTGGTTCATATAGGTTGCAGCATATCTTCACGTTCAGGTGGCAAAGAACAGTATAGTCGGCTATCCAGCGCAGAAAGGCATAGTCAATTTCATAATCCTGAAGCTCGTGTAGCAGAATGCGACTGTTCAGGCGGTCGGATGACTTATAGAAAACAGATAGGCAGCATTTACTTAAACTATCATCCACAGTTTCTGTTTAGCATGCATTATGTAATAACGGTATATCAGTACAGCACAGATGTTGGCAAAATCCGTAATGATTCGCAGTAATAAGATTGTCACTTTCAAGGTACCCATGAGTGTCGCAGCTACAATTGATTCCAAGATCTTGGCGAGCACGGAATATAGCGTCATCAGGTGACAATTTAATGGTTCTGCACGGCTGCCACTTCAGTAGCATAGAATAATGACCCTGCACCTCCAAATCATGGAGACGTGCTTATAGTTAAGTCATGGTATGCTTACGTTGCAGCTGAACTCACTGAATCAACTTTCAACCTTGTTGGGTGAGGGACGTCTGCACTAGTAGAGCCGTGTTCACACAAGCACATCAGCCGCTTCAGTATGACTGTGGTTGTAGAGGATATCCAGTTAGGGCCTAATGGCAGCAGAATCCGCTTGGGCGGGATGTGGGATAAATGACACTTTGGCAGGTAAGCCGAATTGCTGTCCAAGAAAGTTGACCGCCTCTTGTGCCATTTGTGCTAACTCACATTATTTGTACAGATCAAGAATTCTGTATCCTAACCTTGCAAATTTTGTTTACGTATCTGTTTCACAGTTTTGGTTTAGGCAGTAGTTCATCAAAAATCAAGTTGGTTCTCTATTTTGTGCTCCTGGACGAGTTTGACACATTGGTTTTGTCTGTTGTATAGATATACCAGGTGTTCACATCCTATGCAAGTACCGCAATGGTATGATTTTCTGAGTTCTGCTCCAAGGAAAGCCATCAGTTCTGAGTGGAGTATTGTTGATTCTGAGTTGATGGCCAATATCTTGTTGAATCTGTCGATGAATATTTTGCGGGTCACCTCAAAGGATCATTCAGTAAGAAAAGACCGGTTTGTTACACCGATGAGTTCGGACATGTTGTCATATTTGGTAACGACCTAAGAAACCTCCCTTCTTGCTTAAAACTATTTAGTTTAGCGCATGTAGCAGAACACTAGTGTCACATGTTTGCTGCAGCAGAAATTAGCGCACTTCGTTGCTACTTCGTTCATGATTACTTCGTTGGTAAAAACAAAGTCCAATATGGCCGGATGTTTCCTGTCCTGAAACGTGTTGAAGAATTGATATCCATGTACAGAGGTGAACAAGCATTTGGCTTTTACACTTCTGCCTTGAAGTGCCCACCTACTTTGGCCAGGGTTTCCAGGCTGTGCAGGTGGATGTTACCTTCCAAGAAACGTAGCTGTAAGATCAGGCCAACATTTTCATCCTGGCAAAGGATGGAACATGACCTATTTCTAAAATAGACATTTGTGGGTAGTATACAATGGCATTACAGCCTATGTAGCCCTGCCTTAGATTTAAGCGGAATCATAAGGCGTCTACTGTTTTAACCTTGGAATTTTTACTTTGTCAGTTAGTAGGCAGAAATAGTAGTAAATAGTTGCACCTCCACGCCTAATAGTTTGATTGTTGAGCAAGGTAGTGTAATCTCGGTGTCGGGAATTACCTCCTCCAGCCGTTTCTCCGTTGTCGTGATGAGGATACACTACATGGAGTTTTGACAAGGTCGAACTAGATATGTTCAGACTTTATGACAAGGGCATTTTCACCAGCCAGTCCGTCCGCGACTTAGGTTTACGATAATCTTGTTCCTTAAAATTTGGCGTACGTACAAATCATATTGTGAAAAATGATATGTAGCCTGTTGGGCTAATACTGCACTTGCTAATCTCGAAAGAAAACAGACGAATTGCTTATCAAATCAGTATCATAACCAGTTAACTACTGTTGTGTTACATTAAGCAAACAGCAAAGTGTGATTAGAGAGCACTTGAAAACGCTAAAAGCGCCTTCACGACGCATATATTGGGTTATTCAAATTGTCTGTTATAAAGAGATAGGTGCAAGGAGATCAATCTTGAAGCTCTGCGTTTAAGAAGAATGCATTTGACTCAGTGATTAATCCAAAACATCGTGTAGCGGAAAGTGTTAAAAGACCGCAAACACTGGACAACAACAAGGGGTTTCTATGTAATTTCAACTCAGCACACAAGTTCCATCCGCTTTGAGTACGGTGTGTTTTCGCGCGGGCAACACCCAATATCCATTTGCGTTGAGTACGGTCCCAGTGATCGCAGTGACTAAGGTTCTCTTCAATGTGAATCACAGTCCATTACATCGAGATTGCGCTTTGCAATCCAAGCAATCAACGTGTAGTCCAAACTTGTCCCTACAATTAGTCATTTACCGTAGTGTCGAGCGCTGCCCGTCATGACCCGGTAGACAAAGTTGTAGAGATTTTGGCTACTATTCTAGAGGTCGCGTGTTTGAGGCCTGCTGTTTCTACCTGATAAGGTGAAATGACGTGGAAACTCGTCGTGGTTGTGCAGTGTTTTGGGGTGGGCAAAACCAAATTTCTATCTGCTTTGAAAAGGGCCCCAGGGATCGCAGTGACTACGGTTCACTTCAATGTGAATCACGGTCCTTTATATTAAGATTGCGCGTCGCAATCCAAACACACAACATGTGGTCCAAACTTGACCATCGAGCAAGTCAAATACCGTTATGGCAAGCGTTGCCCACCTTGACCCGGTAAACAAAGGGTTAGAGGTTTCGGCTGTTAATCTAATTGCCTCAGGTATGAGGCCTGCTCTCTCCACCTGAAGAGATGGAATTACATCGAAAAGCGTCTTGATTGTTCAGTGTTTTCGGTCGGGAAACACCCAGCTTCCTTCGGCTTTTATACGGTCCCAGTGATCGCAGTGACTAAGGTTCACGTTAGTGTGAATCACAGTCCATTACATTGAGATCGTGCGTCGCAATCCAATTACAGATCATGCAGTCCAAACGCAAGTGCGTGTTAGACTACCGTTTCTCCATTTCAACTCATGCAAAGTTTCCGTTTTGCAATCTCGTTTTGGTTGCTTTCAGGTTATGGTATACAAGTTAAGCAGCGTACAAGTGGCCAAGCAGAAAGCAACAGTTATCTTGAGCTTACTGGCTTGCTTTTTCTTATTTTATTCCGTCACTTTAGTAGCGGATGGACGTTAAGTTGGATAAGGTCAAGCGACATCAATTTTCATCGCAGCTAATTAAAACAATTTCATTTCATTTCCAAAGGTCACACACAAATAACACATGCTTTTGGATCCGTGCTTTTCAACTAACCTTCAAGTCAAAGCTGAAACGCACGATATGTGATTTACAGCACTTAAAATCCTCAATCAAAAACACTGTGATCTGACTCACTGGATAGATATCTCGTCAACGATTTTGCTAAATTTGCGTACAATGTTTCGATCAACCCTTTAATGTTTATATCAACACATGTTTTTGGAACCATATTACGCATCGCTGGTCACTGTTTAACCCCATTAGACAACCGTAACCCCGATTTATTCACATAGGTTACAAAACTAAGCACTCACATGAGCCAACTTCCTTTTTCCACACGCACGAGTTCAGTGTAAGCATCATGCGTTTACTCTGGTCTCTCTTCGGGAATTGATGTTTTCATTTATAATGAGCGTGGTAAGAAAATCTTTACAACCGCCGTAGGGATATGTAAGTTCTCACACTTCATGCTAAACAGTTTACTGTCCAGCTACACAAGAGAAAGGACACTTTTAGCATTGACCACTTGAAAGCTGTTTATATCGATACTTTTTAATGCAACTCTCAGACAACAACCAAAGCTGCAAGAGCGGAAGGCCACTGACGTTTCCGACAGTAACATTACAAACCGATGCGTTCGCCCATGAAAAATGCAAGTGCCACTTGATCCGGACGAATTGTGAAATAGCTTGACCGCCTACTGAAAACAACGTATTATTTACCCTCTTCAACATACGCACTCACTTTCAATATGAGGAGGGTTGTGGTACGTCCGTTTACCACACTTGAAACACTCATGTTTAGGAATACGCACATTTAACCTAACCTGCATGGCAAAGGGTATCACACGCCATGTGATATACAGCACTGTACATAAATTCTGTTTCAAAACAACCTTTTGTTTGCTGTAGATTAACACGCCGGAGTCGAACTGCATAGCAATTGAGAATGCGCTTTAGCTTGTATTCACTGGTGAACCTGTAACATCAAGACGCGCAACCCAACGTCACTGGAACGAGCGGACAACGGACCTGTGATCTTCCAAGTTCTCAAGCCGACGCATCCACTCGCAAAGCACTGCAATCAAAGGGAACCAAAGCCATCATCCAAGCATATGAAATAAATATATCTATATTGTATTTAGCATTACTAAGTGTAAAATAACATTGTTTATCTTAGTGCTTATCATCCTGACACTGTAACCATTTACGCGATAAGCAGTACTAAGACCTAGTACTGCGGATTTTTAATTTATTTCTCGAAACTAAATGCTTTTTCTTCCACATTCACTTTGCAACGTTGTACTATTGGCTTTATGAAAAGTAAATGATTATATGTAATTTTACTCCGTCTTCGTAAACTTTGTAAGCCCACTGAAACTGGAAATATTGGTATCACCTGAATCTATTTTCTACCATTCCATTTTGTCGATTCTTCGTTGATAGGTCGATACTGTAATCTCTTTCGCAAAAGGGTCCTAATCATAACTGCTCTATGTTTTTGTATCTTTAGGTTGTTTGGCCATTGTGACGCAGTTTACTTTATCCATCACTGCTACAACCCATCTCTTATCTGCTTGTATGATTAAAACAATCGGTACCTGCTCTCGCCTTCTGAGTGATTCCCGTTCTTTCTTTGCATGAGGATCTGTGATGAGACTAAAATGAAGCACATAATAATTAACTAATAAGAAAGTGAAACATCCATACCGAGAATTATTAAATAACAGGTGTAAGAGACTGTATTTGTAGAACTTTAAAAAATAATGTATGGACGGCAGTGAAGACAACCAGCTAAACCGGTATTACTTCTTTCCTTTAAGAACCTGTCTGTACTAACTTCAAAATTGCGACGACCACATAAATGTTGGTAGCACACATACTAAATGGTACTAATAGAGGATTTCTCCAGAAAAAACGGAAAGAAAAGTTCAGACAACGCAGTCAAATTCATTTGGTCTACAAGGTAAACAGAAAATTTGTGCCAACCTCCACATCAGACAAACGGCAGAGCAACGTGCATCATGGCACAACAAACACAAAATGACCGTACCGATACAAAACCCACATTTGCTTGTTCCTATGCGTGAAGACAAAAAGTCCGCCACTTCGATCTGGACAACGCAAAGATCCTAACCGTGAAAATTAAAGGTAACCAACAGAATTCTTGGAAGCATGTCATTCTACAGGCAAGTAACTGACCAACGCGTGGAGCTAGATATAATGTGGGCAGCACTGCGGATGAAAGGTTACCGATTTAGTCAACTAAATCCAATGGAACACAAAGCCGAACAAATAGATTAAAAGGCGAGGTCAACACAGAGGCACTCGTGCTTACGCTACTGGGCACAAATCGATGAGATCAATGTTGATGTTTATGTGCCCTTCCGCATAGTAGATCAACCACACACACTCGCTGATGCTTCGTACCGCCTTAGTCCCCTAAGTACACGCACACTGACAATGTGACCCTCAGTGGTGAGGCAAAGTTTGCTGCCAAAATTCCCACGTTATCCATCATTGATTTGTGTTAGTTTATAATCCTGTCTCTGGAAGCTGTCTCAAGGGTAATTCAGTAGTTTTATTGGTAACTAATAGAAGGCATTAAAAGTAATATTTTCAATGTTAAGTTCGCTATCCTGGCGTCATGCAAGCGAAATCCAAATAAGACGTGCCAGGTACTTATTATGGAAACTTATGCAATTATCCGTAATATTTCCTTATTTTAGTATTTAAGGTATATATATGTTATTAACGTGAATGGTGCATCTCGGGTAAACCTAAAGTGGAGAAAGTATTTTTTTGAAAGGAAACACGAAAACATTATTGCGTAATAAGTAAATTTAGCAAAATCAAATACTTAAGTGACTTAACTCATGTCGTATTCGAATCATTCATCTTCTCGAAAATACAGTGTAAGGATATTTTTCTATTCTTTCCGTATCAGCATGATTTAAGTTACTGGGATTATTCGTAAGAATTTTCCTCTCTTTATCCTTAGAATGGGAAACTAAAACGTGTGAAAACCATGCTTAAGAACAGCCAGCGCTGTATTCTTTTAAACGTCCTTTTTGCTGTCAATAAACGTTTCTTGCAGTAGAAATCCGAAAGCCACCCCTAGTGGTGCGATTCTACCAATGTACACTTTGAGGCGAACCTTGTGCGAGTTTCATCACAACGATATTTATTATGTACCAGTGTACCAGTGTACAACGTCTACTTTTTCAGCCGTAGCGTCATGAATTTATGTACATATGTCACAAATATACCTTACAACATGTGAGCACCAGCATTCGTTGAAATCTTAGTTTAAAGTATGCTATCGGCTTTAATAAATCACCCGCCGAATTTCTCCGAGTAACGCCTGACGTGTCGTGCACTCACGAGAGAAAAAGAATCAGGAAAACCTAAAGTCTAGTTAAACAATTCTATTTAATGTAAAGGTTAACTGGAGTTTCAAAATTAGCTGAACAATAATAGTACTTTTGCTTAAGCAGGTTGAAAAGACACAATTATTAGGTGGCACTATTTTAAACGACCATTCACGCTGAACAATTATCATGTTACGAGTGACGAGCTTTAGCTTTGAAATAATTTCTCACCTTTTATGTAGCAATGTTAACATTAACCAGCAGCCTTGTTGGTCCCAGTGAAACAAACCAACTTGTCTTCATGAACGCTTTGGAGTAAACATTTCAGCTGAAGCGTGATTTATGTTTACTCAATCGCAGCAAACTGAGGCACCATCATTTCATCAGCAGTATAAGTGCTTTTCTGCTTCTAAGCATACGGACTTGAAAATAATGTGCAATGTATATTTGCACTTAGCACTGTGAAAAATATCACGATTATTTTTTGATGTTTTGCGATGTGTCTGATCAAAGTTAATAAAATTTTGGTAAATGTTGGACACAGAGTTGGTGCTTGATTATTCTACATTTTACGGCTAAGGTTAAACAGCATTTGGTACAACTAGGTTACCTGCTATTTATCCAGTTTGATAACCTCATTTATTTCGTAACGCTTCATAGAACATGGATTTGCCACGCTTCGTTTTGCACCAGACCCAGCAACAGCTTTGTAGACAACATTTTGGATTACCCTACTCCGTAGATACTATGGCAAAAGGCATTCACGGCTGCGTAACTAACTCAGCTATTATTAGGTTACGCAATGTCTACCGACGGAAAGCGTAGACTAAATTAGCACTAATAATCATTGACTCCGGTGCGAATACTGAGGTAAATATGTAAGATTTGGAGTAGAATGACCAAACTGTCGTAAAATTGCCGTGTCAACTACATCCTCCTAGCTTGATAATAAGTGGGAACACAAAATTAATTCTGAGTCATTTTTGTTCTGCCATTCCACTCGTCAGATATAAAGTTGTGTTGGCTACATGCAGGTAAATATTGTATTACGAGCCAACACACTAAGAGCAATCTACTTGGACACAGACTAATCATTACCATTAATTAGATGACCAAAATTAAACACAAATTCAGAACAGTGCAGCCTAGCCAGACCAGATGTAGTAACACCGACAACAGTGAATTGAAAGTCGATAAGAAGGGCTGCTTCCAATGATGCGCTTATAAAGTCCGCTTTTTCAAAGCCGTCGCGCTACATTCCATAATGATTAAAGATGGAAAACTTGCACACGATTTTGCTCCCTGCATGACACATGCCTACTACCTCGTAACAACAACCGGTGTCAAAGTAGGTGCAGTTGATGCTGTTACTCCCACCGCATTAACTACGACGCATTCTGTTGTCAACAGAAAAGACCGTAGCACAAGTATTCAAAACAAGCACACTGAATAACAGCATATTTATCCCGGAATTATTTGTCCCATTGTGGCTGAATCTGAGGTAAACGCAATCAAAGAGAAGATGTTAGATGATAAGTACTAGTTGAACTTATGTGTTAAGTAATAGCGTTCCCGGCCAAACCGGTCAGTAAGATGCACTTCATCCTTTATCCAATAGAATTACACCGTGCGTTTTGACTAATCCAAGTAACACTAGTCAGATGATGATGCAGCTTTGCTCTGTTGTCAAACACTCGTACCCGCACTAAAATATGAACTGTCCGCATTTTTCCAGTTGCGCTTTGATGAGGAATTAAAACCCCAGACAACAAGGAAAGAAGTGAAATCGATCATTTATACTGTGTCCCCTTGCTTCAAATTTGGTGAGCTAGATGTTCAAGTCCTTGATTGGGATACACAGCGCTTCATCACTGAAGGTATCCAATTTGTAAACACACTCAACATATCCTCTTGAGTATTACCATTAGCACACAAATGCAAACGGAGTGGTCCAATGCTTGTATGATAAAAACGAAAACGGAGGATAAATTCACCTAGACATTCTGTCTTAAACATGAGTGAGAGGTTTGTAGTGCAAAACAAACAAAAACAATGTATACACTTTTTCAAACTTTTGAGGATTGACCTACTAAGTGGTCCAACACGAAGATATTGTGATGACTAGTTTCCAGTCGACATATTATATATATTCCATGCTAATGAATAGCTCTTCACAAGAGGGAATTATGGAGAGTTGAATGGACTAGGTAGGAATTTATCAGGTCTAGAATCAATCGGGAAATCTTCATTTGCTCTGCAAAACAGTGAAGCAGTTGAATCCTTGCGGGAGTCGCCAACATTGGACAGTCAACCTGATATATGTGGAGCTCTGTGGTGATTGCTCTTGGATGATATAATTGTCTACATATTTTAGTATACTCATTTGACTAGTGCAATTTCGAAATCTTTATGACGACTTCATTGAGCGCTCGCTGTGCATTATTACTTCAGCTCTGGGTCTGAGCCAGGCACATTTCAATTCCGTGTGGTCCGAACTAGGTCGACATCACTTTCTATTATTTCCTACAACGCCACGATTCGGGTCGGAGACAAATATTTTACAAGCGATTGGTGCAATGTAGGTAATGTTAGTATTCATTCCAGCGGTCACGTGTTCGAGAATTACATAGGACGTTTTGATAGCTGCTTCATCCCAAAATAAGCTCTGAAGGGTGAGAAGAAGTCGGCTCATTTCCTTAATGCTACTGGGCAGTAAACTTAGAGCCTGGTGAAGAAAGCGGCTTCTCTACCCGACCAAAATCACAACAATATGATGTCCTGAAATCTTTATTACTTAAACATGTCCAACTGGCACATTTTGTAGTATCAAAAGTGCAAACATTTCGCACCCTTATGCGCCAAAATGATTATGATATACTGGCTTTAATCGTCCAATTACAAACGCACTCTACACGCCGCAGATTTGGTGACCTGTTGTGGACCTAATTTTGTGTTCTTCTGATTGTTGGAATTAACGTGCATAACTTGTATGAAAAGTTATTCTTTTGCTTGAACCTAATAGACGGTTAAAGCCACTTTTGAACAGTACCAGGATGTGAAAGCAGTAGTGACGTAGTACCTCCACTGCTATACAACCCCAGAAGCAAACTGAAGCCTAGTTACGAGAAGCAGCGGAAATTTAAAACGTTAGCTAAATTCAAGGAAAGCAGTGATGGACGATATATTGCAGTCGGAGACATTGGAAAAATTTTAAGTCATGTGGTAGTAAACATTCGCTAACGACTTGTGTTATAACCCTATATTGATTACTCCAAGCTCTGACGATCGGGCAGCAACTTTCCTAGTAGAACGAACGAATGTAACCTGGAACGATATCCACGCACTACAAGCCAACCGACGAAACTAGAATTTCTTATGACAAGTGAGACTTAGTTGCAACGCGGTTACTACGTGCAAGTTGAACGGGATGCTAAACCGAAAACAAATCCACACTCAACTACCCAAACCCGAGATAAATAAAGTAAAATACAGACCTTTCACAACAAGCAAATATACTTGTCATGCTCAAGAACACTACAACGTAGTGCAGCTTTGCTTATATACCACGATTGCGAAATACGTGAATTTTCACACGCATTGGTTTGCGTAAGCCAACCCTAGAAGCAAGGCTTAAGCAAGTGAATTGACACTATGTGAGTATGCCAACGGAACATGTTGAAAAGTGAATGTTGGTAGATGCGGAGGTTTGACGGTAACAATGGATGATACATAGGTCAGAGACTGATCGAAAAATGAATATCTCATGAGTGAAAGCTCTGGTCCAACGTGTGTATGCGTCTACAGCGGGTCTCAGCGACTTCCATAGTTTCGGCTAGCGATCTTATGGGGAGATAGTGTCCCCATAATAACGTGCAAGTTATGCGACTACAAATGTCATTCATTAGGTAAGTTAAGTCATCAGTCCGTATGTTGTAGTTCAATGTTTATTTTCTTCAAGTAGCAACAGATGATAAGAAGCTGTCATCCGAAATTAATTGACTAACAGTTGCTACGGGTTTTCTTTACGCTACTTATAACATACACAGATATTTGTTTTAACGATGAATCTCAAAATTCATCTATCAATAGCCCCGGTAGTATTAAGCTTTTATTCTCTGTTCGTATTTTGAAATCTTATTTTCAAAATTTGCATTGAGACCAAGTGCTATTTCTGTCAAGGAGAAAACTGGGCAGGCGATTTCGATTATTAGCTCGTGTGAATTAATTCTCCTGTTGGCACTTCAAGTTCAATAAAGTGCATATTTTTGTTATGTACTTTGGATCTTCCATCACAGACCATAAATCTATGAAAAATATGAACATTTCGTTATCACTATTTTGATTTATTTCGCTGCAAGCTTCGCTCACTTGTTGTAAAATGTTTGAAAGCCTCAACTGGGATGCGTGTCAGGCGCATAAATTTAATACCCAAGGAACTTCCGTGTTCATTAAAGACGAACAATTCCTTGTGGGCCCCAGAAGCGCGTAAGGAAGTACCTTTGTGACATGTTTGATAGCGCTATTATTGCATCGGTCCAAAGTTTATTTGGGCTAATCTTATAATCACTGCACCAATGCGTGACGGTAAAAGGCCAACGATTTATAGTGGTTATTGTGGTACGTTGACGAAAGGCTTATTTCAAAGATGATTCACTAATGCAGTACTCGAGTATCTCCTTCAGAAGCAGGGTGAATCTGTGTTCTCCTAATCTCGATTTGAAGGATGCTTATTTACAGACACCTATTGATGTACAAGCAACCATTCTTATGGATACAAACACGTCATTCGGGTCATTTTATTACAACTATTTACCATTTGCCCTCAGCCTACCATCATCAAGTGTCCAAGACATTATTAATTCCGTCACGGAGAATCTAGCAGATATTGCAGTGAACTGGGACGAGGTTATTGTTCAAGCTCCTACAAAAGCGCTTAACGACGGGCGACTTCGTGCATTTTCGCATAGGTTTTGGGCGCTTCAACTAGCTATAAATCTTTCGAAGTGCATGTTCGGTACATGATTACTTTCTTGTCTTGGCTAATTTTTGGATGGAAGTAGTGTTCATTCGTATCCTGCACATTTTTCTTAGTTATTCTATGCTTATAATGCCAAAGCTTCGAGGGACTTTGTTCTTTAATTTGTTTACTGCGTTACTGCTAAAGATCTATTCCTAATCTTGAAGCAAATTTAGCGGCTCTATTATAATTACAGTCTGCAGAACCTTTGTTTGACGATCATTAGTAAAAATGCGTTACCCACTTCGCTCCGACTGCTATCTCTAGAAGGAAATTTATGACCTTCTTCGTCACAATTGCCATCAAATTTTATCATTGATTACTCACCTTCTGGAATAGGGGCTGTTTTAGAGAAATATGACCATCCTATGCTGTGTGTTTCTGGACGTCTTAAGCCAACGGAACACAGAAACGCTCAAATTATAAGAGAAGATTTCGCGTTGCATTGTGCAGTCTCGACACTCCACAAATACCCGGTTGGTATACATTTTACCTTTGTAACAGATAACGAAGCGTTGCAGTTCATTTACCATTCTCAGAAATCATTAGCTTTATCGTCTGAATCTATGGTACATTGCTGGGGCGATGAGCTCGCGATATATACATATGACATCCAACACGGTAGCCCTGAACACATTTCATATGCTGATTAATTGTCACGACATGGTAAGCCCAAGTAAATGTAATATTCCGTATGTCGTTTGACGCAGCAATCTCCGGTACAGGGTACTTTTTTGGCTCGAGATACATGCAAATAATATCATGCTGTTCCGTCATCAATCAGTAAAGGATGAAACGCTGACCAGGCGTTGTTACAGCCTCAGTTATAGTCGATGGAGTTCTGTGTGTCTATGGTCCAATTGTTTTGCCTCCTACGATGTGATCTGTCATGATACAGGATTAGCATTCTAATAATCCAGGTGTGAAAAAATAGTCTTTCGTGCAGTCGATATATTTTTGGCTAGAATTAAACGCAGGTATACTTTGCGCGGAAACAAATTGCGCCAGCTGGTAACATAAGTAACACTCTATATCATTTAACTGGCCGCCGTGACCCTGACATGTCAGCCGTAGCAACGCGTGCGTGCAGACTACGGTGGCCCATTTCTGGACGAATACTTCGCTTAAATCACATTTGATTTCTTTTCTTGAAAGCCGGAAGTAAATGTAATACCAACGAATCATCGCACTTCACCAGCGTGGCTCTTCCTACGAAATATAGTCGCGACTGAGTGTCGTGTGTCTTGGTCAGAGACAATGGAACTCACTTAAGAGCTAACATGTGTTCGAGTGGTTCAAATGAGTGGGGTGCGGCCACCTTTTCACTGGGCCAAGGGCGACCATAGTACATTGGTGCTGCTGAGAGTATTTTGCGAATCCTGAAAATCATAATAATTTCGCTCAATTCAACAACGTTTAGTGAGATCCGCAACTGTACTCAATATCTTGGGACATATTTGGAACCGATCGGGAAGTCATCATTTCAGAAAACTTGGTAGACGACCGGTTAATGTATTTATGGTGATAGACAACGTGTCGCTTTTGACACAAAAGCTTCATCAGGCCTACGTGCAGACCACTCGGACACCGGCCGAGTCTGATGAAGCGTTTGTGTACAAAGCGAAACGTTGTCTATCAACATAAATACATTAACCAGTCTGCCAAGTTTTCTGAAACTTTTAATGAGCTTTACAAAGTAGTTGACAACTTCCTTATGCTGAAATGAATGCAGCACAATCGACTATTGGCGACAGCCGTATAAAACTACAAGTGGCGTAAACTCAGGACAAAAATATTGTGCTTGGAGCCTGCTCCGTTTGTTTACCACCGTAGAAAAGAACTACGAAGATTTCATGGAGAAAGTTTTTAGTCATCTACGTTCCGGGATATTTCTAATAATTTGTCTAACTGATGGGCTTGTAAACAGCAGACACTATGATCAGCTTCTATGTAACGGATAACAGTCCTAAAGTTTTCAGCGTACCCTACACTCCTCCGCCTTAGTCCATTCCAGAAAAGGACGATGCATGCCAGTAAGCGCGGGAATGTCTGCCGGAGCAAACACAGCTTTAAACAGCTAAAGAGACAAAATCGTCACGACTACAATAACCAGGAAATCCAGTAACAATGTGCTGGATGAGGTGATTTTTCTTGAACGATATATTATTAGATTTTTTATATACCTGTTTGATTGAAACGATTTCTAAGTTGCTATTACGACTTCTAATGCGTTCGTTATGCGTCACTACTTCAGCTCTTGGTCTGATCCAAACCGATTTTAATCCCGACTAGTCTGAAATAGGGCGATGCTGAGTTCTATTATTGCTTACAAGACCACAAGCAAGAACTTACACCTCAAATATCGCCAATCTGTGGTTTAGACCACTGAGCGTGTGAAGGCTGCTCAACTGAGTTCAGATTTGATGGAACGTATTTATACATTTGGTAAAATTGGTTACAAAATAAGACGATATTACCACGGAGATATTTGTATGGGAATCGTTATGCTTATTGCCGAATTTCACATGCAAAGCAGCGAGATATCTAATATGGTTTTTAAACATAATGTTTGGCTTACGATATATCGTCATTGTTTTGAGTTGAGTTGAAGTGGCTGCATCTCATCGAGAGAAAGGCATTTAATTCTTTTTACTCAATAGCTTGGTTTGTTGATTGCACATGTATCCCTTTAGAAAACGTTTGCTCACCTACACATGTTATTCTCACTATTGTTGCCGTTTCTGAGATGAATTTCTTATTGCAGAAATCTCTAAAATAGGTAGGCTATTGAACAACGTAATACATCTTTTATTCCGCGCTCGCAAATCAATAAGATCTGAATGCAATTCAACTGGAAATTCATCAAGACATAATAATCAAACTGTTGGGTGCCTGGTTCGCCCAGCCGTATCAAGAGAAATAACTCACACCTGTTCTGCGCACAAGCGTTCAATTCACATATTTGAGGTAATGTTCAACTATGTGTGATTTAAATACTCACCTGCCCACTAGATCGATCGCCTGAAAGACAACACTGAGGCAGGCAATACCCCTCGCCCCAGCTTTCAGTTACCACCACATCCTTTTCCTTTTTTCCTTATTTTGGTGTTGCATGTTCCCTGTTGCCTTCCATTGCCGTAGGGATTCTGAACCAGGGATGCAATCTTAGTTGTCTTACTCTGCTGCTGCGGCTTCTGTTTCGCGTGCAGTGCCTGTTCATCACATCACTTTTTCAGCTTCCTTTGATAGTTTCCGTTTCTTCTGACCCCCAGCTGCGCTTCACTTCCAAAGCTTTGCAACTCTAGTTATCTGTTTGAATCTTAATGAGTGGTAGGAAGGTTTAATTAGTTTTTACTCGTTTTGTCGCAGTTAAACACAACCAGACAGCAACTACACATTCCGAAAAGCTTGAGGCGGCTGTCTCATCCTATTGGGATTCTTCAGTAGCGCGCACTTGCTGTATCTAATGGCCTATCTTTTACGAGACAACGAATCATGCCATTGAGCTTTGGGTGATGGTGGAGAATTTCCATTCTCTCATTCTTCATTGCCAAACACGTTATAAACGTGCAGCGGACAGGGGTGGCCCCTAGAGCAACGACTTTATTAGCACCTATTGATTTGGGTAGGGCATGTGCTCTCCAACCACATGTTTTTAATTTATACTCTGTCCACAGTGTTATTAAATGATGACCTCAGTGTATCCTCTGTAGATCAGTCCTTTAGTCCTTTGAAAATTATATGCTTGTCAGATGTAGTCGCATTGGGACACTCCAGCCTCAGGACTTCTGTTATGTACAATAATGCATCAAATTCATAACAAGCACTTCCAGGCCAAGCGACTTTTGTTGACTTCTTAGACGCGAGCTTATAACTTTTGACTACGATCAAGGTACGTACTGGATCTTTAGGCGCCGCGTCGAAGCAAACGTTATACAAGTCCCTTCCGACCAGATATTCAGACTTTCGTTGCTCAAGCCATATTGCGCGTAGAAGCTAAACATGTAATGGAATCCTGTTTTATCCTCAATCTCATAGTAACTTTCTATGGAGCTATGAGTATCTTAAGCAAGCGCTTCGGAGGGCCTCACGGGACAGCCAGGACGCATACTGATTCCTTGAATGATAGCCCGAACATCAGACCAAATGATTTTACTGCTTTGCTTCGTTCACCGTAGGGACATCTCTTAGTGCTTAGTAAACTTACAGTAGTTGAAAGATGGAGCTGATTTAAATGCATGCAAAACCATCTGTAGTATTACCAAAGGTTTCCTAAAAACTTGCAGTTTAAAAAGGCTGAGTATGCATCAAGGATTATCTGGAAAGAGTTGGTACCGAATTTCATCGTGTATGAAATCATGATATTTTCTACACATAACTATCCTCTGTCTCACTGTCACATGGATTATTACACAAAGCTGAGAAAGATAGCGTAGTGAAACATCTTGGAAATGTAGCTGAGACTGTTCGATTGCAGGAGACAGTCAAAATGGGACAATGGTTTTGTGGGGGTAAAAATGCTTAAACTTAACGTGTCTAGTGGAATGGTCATGGTAAAAGTGAAAAATGTAGAAGAATTTCCGCAAAACAGGTTTACAACAGTGGACTCATTGCGGTTTACGTAATCTAAACTTTAACCCCAATGGAAATTCAATGTAAATCCAATTGATTATATGGAATGAAGACAAATGTGAGGTTGATATCAAATCGTATCGCATTCTGGTGAACATAATGGTGGTGAAAAAGTGATAACATTCTGGGTGTTTACCTTGCCCTTTTGTTTATTTGTGAGTAATGAGTCACGTGAGGTGGTGCAGCGAAATGAGTGCACGGTCAACTCAGGCTTTGAAATGTGCCACGTTAATCCTACAAGGAATTTACTTCAACTTCCTACCGTAACAGAGAATTCAACTGCTGGTATTTATGCGTCACTGCGAAAAATCGACATCACTGGCAATTCCTTGAATCTGCAACAAGGTGGGACAGGGGTACACACGTGCATCGGAAGAAAGAATTGCGTTTTAGAGTGCCAGTTTCCTCGAACCCACGACAGTCCTGATGCAAATGCTATTACCGATACTACGACGTGAATCTCAGAACCATTCGGAATATACTGGCTGCTTACATGGGTACCTTAGACAGCAGTGACACTACAGAAATGCCTAGGCGTAAGAGGTAATGCCGTGTAAGGTAGCTTAGGGAAAGATATGTAGCCATAGTTAACCTGTTACGCACATCAAACACTCTGTGGCAAGTAGCAGTTTCTCAACAGAATGCAAAGCTCTGGGTACAGCTTGAAAATATTACGAAGGTCGATAAGAACAGTCAAATATTTGCAACAACTACCAGACAACGCTATCATAAGAACCGATGCCGATAGGATTACTGACAATAAGATGCTTGAAATAGAAGAGGATAATCGGCGGGGTATTGTAACTTACAAAATTTCTTTTATTCTGCACGAAAGGAATTAATTCCTCTTGCTTGCTCAGTGATTGCATTCCAACCCCTTTCCACCACGCAATCTAATTATATGTTCTTCTTACCTCAGGCCATTACTTGCTCAAACGAGTATCAATTTACATAGCTCTCATTTGTATGAACCTTTCCCAAGTTCACGCTTTCCCCAGGCTGCTTTTAACATTACTGTTACGGTTATCAGTTTCCGCCTGCCTACTTCACATTGCCAACTTAGTACTGAATTTTGTCTTGTATATCATTCCGCCATTTAGAACCACGATAACAGGATCATAGAACAAGTTCTTCTGTCCCAACCGTCATTTGCCAAGACCGGGCGTATAGCTTAGGTTTATAGCTCAAAGCATTAATGTTATTAATGTTTCGTGAGACTTAATTCAGTGAAACTTAGCACTTTGTTACACCCATCTTGCCATCTACTTGCTGAAGAAAGATAGAAGCAAACTCTGTGCGTCTGCATTTTGTAGCGGTACGTCTTCCCAATTTTCTATAAAGTGGCCCAACATCTAGAGAATCGAACGGTGGCCTAAAACAGTCATGGACATTAGGAGAAAAATGTAGATATGCACGATCATTTTTGTTTACTCCAGCTGTTATTGGCTGCAGTGGACAGCGACGGATGATCATGGAGTACTTGCTTGTAACACAATCAACGCAGACCAATCAGTATATTGCGATATCAAGCCGTATACGTGGCCACCACTACCTACCTGGAATTGCAGACTTAATATTTTCTGCCATTCGTGTCTTAACTCTTCATCGATGGTTGGCATCAATTCTCGCTTTGCGGAAATGTGCACAACTAGTATTCTCAACTATGTTCGTCTGTTTTGGAAATACATTATACCGTCGACTACGCACAAATGAGTCCAATGTGACCATGAGCATTTGGTTTATCAACTAGCGTCCGCTAGCTCCCGAGGGCCGATTGGCCTTTCTAATTATACTTAGCTACAAGTCCGCCGACTGCAACTAAATCTCTCTCTTTCACAGGTGCGTTGCGCTTGACGGCAGTTACTCAAGCCGCTGTGAACTATGGGCATGGTCCATGATCCTTAACCGAACACTGGGATAAGGCGTCGGCATTCTTGTGTTTTGTGGTTGCTCTGTGTTAACGTCCAAAATCACATTCCTGATATCGCTCCTTCCGAGAGGTGATTGACCCCTCCGGGTCCCAACAGTTGTGAACCCCGATCAATGATTGGTGGCCAGTAGCACAACGAACTTGTGTCACGAGCTGACAGTGCCTAAATTGCTGGATGAAATACACCAACAAAAACATTCCCTTCTGTGGTGTGCAATAGTTACGCTTTCACTGCGAAATAATTCTGCTAGCATTCAGGATTACCGGTTTCTTGCGCGTTGTGAGAATACAGCTTCCAGTGTCACTGGCTCATTTACCTGTCGACAACATCTGCGTTAGCTTCACATAAATGGACAAAACGTTCAAAGTGAAAAGTCCCAAAGCCAAGTTTCCACATGGAATCGATGCCAAAATAGGCTTTCTCCTGAGGTTCTCAGAAAATCCAATTAGTTTTCTGAGCCGTTCCTCAGATTGATGGCCAACAACATGGCGCAGTTTCGAGTCTTTTCACATTCTGAGGCAATTCTGTGATCTGTCACTCGTCAATATCACACAGTGCTTTGCAGATAAAATGTTGACAGCATCATAGATATTTGTATAGTACATAAACTTTGCAAGAGTCCATTCCACTGGCTCACCCTCATTATTTAGTTTATGTCTCTGGCTGGATTTCCTTCGGTTTATACTTGTTCGTAACGTGCATCCTGTCTAAAATTATCTCAAGGCGCCTTACTGACTTTCTGGGTGCATCGTACGATTGACTCGGTTGATCACTCGTCCATCTGGTCACACGTTCCTTCTCGTGGCTTGTTGCCAAAGCAAGCCCTGACTTAGGTGCGTACAGTCTACTGTTGGAGTGGCAAACAAATCCACTTATCCGCTACCCACGGATACATGCTCTTTATCAAGGCTAAATTGTTTCAGTATATGAGACCCGCTGGCCTCTGATTGGTCAACTGTACACCCAGTGGATGTGTGTTCAGTTGGCGGGCTGTCCTCACATGGCTTGACACCTGCGCGAGCAGACCACCAGTTGTTCGGCTGACCGATCCGCTTCCGAGGACATTTTCACTTTCCTTCTGACTAAGTTGCATCTGTTCGGTACTCCGCTAAACACGGTGTGGAATTCATTTGGCTATCTGCCTATACGTATCATAGTGCTTACACACACGCCAGTGGTTTCAGCCACCATCCCACCATATCGCCAAATAGGCAATATTAGTGCGGTTCAGGACTCAGGCAATTCTGCGCAGTAAAACACGAAGCTGGAGGCGGGATAGGTTTTATTGGTACACTGGGGTGGAATCACTCATACGACTAGTAGGAGGTCAGAAGCGTTCAACTGCCATACAGCCAGTGATTCGCCAGCAAACGCCGCGACAGTTTAATTAATTTGCTGGCTAAGCACAACTACGTGTCGAGGTCATTCAGGGCTGGAAAGCTGGGGACGTTGAAACAGAGAGCCATGCGTTACAGTACGATCCGTACGATTACTGTGTAACGAATATTCAGACAATAAATTTGGGCTGTGTTCGGCATTGCAGAGTAAGGTACCGTTTATTCGTTTATATTTTTACGGTTAGAAGGCGATCACTTGTTCCTCTTTAATAATTTTTCAACCCAATCTTTCATATGACCGAGAAACGAGATACAAGTGCTACATCACTGTTTTATCAGATCACATCGAATTCTTGCATTGACTAGGGCAAGCGTCCTCCTGTTATCGAATGTTATTGCATTAGTAGCATACATTTAAAACAGAACTTGAAAAAATTTCATTGTGTTAAGCACTGATAGGAAATGTTAATTTCGAAAGCTACGGACTTCTACTTTGAATATAGCAATCTGGACACTTCAGATTCTACACAAATTGTGCTGTCTTACCGGTACTACATCGCAAAGCCTGCTGCTATAGACAGTAGTATAAATCATCCAGATATTTGAGTAGACAGCGCTGGCGCCTTGCTAAAAGATGGAAACTTCTCTAGAAGATGAAAAGATCTAAAACCGGATAACATTACTTGTGATAATTTCCCACAGAACCTCGCTCGTCTATATGGAATGAGAGCTCATTCGTTTTCGAGTGGTCATGCACCGTACGGTACCTAAATTACCTGGCAAAGCAGCCTATAATGTTTAGTATCTTAACGCTTTATCAAATCCGTATAGCAGTAGTCAAGTGTTGAACGAGTAATAAACTCAAATATGCCCTGATATTTGGTAAAACCGGACAAGGCGTAGCTGTATAGATTAGGCATTGGTGTTATCACGGTCAGCGCTGGTTGGAATGATTTACATTATATGTTGTTTGACACTGTGATCTTTGTAACTTACTGACCATTCATTATGACAGAGAGCTCATCAGGAAAGTAGAGAGATTATGGAGCTGATTCTTAGTTTAAAGAATTCGTTTTCGCATGGTCTAACTTTTTGTCTCTGAAAGTAACAGAACTAAAGTGAATGATCTCGTTTAAGCTAATCTTGATTCCACAGATATTAACTAACTAAATAGATGCTATATTTCCGACATTGCGAGACACGCCTGAAAATGCAAGATCCTAGTAATACAGACGCTTTTGATCAATAATAGAACACGAATGTTACCAGTTAACCAGTACATACTGGAGTTATGTTTTATGTATATATATATATAAGTGCTGGGATGAGTAATCAGGTGGAGTGAATTTGTCACTGTTGTGCTGAACTTATGGTTGTGTTCGGTGAATTCGCCAACATAGGAATAAATCAAATAATATCTTCGAAGTGGCTGACTTTCTTGAATGGGGTGAGATCCTCCGGAAAGGTGGAAAGCAGTGAATTTATTTAGTGGCAACTCACATCTGCCACGTCACAGTGTTGCAACACAGCCACGTGTGATTTTTATTGGAGAACGCTTGCAAGGCGAAAACCCACCACTTCCTGGAAAACTGCCGCCGAACCATTTGCTGGAAAAATGTTAACCCGGACCCCCTAGATGGCACCACGTAAAGGTTGTTCGGCTAGCCAGCCTAAAACATTCTTGCTCATCTAAAGTAGGGCAGTTGAAATGTCAAAAACAGACCCCAATATCTGCAGTTCATTGCTGATCGGCTACATTCAGAATCTACGTGATCAATTACAATGGATTTGGTTTGTACAAATCCATCTAAATTGTGATGCAAAAAGCGAGCTATTAAACTTATTAGACTCAACATAGGCGTTAAAATTTAAGTACTTAATAGAACTAGCTGATATTACAATGTGGTTTCTGCACGGTTTTTCGCTGTTTAAACCATTTATCGTGCAGCGCCAACACTGTGAAATCCAAAGGGGAAAATGCCACGTTATGAAGCCACAAGAGTGCACCCCACTAATCGTTAACAATACTCAGAACGTCCCCAGCAATAATGCTCCGTAACATTTCAGAATGGAGACTTGTCTAAAAAATTTTAGTGAGCAACTGAAACACAAGCAGCAAATTAAAAATCCAAAGACAAAGTCAAAACGCTTTACTGAGAAACAGAAAAACTAATCGTTTCGTTTATTTATATTAGAACAGTGTTAACCAAACAACTAAAATGCTGACGCAGACAATTCAAAAGTCGCTTGATAGAACTACTAATTCTAGCTTCTAATAGCTTTATTGCACTTCAATTACGTTATATTAGTAATTTTCGTGATGGAACGGTGGTAATATACACTTATTGATCCACACAAATCGTCAAATCAGCAAATTAAACGCTGCTTTATTATACATAAGCTGTTTCAACTATAAGTTTTTGTCTTATTTATCAGCAAATAACGCATCAGCATTTTATTCTCCTGTAGATTGCATACGAGAATCCATTTATCGAAAAGTTCATCTCCGACACAGCATGGATTTAACGTTCCGCATAAGTTGCACCTTTGCAGTTCTTCTCTAACTCAATTTTGCCTTCTGTTGAGTGATTTCAGATGAATGCAATTAGCTGCAATTTCTTCTCCTTATAACAGTTTGCATTTGTTACCAGCCATTTTTGAAAAATGTTACTGAGAATCAAAGGCTGTGAATCGGTACCGGTATTTGGAAATTAGTGCAGTGGCAGGCATTGGAGGATTGTTCGACGGTTCCTCTGTTCCCGTAATGTAAAAAGCAAGTAGTTCCGCGTGTTTATAAATAATATTTATTAACTATATTATTGTGTGATAAGTACCAGTTAACTCTCTTGGTTTCAAAGTCAACGTTTTTTATGCCAGTGTATCCAACACCAATTGTGCGGCATTTTGATGTACAACCTTTTACATATAATCCTTTCAGGGTTCCTTTGTAGTAAGCTGTGGAAATTGCATAGTAAAATTCTTGTCCTAGATTCGTACAATAATTAGTGTCAACATGAAGAAAAGCGTATACATCAAGCAGCACTTCAACAGGTTGATTAAGCCTGAAGATTAATGAGGATTCCATCCAGTATTAAACAAATACCGAACTCACGGCAACCTGTAAATTTCTCCACGGAAGCCCAAAATACCCAGAAAAGTATTGTAAACAATGGAGCGGAGCATGCTGCTCAGCTAGGTTGCTGGGTCTACTTCAGTTTTATTTATACCGACCATTTACACTATGTCTAGAGATCAGGTGCCGAAATTGGTAATATCTGTGATTTGTGAAATATAATTGGTTCACTCTCGTAGAATGTATAACCCATGTGATCCCTGCTCGCAGACGCTCGTATAATTAATTCACATTGTTACACAAAATAGCTTTACATAAAGCAAGAATGTGGCTGTGTTTTTATCTATACTTCACTTTATGGTATATTATGCAACCTATGGAAGTACACACAAACACTCTTTCCCCGTTATAAATCATTGTTCATTCTAACCTAGCCAGAATTTGGACCAACATGATGTGTCAAAACATTTAACGTTCCGATGAGCAAAGTTGATAATCGGAACTATAAATGTATGGTAGCAAATCGCATTGATTCACATTCCGGCTGGGGCAGTTTGTGTCCAAGTTAGCAAACCTACAATTAGCCTGTTAATAATGTTACGCGAAGACAGGAGCTAAAAGATGATAGGTATACCTCGAATAATAATAAGTACAAATTCGATAATTTCACTAATATTCATGAAACAGACTTTCAGGATTCCGGATCTTAACTATATTTTTATTGCCATGTCTAAGTCTTATTTTAAGGCGCATTTAGTGTAAGTTATATAGTTATTTTCGCAACTTATTTTTGTTGCTTAAAAGTGATGATGGGCCGATAAAGAGCACGTTAGTCAATGATAAAACAATAAGTATAGGAACACATTTTGCGTTAACAAGTTGAGGAATTTTACCAAGATGTTTAGTACTTACGGTCGGTGAAAATAACTCAAAATATGTCATTATTGAAAGCCACCTGGCTAAATCTGGATCTCCAAAAATGATAGAATAGCGCACTTAAAAGACTGAAAAGGATGTATTTCTACGTGCACTAATACAGGTTGGTAATTTCACATGCCAAAATATCTACTGGTACTCAGTAATCATCCCAAGACTAACTTGAGCCTCACCACCTTATGCGATATGTTACTGAACGAACCATTATGCAGTTAGTTATTCAGGAAGCTTACAAATATTCCGTGAAGCAGATATGTCTCCGTGATAAGGATAGCATTACAGTGCCCCTTAAAACCCAGCCATGTCGCAATTACAGCACTAGAATTAATCGGAATGAAAGCTAAACTTTGACTGAAGTTGAGGTGAAGAAGTACAACGCTATTTGACATACCACATTGCTGTTTCAGCAAATTAGTTGCAAAGCGACAAGGAATTCACGCATGAGGTATCAGCCGTGAACTACAGACAGAGAATCCATGCTGCGCCATTTTGTCCAGAATGCCAGTTAAGGTGTAATGAAAGACGCCTATGTTGGCGAGTTGTGTTTGAAATTATAGCTGGATCTAAGGAACGTAAATTATTTACCCAAGGCGAGACCGCCGCAATCCATGATATTCGACTGTGTGTAGTGCAGTGCAGGCCAGCCAAGGCATATAACTTAAACAACCTGTATGCATTGCTGATATAAGACGCTGCAGACGGGCTGTTGTGCGCCTGGTTACTCTATTCCACTTCTGTTTATGACCGGTTAATACGATCTGTGATTACCGTCTGTTAAACCATACAAATTCTTGTAGAAACCAACCAAAGAGTGGCCTCAAGTAAATTTTCCCCAAAGTAATTAAACTTAATTTGCTGCCAACAGATATTAGCCTCTGTGAACGTCGAATCTGTCAAACAGATAATAAATTCAGTCACGACAGAAGGTGAATTATTTTATGGTTTCTAACTGGATCGATGATTAGGTAATAGTCAGCCGTCATGATTCACCTTGAGTGTCTCTGATTCTATCAGCACATTTGTTTTCGGCAATATCTGCCTATCATATTTTTCTTCATTTAAAAAGTACTTCACCATACGCATCAGTTATAGATGGCGCACATCAATCCAAGACTGTTGGTCGATTTGAATTTCGAGTCCTAATTCCTGTCATGCTTTCGCCTGCGTCGCAATATTCCCACTTCAAGAAGTACCCAACTTATAATTTTCTCATTTGCAATTTCAACTCACAGTTCTCTTGGCAAAAATATCAGGAAGATCTGGCCCACCAATTGTCAGTAAGGAATGAGGTTGGTGAGCTGAATGCGTACTTGATTTGTCGCAATGATGCCATAAAGTAACATTTAACGGGTGGCGTAAATATTGTTCGCTAAGTCCGAAATACGAACGGATTTCTCTCTCTCGAAGTACGCAAAACGACTTTCCTTGAGTATGTTGATTAGTTTGACCCGTAATACCTTGACAAGACGACTGACCAGTTGTCTTCGAATCGACCTTGAACCATAGTGGGTGGTTATGACCTGTGAGATGGAGAAAGATGTTGGGATCAGCCGAGTACTTTTCGAGTTCAGCTGGAACTCCGGTCCTAGCATTCCATCAGCTTGTGATATATTAGCCGTGAATGACAGCCAGTTGATTTACTCACAACTGTGTCAACTAGCCCGTTGGGAGGAACAAGTTTTAGATCAGTTGTGTAGGCCTAATGAGACACGGCCATTTGCTGTAACCTCTGAGCTTTGCGTACATGTTGTCACACACTAGAAAAGAGTCGATATAAGCTTGCCTTGTTGATAAGAAAAACGCTTATTCATTCGACAAACTTCAGTCGTTACTGAAAGATTAAGGCGAATATTAATTGACTGAATTAACTTCTTTTTTTAACAATCGTTAAGGCATTGAGGTGCTGATTTTGGCTATAGACTAACAAATAATGTGCCCATCTTCAAAGTGAATTAAGGAAAGAAATGCGAAAATCACCACCGCATTAGCCTGGTTTTATTGTTTCTTTGACGACGCTACTTGTCCTTTTAATTGGCGGATCATTAAATATCCGGTAGGCTTGTGCTCTGGTCACAATTAACTTGTCCCCGCAGTCAATCTTAATAAAATACTGGAGCAGAAGCATATTTTCGGTGACCGACTTAAGTGTTTTCATTAACGAAAATCTGCATGTAAGTCTTCTATCTTGCCACCTGGTCATGATGAGCACGCGTGAGGCGCGTGACCGAATAAGCTCGTTTTCATTCACAAAACTGCCGAATGCTACTGCAGATACCGTGTGCCATTCTGCAAGAATCTCTCAACCGAGTTCCCCACGAAAACTTCACTTCGACAGTGATTTCCATTGTCTTGTATTCTCCTTGACTGACCATAGATTACTCTGTTCTCTCAGCCTTATCCAGAATGGAGGTTTAGCCAGTTAACAGATTGATGAAAATGTTTGCTTAAGGCAAAGCTTTCTTTTGCGCTACCCTGATGTTACGCAAGCGTTTCTGAACACAGTGACGCATTGTGATGCATGCTTCTGCATGTGCTTCACATTTCCGAAGTGCAAACGAATGTTTCAGGGCGGTTCCGACCAGCCACCAGTTGTAGCTGTCAAGGAAAGGCTGCTGGAATTAATGGACTGGTTAACTTACCTTGGTAGTTTTGTCGCCATTTATGGACACATCACTAAGAAAGTTATTTCCTTTAGCAGCTAGGACTGTATGTCATCTCAGAAACTCAAAGATTTTAAAGACGGCAAGATATTAACCCAACAGTAAAGGGTAGATTGTATAATGCTCTGATAAGCCCGGTGTTACTGCATGGATAATAGAACTTCGCAGTTTATCCTAAAATCATGAAATTATTTATAGAATTGAAGACTGGTAGCTCAGGTTGTTCAGATGGCGCTTGAACTGTTCGATGAGCCTGGCAATTTTGTTGCAAATATTTCGTCACCACTAGTGGTGACATCATCAATGCGTAGTTGAGTGGCGTGCAGCAGCATAGAGTATCGAGGCTCCTCTACGAACGGCTACGCTACTGCACGCCACTCAAGTACGCATTGATGATGTCACCTGGAGTGGCGATGAAACGTTTGCAACAAAATTGCCAAGCTCAGTGAACAGTTCAACCGCCATTAAATTATTGACCATCTTTGATTAGAGCATAACCAATGTAGGGGACTGTTGGTTGGTGTTTGATAAATTACTTACTGATACCTCACCGAAAATCTCGTGAATTGTGACATTTCTCCCCTCCATGTTTTCTGATATATAATTTAGTTTCCCAGCACTGCTTCACTGTTTTGCGTGATGCGCTGGGTATATGTCTTTTCCAACGGTGAAGATAAGTTTTATGTGCTTCTTCTACGGAGCACTCAAAGCAGTTTGCTACAGCTTGTTTCGTCTTCACTCTTCATGGGATAGCAGTATCTATGTGGTTGTAAACGATGGGTTCAAATGTTCGAGGTACGTAATCATTACGGAGTAATATGTTGAACTAAAATTTGCCACTTTTGGATGGAACGTTTGTGGTTACTCTTCCGTTAGTTTACATATGTTCGAGAAGCATATGCGAAATATACCCTCTAATCTTAGTAAAGCTAGAAAGTGTCCACCATCACCACATTTGAATCCCCACCATGTAGTGCCGTAAAAACATTGATGGCCTGTCTGGTCGTGTTTGCCAAGATTTATTAGAGCTGTGGCAACTGAAGCCTTTAAACACAGAAGGGTGAAAGTGCTGCCAGCTTTCCTGTGAAAATACCAGGAGTAAATAAGTGCAACCTACATAAAATGGAAAAATACTCTGAAATTCTAGCACTTATTGTGACGACAGGGTGGGCAGGTTGATACACACTGATCCATTAGGTCTACCCTACTCATACGATCATTGTGATAAGTTACAGAATAGGGTCGGGGTAGGGTTATTATCTACGTTTCCTTCCTTCTCCACCATTGTACCTGGTCTTGAGGAAGAGGTTCGGTGCATGCTGTTGCAAGTTGAATAGAAGCATTATCATGCCTTCGGGTGATTGCTACTTGTCCTCAGACGTAAATGACTTGAATGTGCCCCTGTCTCTCTTTTTCGTCCCTTTCCCTGTTAGCAGTAATGCTTGAACTCCCTGTAGTCTGTTAGCACGACCAGTTTCATTATCATACATTCCAACTTTTTTAGTTATACGGGAAAAACGGTGCTTGTAAAAAGGCAACAAAAACACCTTGTTATCTTTATGATGAATAGCACTGCCTAGAAGAAACAATGTAAATACACTCGCCACATGTACTGTCAACCTACCTTCTCCCACTAGCTACTTGGTATCCTTTAAACCGTCAAACATAATCAAAGCTACAAGCTCGAACCCACATTCTGAGCCATCCTGCTTCAGATTATTTGACAAATATTGCTGTACCAAACTTAGGCAATGGAATGGGATTATCTTTACATTAATTGACTGATGTTATTCCGGTTCAAATACTTTAAAAAGCAAGCTTTAAGTTGTCAATTCCAGGCCTGATCTTGAAATGCATCCTATTTTTGTTAGGGTGTAGTGTCACATTGTCTGTAAAATGCAAATCCTTATAAGCATTTCAGGTCGATTCATTGGCATTGCATTTTCGATAAGATTAATCTTCAGTCCGTCATCTGACAACCAATGTATTCTCTTTTCTGTAGGTTCGTCGCAGTTAAACACAGGCAGACAGCCACTACACATTCAGCAAAGAGCTAGACGGCCGTTTTGTCCTATTGGGACCCGTCAGCAGCACGCATTAGCCGTATCCTGCCGGATTCGAAACCACAAACTTACTGTTGCGAGTCAACGACTTATGTCACTGAGCCTTGTGCGACGGCAGCGGACCACCATGACTAATATCTAACTGTTATGTAACGTGGCTTATCCTCCACTGTTTTGCAAGTTATGAATATGCAGATAACAGAGCTGGCCCCCAGAGCACGGACTTCCATTGCTAACCGCCACCAATCGAGATAGCATGTAGGCTGCTAAAGCGACTACTGATTATTTGTAAGTAGTAGAGGGAGCTATTATGTTTTTCCGAAGATTCGTCGCAGTTGGACACAGGCTAGCAAAAGTAAGGTCGTGGGTTCGAATCCGGCAGGATATGGCGTGTGCACGCTGCTGACGAGTCCTAATAGGACGAAACGGCCATCTAGCGCTTGTCTGGATGTGTGGTAGCTATCTGCCTGTGTGTAACTGCAACAAACCTACAGAGAAGCCTAATAAATCCCCCGACTACTAAAACAATATCTTCCTATTCTGAAGTATCTGATGTATGGCTGGCTTACGGAACTACCTCCTCATGGTGCCAGCTAAGTAATTCTGGATTAGCCCGTTTCAGCCAAATGTTTGGCGGCCGTGTTCTAGGAGGTGGTGGATTTTCGCATGGAAAGCGTTCTCCATGCAAAATCTAAAAAATATCTGTTTAACAACACTGCGACTAGGCGAATGTCACCCCACTTAATAAATTGACCGCCACTTGATTCATCTCGCCGGAGCATTGTAATTCTTTAGCTTGACGCTGAATTAGTGAAAGCACTGGGTCCCTGCTTCACAGCCACTCAAAAGAAAGGCTTATGAACCGAGCAATCGGTCATCAGCTCCTACTGGATGCGATTCCCTGAATTCGCTCCGCTATCATGCGAGTCAGATTGTTATGACCAAAGCCACCGGGTGGTGCCCCTTAAGTCAACCCCCTTTCTAGACCCCGCGAAACCGAAAGCTGTATGCCCACGGAACACATGACTAGATGGATTTGGGACTGATCACGTTTTCCGCACTCTGAACTCTCTCTCATTGGCCGAGGTGCTCAGGGCTGGGTGTGCCAAACCTCACCCTACCGCCCCACAAGCCCCGTTCATGGTTCCACTTTTATCCAGTTCTTGGCAACCGCCCTCCAGTTTCGTGTCTCCCAAAGCCCATAGGAAATAAAGACGGCGCATTTGGCCTTAGGAATGAACGGCTCAAAACCGATTGCACACATCCCAATACCAACAACAAGGCTTTTATTCAACTCAGCTCACACTTCAAGCTAGCTATGTTCAATGTTCGAACGCTCATGCAGGTTGGATCACAAGCGGCTCTTGTACGCACCTTGGAAATCCTCACAATCGACGTTCGCTAGGCAAACGAAACCCGTTTGCAAGTATCCAGCACAAAGCTGCGATTACTCTCACTATCTCCAAGTCCTAATTGCACATTCACCATGCGCTTATCTGCAGGTGTGACAGCGGCAGCCTCTGGTCACACCGGCGTAGCAGTGTCGTTAAGCGCGGGTACTGAGGCAGCGCTCGTTGACTGCTTCCCGGTCACCAGCCGTATTTGTGAAGTCCGGTTGGAAATTTCAGTGCCATCATCCAACCACGGGATCAGTAGGCATTGCTTATTTATTGTGGAGGCGTACGCTCCTACGGACTGCAGCCCAGACGAAACCCAAGACGTGTTGTACCCACAACCCACCGACTTCCTCCGCAAGAAACGTCGCACGGACATAGTGACACTCGCCGGAGACATAAATGCACTGGTCGATAGACTAGAGGTTCATAAGCGCGAACTTGGAGGTCAACACAGCCACAGTACTTGCAGGACGGACAACGTGGATCGTATACATTAACTGTGCGCCGAAAAGGGCTTGTTAATTCGCGGAACCAATTTCCGAGATTCCTGGGGCTAACGAGCCACCTGGCGACCTCCGTCGTCTGGTCAAGCTTGGAAGCAAATTGACCACACGGCTTTTAGTTACGGTTGGGGAGGCCGCATAATGAACAGCAATTCATTTTAGAATAACTATCTGATTATGGATCATGTGTTCATGTGTGTTAAGTTCGTTTTCCGCTTTGGAGGCACTTAACACCATCGCCAGAATCCGCTTGACACAGACTAGCTCGCCGCCCCAAATATTCTTGTCGCAATGCAGAACACATAAGCCTCCTACCTGCTTCCTCTATGCTCCGATGTAGAGACACACCGGGCACAGATCCAGAGGGCCACACGAAAGCCCGCTGTGCTGATCTGTGGCTTAACTAGACGAGATGCTGTTCACTGGATCTCCGCCCACTCTCTCGAATCAGTGGAAATTCGTCGAAAAATCTGCCGGAGTTTAAGACGACGCGCTAAGCAGAGCCGCAAGTGCTGAGCAAAGACGGTTCCTCAGGAATTATCGCGAGGTTTAGTGGACACAAATCCTCGTTAAGATGGAGCGGGCAACCTCATCAGGAAACGCCTGCAAACTATTCCATCTTATTCGCTATAAAAGGGGGAAGAAAGTCTCCGGTGAGTGCAGTTTTGCGTGAAGATGACAGGGAACTAATTTGCAACCTCCACCGTTCTCTGGTACGATGTGCAGAATAGTTTGAAGAGCATTTCAGTTGACCACCAACGCAACCGAGACCATTTTCCGGGGTTCACAATGCCCCCTGGTGGTAGATATTTATCCAACGACTGAGGCTGAGTTTTCCTTCGACCTTCGCCTACTGTGTCGCCGCGGGTCACCTGGCATAGATAAAGTTTCTCATTCTCTCTTTACACATGGTGTCCTGCCAACTGACATCTCTCTTCAACCCGATTTCCATCAGATATCCATCCGACTGGAATTCAACGGATGTTGCACTTGTTTACAAAAGTGAGATCGGACCATTTGCTTTAAACCCCTGGCATCAGACTCATTTGTGTCTCATCCAAATTTATCACTGCCCTAGGCTTGCGGATGCACAGTTACATAAAGGAACAGCACCTACGTGAGCAACAAGCTGTATTTCCCCCTGGTCGCAGTTGCGTAGATCACAAATTTACCATCCGCTAGATAGTTGAACATTGCCATACCTTCAGTCGACCAACTTGGACATTTGAATCGCGTTTGACTCTGTTGACAGAGTGGCACTTTAGGATTGCTTACTGATGAGGGGCTACTTGAGAAGTACAGCGGCATTGCCTGTGCCATTTACCATCAAACTTCGAGCCGGGTGTGAGTATACGGAGACATTTCTCCCCCTTTCAGTACACTAGCTGTGTTAGGCTGGGTTTCGCTGCCTCTCTATCCTTCTTGAACTTCGTCTTGGACCGTTTCCTGGACACTGCTCTCGAGAACTCTGAGTCGGGGGTTTTTGAAGTGCTCCGTGGTGACCGCCTTCAGGCCTTAGAATCCACCGAGGACATCGCCGTTATTTGCGAGTCCTTCCAAGCTGCCCAGCATGTACTGCTTAGACTGGAGAGGTCCGCCTCCCCATTTAGGTTGACCCTTGCTACTTCCCAATGTAACGTCCTGTTACAGGACTGGCCAAGTGCATGTACTTCCGACACCCTTTCGCAACATCCGCTAGAAGTATTCAACAAATTATTTTGGCGGTTTGAAAAATGAGATCTTCCTGCGTGTCTCCAAGACTAGAATCGCTTTCGTTAAACTTCGTCAACTGTAGCTTCCTCAGGACCTCAGCCTCGCTCTCAAAAGACGAGCCTAAAAGGCTACGGTACGAGCCACTCTGCAGTACGGCTGTGACTTGACCCGTTCTCAAAAGCCGTATTCAGCGGATACCTGTATTCGATCACCGTTACTTACAAAGGATTGTTGGCTTCTGATGATAACATCACATCTGTGATGCGGAAGCCTGTCGGCCAGTCCACAGAGCTAATGAACTCGGCCTATCCATTGCTAGCATCACTTCACTGCGCAGACTTCGCTGGCTTTGGCATGTGATCCGCATGCCTACCCAGCGGTTACCAATCGGAGCCCTATTTGAGAGCACTGGCTTTGGGTGGAAGCGACACTAAGGTCAATGTAAAATTTAGATCCAATGCGTTAATGCGCAAACGTTGAAACAGGCTGTTGTCGGGCGTTCCCGACTCACGTGTTGGAGACCAAAGGACCCCGAGCACATCTGCTTGCGAACGTTAGAGGATATGGCTAAGGGCCATACGCAATGGAGCACTTGCTGTGAGACTCTTCTGCCCTAACTGTTACTTTCCTTGCAATCTATCTCTTTTTCTAACATTTGTGGTGGTACTTAGCCAGTTACTGATGAGTAGTAGTGAGGATTTTGGTATAATTCAGCCCATTTATCTTCGTCTCTCCCAATCAGCAGGCTTAGAATAGGCTGGAAAAGCAACAGACGCCGGCGTTTCACCTTCAGCCAATTGCATTTTATTTAGTTAAGTGATGAGTACATACAGATATATATATATATATATATGTATATGATATATAACATCAACAAATATATTCCTAGAAACATCTTTAACTTCAGCGCTATCACACAATTTCTCTAGCCCATATTGTGTAGCCTAACCATTTGTTTGATACACAATGAGCTCTAAAAGTTCTTCGCACACCAACGTTGTGAAATGGTCAACAAAACTTTCACAGTGCACATTTAGTATAAATTCACTAGTGAAACTGGAAATCCAGCAAAAGCATCATTATTGTTCTACGTGTATATTTTATTTTAATTATGCAGAGACAAACCCAAGTATTAACCACCAGTTCATAATCTATCAAATCAGTTTCATCCTCTGAGCTGGAGTATGGTTCTAGAACGACACCATTCCGTGGTGTCGCGGACGTAAGACTGCCTGCTTCATCGCCATCACTGTAATCAGCATACGAACAGGTTGAATCTATAGGAATAACTGAAATGTTCTGAAATTGAAATATATATAGCAAAGTATTTAGGCACTATTTTATAATAAATAACGGTGTTGGTTAATAAATAATAACTCAGAAGTGGACCTTATAATGTCACACTTATTATCAATATCGGAATGTGTGTCTATCTAATATGTGAGAGTGCTCTTCACCAACCTTACTGCATTGGACTGGTTTACATTGAATAATGACAAGGTAGATAAGCAGTTCGCTATATGCAGCTTGTGCAATCAGCAATAGAAATAATATACCATGCGTGCAACTGTGGTGCATAGCTGAAATAATATTTCTCTACTCAAGATGACCCCGTCGATATGATGAATTGTTACTTCACACACATGCAATGACTGCCAGCTTCCAGGGATCATTAGAGTCTCAGCAAGACGTATAAGTTACGTGCCAATATATTCGTTCACACATCTGATTGCTGAGTATTTATAACTGCATAAGAAGAGGTATTTCTGTGGCTGCACCTAAAACCCCTCCTGTATACTGACCACTTGTGTTGGCAATTATTCGCGATATTTTAGATTGGCAAAGTGGTTGTCACAGGAAGTCTGAATTTCGACGCCGGCTTTGCCTACTACATGCAGTGGCAAGTTTTTACATATATCCACCACTCTCCGTTCGAAATAGGATTGGTGAGCACCCACTTCAAATCCGTTAATACAAGGTTGTACCGGTGTCCTCGCTCACTATTTCGTCTGCGCAAGTGCAGCAGTGGCATCAACATGGGACAATCACCGAGATGTAATATGCGGTGCGTTATGATGAGTTCAACCCGCAGTCAACGATAAGCTGGGTGTTAAACCTCAGTTTTTACACCGGTCTTCGTATGGCACACCTTGAAAATTATAAACCAGCCTGCTGACCACAAGCTGTACCCGTCCAATCATTCCAACTTTGGTCCGGGTGAAAGGACAGTGTATGGGTGAACTGTGCTCTAGCAATGGTTGTATTACGGAAACCAAAAGGCTAGTGTTAATCTCTTCGGACAAATTGCTGAAAGTGCGCTTGGGCGCCTATAGATTGCGTAATCTGTCGTAGTGGAGCTTATTCATGTTGTCCACGGGTTTTAGGTCGTGCGTTAGAATGCACCGAGATCTTTCACGAAAAACAAAGGCCGGAATGTTGGACAGGCTACAGCGTAGGTTCCACGGTGTTCACGCTTACCCAGCAACATGTATAGCGAGTTGACCGGGTTTATCGGAATATTGACCTCTGTAGACTACATGGAGAGGCGGGTAATGTCACGCTGAAACAGATCACTGTCGTCGGACGCACTGATTACTATCCACACCCGCAAGCCGTCTGCGAACTACTTATAAAGCGAATGGAGAAGCGATGATAAACTTTAACATGGATCAGGAAAAACACGTTCCCATGTCAATAACTTGGGGTACGCCATTAGTCAAGGGAGACCAGTCAGGCAAATGGTTATCGACCTGAACCCTCCACTTTCGACCAACAAGGAAATTCCTGATGCATCGGTACAGCGAGCCGCTAACACCGCATATCCTCAGCCTGTGGAGAAGCAACTCAGTATGCACCCATCGAAAGTCTTACTGAAGCCAACGTAAATGACGTCGACCAACTTGCCTTGGTTCAGCGCTTTGAACCATTTGTGCCTCCTCAGGAGTAGGTTGGTGATGCATTCATAATTTTTTAAGGAACTATTCTATGTGGGCTTCAAGAGGTATTTCGAAAAGAGAGAAGCTGCGGAAAACCCCACTTCAGGATCTTCTAAAGGGACATTGGCAAAACAGAGGCCAGGCATATTGGCCGGTAGTTATCCAGTTTGCTTGGGTCACTACCTTTATTTATTGGATTTACGACTGAGAACTTTTAGTCCGTTTGTAATGAAGCAGGTGATAGTGACCTGCCGAACAGCTCAGTAACGGAAGGCATGGTGATGCGCAACAGACTTTAAGATCAGTGGATGGATTTCAACTGGTTCGGCAGATCAGTTTCCATCAAGACGGACCAGCAGCTTGCATACATCGTTAATGCTAAGTTCCAGACTGCAAAATTCAGCAGGGGCCGTACCCGTCGAAGTCATTGCAGACGCCTGGTCCACTGTAAATACTGGATCGAAGTGCATCGAAAATGCAGATGCACGGCCAGTGCACGAGTTTACAGGCTGTCCATCCGAGCACCCGACACTGGTATATTGCCTACAGGCCCCAGCTATCACTTTACGTAAGCAAAAGTCCTCTTGGGAGCAGTTTCGCGTTCTCCTGCAAGCAGCTGTTGGAAGTATCGGTACCTTTATTCCCATTGTTGCATCGATTTCTTTGTTGCTTGTAAGTCTCGTATTATTCGGCAGAGCCATGCAACACAATTTTATTCCATAGTCTGCGTCGTTCCAGTGCTAGTTGGCTATTCTCATTTTCAAAACATATGTAAATCGTTCCAGTACCTCAAAGGCTGCGTGTGACGCCTGTCAAGTAGATTCCAATCTGTCTCCGCAACAACATTTCCTAGCTGGATCTGTTCCCCACTGTCTTGTGGATCGGGTTATTGAACCAAAGGCTCCGAGCGGTCCCTCAAGCAAACCTCCAAATCACCCACTGTCTTGTGGGTCAGGCTATTGAGCCAAAGTCCCTCGAGCAAACCTCCGAAGCACATCCACCACCACGCCTGCCCACCAATACAATCGTTTGCTTGGGTGCAATTCACTCAGCATCGGGTGCTGGAACGTGCGCGGACTACTGGACCTGAACGCGAGTGGGCGCGGTGCGTGACGCACTGTACTGGTCGCCATAGAAATGGCGCGCTACCACGTCCATATTGCGGCGCTGGTTGAAACCCGGATGGCGGAGTAAGTTACATGAATCAGATGCTGGCTACACATCCTACTGGGTGGGCAACGCAGCCACAGCACCACATGAGCATGGGGTTGGATTTGCAATATCCCATCACCTCTATGGCCAGCTGGTGGGTGAAGCAACAGGCATCAGCACACGACTGATGACTGTTCGCCTACGACTCGGAAGCGGTAAGCTTGACACCTTTATAAGCACGTACGGTCCGACCATGTGTTATCCTGATGACACGTGTGGTCAATTCTACACTCAGCTATTCTCCGTGATACGGTCTGTGCCGAGGAGCGACCGACTATTTCTGCTGGGTGCTTCCAACGCGCGCGTTGGGCGTGATGCATCAGCGTGGACAGATGTTATCGGTGCGCATGGCATTGGTTCAGCGAATGCAAACGGTGACGGGCTGCTCTCACTGTGTGCCACTCACGGCCTGACGAACACGAACACTCGATTTGCACTGAGTGCGAGTGATAAAGCAACTTGGACGCACCCACGGAAAGGGTCACACTCACCTGCTCGACTATGTCATGGTGCATCAGCGTGATATACGTGAAGTGCGCATGACACGTGTATTGCGTGGAGCTGAGTGTGGCACTGATCACAAATTGTTGCGTACCAAACTGTATATATATTTTCGTAAATCTATGTACTGCCCTCCCGCCGTGTATCGGCGAAAAGTTGACATCCTCTCCCTCGGTACTGTGGCGAAACGTATTGAGTTAGAAGGCGATGGCTACACACCTGTGTGATGTGGACTGCATAGCCACAGTGGGCGATGTGTGGCACCGCATTTGCGACCAGGTGTCAGCTGCTGCCGAGGAAACCATCGGGCGCGCAAACACTAAGCGTCGTGATTGGTTTGATGACAACTATATGACGATTGGCGCATTGGTGTCGGAGAAGAATGCAGCATTTGCTGCACACGTGCAGACCCCAGTGACTTGGGGAAGAATAGTCCGCTTCGCAAACTTCGACGGCGACTGACCTGACAGCTCCGTCGCATAAAAATGCATGGTGGACGGAGAAGGCGAAGCAGATGGAATGCTACGCCGAACGCCGGCAACACAAGGAATTCTTTTACTCCTTAAGGGCTGTGTGTGGGTCGCGACTGGAGCCGCTGCGAATGCTCATCGATGGTAGTTCAGGCGCCACCTGCATGCAGACTGCAGACATAATGCAAATCTGGCGGAAACGCTTCGACTGTCTCTTGAACAACCGTTCAGAGATTGACTGGCCTACATTGAACGGCCTCATGCACCACGATGTGAAGACGAGTCTGGCAGACACACTGACACTGGATGAGGTTGGACAATTTTGGTTGTCCTGGTAACATTGTAAGTTTAATAGTATTTCTGCAAAGTGGTATGCTGGCGAGCGTGTAGTTGAGGGGACAGACCTCGGTTGACTTGCAGTTGTCTTAGATCTGAAGCAAGGCTGTGTCATAGCTCCTGCTCTGTTTAATATTTATCTTTATACAAAGATGTCTTGTGCTTTCGATGAGGCTTGTGCTTACAGTGTTCGTGTGGAGCCTCGTGTGGATGGTGGGTTGTTAAACATTCGTCGCGTCGATCCTAAAACCCTCGTGTGTGAGATAACTATCAGTATGCTATAGTTCGATGAAGACTGTGCGTTGCTTGCACACAGCGCGGATGAGTTGCAGGATATGACTAGTACTCTGACTTTGACCGCAGCCAAATTCGAGCTCACCATCAACACAAGCAAAACTATCCGTCTCCTTCAGCCTTCTCAGCGTAGGTACCATCTGTAATATTGCCGCAAATCAGCAACGGTGATGGTATATTGGGATCCACCTTCCGCTTCCGCTATCTTGAGAGGGTGGTTTCGACTGACCAGCCGCTGCACAGTGACCTGCAAATCCGCGCATCGAAGGCAGCGGCGGCATTCGGCAAGCTAGAGTACCAAGTGCGCAACAACCATCAGCTTACCATTGGCACGAAGGTGATGATGCACAAATCCATACTGTTGTCCGTCCTTCTATACGGCAGTGGAATGTGGACAATATATCGGCGGGATGTTAGATATCTCGAGCGATTCCATCAGCAGTGTTTGCGACGGATTATGCGCGTCGGATGTGGCGACAGAGTTGCGGACACGGAAGTGTTACGTCGAAGTGCAGTGCACTGCATACATTTTGTGATACATCTGAAGAGGCTCAGTCATGTGGGGTGTATGAATTCGACGTGGATACCGAAAAAACTATTATATCGTCAGCTGAGTTTTGGGAATCCGCGTGTAAGGAAACCAAAGTTACGTTACCAGGACATGATCAAAGTGAGCCTCACACGTTCTACTCTTGATTCAGGTCATGTGAATCGAAGGCGGTTGATCTGCGTGCATGGCGCGATCTGATAACTAAGGCAGTTGCCGAGGTGTAGGAGAAAGCAATCGTGCATGCAGCGAAGAAGATGAAAGTGTGGAAGTGGCAAGTGCCGATGGTTTGTACTCTATCGATATCAAGCGCATGGTGCTGCAGCACCTGTGGTCGCGAGTGCCTGAGTCATGCAGGCCTAGTAAGCCATGAGCGAGGCCACTCGGGACCACTAGCGAAACGACGACGGGTCCCGCAGAGAACGTAGGCAGAACCGGCGCAGCGATTGTAGGTACGCTGCATTCGATTTACTAACCTAGTTCTTTCATGTTAAGTCTCTATAATTTAGGCGGTGGGTTTTCAATTTTGTCCTAATGCTTTTCTTTCACATATTAATGTCTACCTGAATTATCTTTTATAAACTTGCACACGTCGCTGAAGCTAATTGCAGTTAACTTCGATAACATTTTCGCATTTGCGGCATGTTCTTAAGACATGCTTTCTGACGTATTAAACCTTTAGCGGATTTTTTGCTACCAATTGATTTCACACGCTAATTTAGTGAAGTGTCATGTCACAGTATCTGTGTGCATTATTCGCTTTATTTTACCTGATATGGTCGTTTCAAGTGATTGGCTGTTGTTTAACATCCCCAGTATGGCTGCGCTTGAGGTGCATATTGACAAAGTGCCTACCTGCCTATTACCCACTACCAAGTCCATACTGGCTCCAGGAGACGGTTGATCGTTGCTGGCGGGGACGGGGTGCAGGGTCCTTGTGGCCGTGTTGGGCTCAAAGATTGGTTCCATGCACTCAGTCTGGAGGGGACTACGGTCCAACCACCGGCTTGTGTGCGCTTATTTCCCAAATGCAGTTGCTTGTGTTTGCCTGTGAAGGAGTGTGGGCCGGCTCCGTTGATGAAACGTGGCTTTCATCCACATGCCTTTCGGTCTTATTCCTTTGGGTTTACACTGGATATGGTGTGTGTGGTTGGAGCTGTGGGTGGTGCAGCGCAAGCCATCCATGGTCCCTCTGTAGGCGCAGGCCTCCTGTGGCTAGCCCCAGTGAAGGCAAATTCGAAACCGGATGCAGCCAACCATGTATGTATGTTGCCCCTTGTGCCCCATGCTGAGGCTGATGTTGCATTCATGACGCTTCTTCAACGCAGTTGGGCTAAACCATCTTACACATAAACTCGCTCTTTTTAGGTTGGATAAATTTCATTCCAATTTATTTAATTTGTGCTGTCCACCTGAAAATTCTTTTATTAACTTACACTCGTTGCTTATGCTTATTGCGGCTATCTTTGTTAACTTTATCGCGTTTGTAGCACAATTGTAGTAACGTGTGGACAATTTGTACTTATCGCGGCTGCGTTACTAACCAACTTAACTCAAATGCTAATTTAGAGAAGAATTATGTCGGCATACCCGTATGCCTTAACAGATATATTTCATTTGATAATGTAATTTCAAGAGACTTACTGTTGTTTGACTTCCCCGCTGTGGGTGCGCTTCATGTGCACGTTGACAAGGTTCTACCCGTCAAGTACCCACTACGTCGTCCACACTTTCTCCAGGCGACTGTTGGTCGTTACTGGAGGAGACGGGGTACAAGTTCCTTATGACCGTGCTACGCAAAATTATTAGTCCCATGCATTCCGCGTGGAGTGGACTACGGTCCAACCACCGCCTTGCGTGCGCCTGTTTCCCCAAAATTAAGAGTACTTGCGTTTGCCTGTGAAGGAGTGTGGGCCGGCTCCGATGAAGAAACATTCCTCCAAATGCCTCCCGGTCTTATTATTCCAGGTTAAACGTTGGGTCCTCAGGGGTTCAACTTATCAGCTTCTTAGATTGCGCAACGCGAGTCAAAAGACAACAAACCGGACGAGAAGTATATTTTCGAAAACAGGCCGACGTGGGATTGAATACACAACGATACAATTCAAATCACGACTGTGTGCTAGTTTGAATTTATCCATCTCAAAGAATCACGGGACGTGTTAGTGGTGAGGAACAAGCGATAGCAACAAATGTGCTGCAACACACAGAAAACTCTAGTCTGCTTGTAACTGAGACTGTTCTGATACAAGGCACACGGTTACTTGTGGAGAATTGCACACTTACCTTCCCGAACAAGTCAATGTGTTTCGTTTCTGTGCGTAGTTGATTTTGGTCTGTGTGAAATTAAGATTTAGTCTGAATTAGTGCAGCCAACTCGACTTGATTCTCAGACAACGCAATTTTCTTTGGAACAGGCTGTTCGAGACCTAACGGTCTTATTCCTTCAGGTTTACAACGTATTTTGGGTGTGTGGTTGGAGCTGTGGTTGGTTCCGCGCAACCAATCCATGGTCCCTAGGTAGGCGCAGGCGTCCTCTGTTTGACCACAATGACAGTCAAATCCGAAACCGGATGCCGCCTTCCATGGGTGGTATAAACCAATTGATAGCTCGAACAAACTAAATTACTGGAACACGATTATTACCCATCGAATAAGTCCTTAATTTTGTTGATTTCTTAATCCGAACTCAGTTTCACTAAGGTTGAACCTATTGGTATACCATAATGATCCTCAAATGCAAGAAATCAGCAGCTAGGCGCATATTTAAATTTGTAAAGAGTCTTGTGTAACATTTGTTGCAACAATGATATAATAACGGCAAATAGCTAACACTTAATGAAACGCATCCAATGGTGGATATGTAACTATAAAAATTAAATGGAATGTGTTATCAAAACTGCGTGTGCAACGGCAAATCCCCAAGATATTTGTACTATATAAAGTATAATCCGACATCTTTCGAATTTGGGTTTACGCTGTTTTGGTCTTTATGTGGTCTGCTGGCAAACCTAGGTGAAAAAATAACGCATAATTGGTGCAATAAGTATTTATATTGATTTCATGTAGCCGATTGGTGGACATTAACAGCGTACGCTAAGGTGAGTAAGCTCCACGTGTGGCACACGATGGGAGAATATATTGGACGCATTCTAGGCTGCCATACTGCTTGCCAAACCTACACGGATTATTCCTCGGAATTTGTGTACCCGTAGGCGCCAATACTGAACGCTGGGCAATGCTAGGGAACAAACTATATTATCGTAGGGCAGATAGAGGAGGCCCCTAACCTTCATTGATGTCCTCAGTTGAAGTGCCTTAAGTACATCAAGATTTTGCTTTTGCCACGGATGTCACGTCTGGGTGAGGGGTTCTACAGGTGATCACTTGCAGGCTTTAGGTATGTGTAAATACCTAGCAGGCTCATGTCTCCAAAACCCAGTGCACAGAATGCCGGTGAATTGAGTTCAGGCATTTGACTTCATCTCGGTTGTTCTCTGAGAGCTCAGTTCTTCCTACAGCAGTTTACTACTGAGCAGTATTTAAGTTTGCATATGCACACCTGTTAAGGACGTAAATTAACCACCTGTAAGTAACCATGCTAAAGTGTATTAGATACATCATTGACCATTCAAGAACACCATCCATTTGTTCTGAGAGAAAAACGCAATCTTCACAACTTCTAACTACCCACCATGATTTTGCAAATTTCGAGAAAACTAGAAATTAAGATTAGATGGCCCTTACATGTTCAATGATTAATGTTTGGAATAATCGAAGCTCGAGCACTGACCCTGCGTAACATCGTGTCCTACCAGAATCTGGTTGGAGAAACAGCCCTGGGCACACACTTACATCGCCTGCTGGCGGATGCTGCTGATTCACTCAAGAATAGGATCCACTGTACCAAGGCCTTGTGACGTGTGAAGCAAGATTTCTTTGTGCAGATAGTCGGATGCCTTGGAAAGTTTTGGGTAGTTGCGGTTGATCTCAGGCTTATTATCGACCAATTCCGTCCAAATATGTGGTGCCATCAGCCGACTAACGGTACTAGATATTTGTGGTTAGAATACTTGCTGCTTCAGTGTTATGATAAAGTTATTTCCTCGTCCCCCAGCGATACACAGATATGGTCGAATCAATCATAATCATGTAAACATGGAGAAATTTCATGGAGTGGTAGTTTCAGCATTCTTAAATCTGCCACTTTTTAAATCTTTTTCCATGTAGTCAAAATGCCACTTTTAGTTTCGCTCAATAGCCCTAAGTTCTATTGTCTTCTAGTAAACTAACTGTGCGCAATAAAACAATGAAATTTATATGGTGTATACTTATAAGAAGACACGTGTATATCAGAGTATAGGTTAAGTGGGTGAAGATATCTGACCTCGACATGCTACAAGTTCGACCATCAAGACATAATTTAGTCGAGTAGTATCAGTATCTTCGTAGGCTGTTTTGATAAGTGGGGTGGCGTCATGCCTTACGTAAAGGAAATTGTAGACAAACACATTCTCTTGTTTTTAGCCGGCAACATTTTTACTCAGGCGCCATTGATTAGTAACCTTGACCGCACAGAAAAGTGGGTTCCGATAGTTGAGATTGGTTAAATTATCCTCCTGGTTTCGAGGTCACGGTTGGTCCAGTAGTCATTCCATGTTGCATGAATTACCGCCAAGTATTTCCGAGTCTTACTTCTAAAAATGTGAATACCTTTTCGGAAAGAAGTCGCCTGGTTAGGGATGCTCTTATGCACGTGTCGCCAAATCTCTACTAAGTCTGTTCAGGAACAGTTAACGGGAATTTCATCCTAGAGCACCAGAGTATATCTCCTACGAATTCCATTGAGGCGTGAGTCACTTCCTAGTGTTCCGTTAGGCATTAGACATGATAAACACAAAAGTATCACAACTGCGTGATCTATGATACTTAATAAACTCTTCCGCAAAACTTTGTCGACCGTAACCTCTTCAATGTAAGCCAAAATTTTAGTGCGGACGGCTTGTACGCCTCCTATATTCTCTTAACCGTAATGAAATAGTTGTTCTAGTGAATGCCAACAATACGTTCATGCAGCTTGACCTTGATATGTTCCTCGCAGGATGCCGAGAGATCTAGATCATCTGCATTGAAACAACTGACGATGAGGAACTAATCGTACGTAGGATGTGTATCCAAAAATATTGCCTGGATCATTCCGAAATAAAGTATATTAGTGGATGTCAGCAGACAATAGGCGTGAGCCACGAGGCACACGAAGATGGCGGTATTAACAATAAACAATAAACAGTGACTTTATGCGAGTTAATAAGCATAGCTTTACAAGCTGCATTTAGTGGTCTGGTAGTTTATCGATAACATGAAGGATAACAATGTGGTTATTAGTTCTAATGTCAAAAGCATGAGCTTATGGTACAAACGCATTTGCTCTACATTCGAAATGTTTCCATAGCTTTAATAATCAATAAAATAAATTCCAGGTATATTCGGGGATTAAGATGGTGAGTAGTGTAAAGTAACCAAATGTAAGTGGTGAAATGCGTCATCGAACCAACTTATAAATATGGCTAGCATGGGTGCTGATACAACAGATTCGGGGAGAGCATTCCATGGTTGAGAAATACGAATTAAAAAGACCTTTCCATGGCCCGCTAGGCGGCTGTATTATTCTGCCAATTTTAAGGAGGGGCCTCTAAGTTTGGCGTAACTGCTTCGTTGCAGTAAAAAGCGACCAACAGGATTTGGATTATGCAAAATCTATTACGCAATAATGAAGTCTCCTTGTAGTCAGCGATACCGCCCGCTGAATACTTCTCAAACTTTTCAGCCTCTGCTTGTACGGAAGGCAGCGCATTCTATTGACGTATTTAGGAGCTCGACCTTGGAGTTGGTCCAGTGCAGTAAGGTTGTGCTTCAGCCCTAGTTGCCATTCCGGGATTGCGTATTCGACATGGATACGAACATACGCATTCAGTATCTCGCTGAAAATAGTGGTGTCTTGTTGTCCGAACGCCTGTCGTAGCAAGCCGAAGTGCTGGTTACCAGATTTCAAGGTGTTTGTGGATTGCTTGGAACAACCCAAGTTTTCCTGAACAAAGTTGCGTTCGATGGATGACGGCTGCAGTGCCTGCGTCCCTAGGAAGTCGGAACAGGTACTCTGGTGTCGTATGGAGATTACCTTGCACGAATCCACGTTGCGCTGTAAGATATTTGGAGTTGGTCAATCATGTATTCTATCTAGGCCACGTTGAACTAAATGCTGCCCGGCATCCGCATGGATCCGGCGCCATAACTTGATATCGTTAGCACAAAGCAGTAAATTTTATTGCGCTATTCCGTGCAAGGTCATTGATGAATATCAAAAACAACCGTGGAACTAAAACTGAGCCCTAATGCACACCAGACACGACTGGTGTGTGTGGTCAGATAAGAAAATCCGTTCCCTGATTATTACTTGTCGTTTTAGGAGGAAGCAAGTGATCCAGCTCAAGTGAGGATCATCCATTAGGATCATCCTAATATTGGATTTTCAACACAATCCACCTTTATATAGGTTTGGCCGTTGCGGTAGTAGAAAACGATGCAAGTGAAAAGCAGGATCGGTAATTCCGGATGATTAACGACAGCGTCGGGAACTCAGCAGTGGCAATTTACTGGTGCAACTAGGTTTCGGCAATAAAAATGAGCCGATTATGACCGACTTTGCTCTTTGCTCAAGGGACAGTGCTCACAAGTTGCTGCTGGGGAAAATGATTCGCCTTGTTATGTTCCATTGGCGCAACCCCGAAACCCGGCACATGTACAACTGTTACAGACAGCTGTTCACACGATATTATTGGTAACTATCTAAACCTTTTAATTGAAATAGTTCCTTATATCCGGCACAACATAAGTTCATCAAACAGTTTGTTTTGGCTTGTCTATTCATTAACTTACTCCACCGCACTCAGTGTGAAACGCATGCACACAGTTTGAACAAGTCATCACGCTTCAGAACACCCATGCACCATATGGTTCAACACGTTGTAAGCTAGCTGCAGCTGTGTTCCGTGGCCGGCGTTGTTAAGTGGAAAGTTGCAATTGTCCGGTCACGTGAGGTAGAAGCTGAATGATCTTCACCATCGATGTCACAGTAGCGAGATTGACATAGGTCCCCGTAGGGATCGTGTCACTGGAGGGACGCCCACGTACATGCGATTTGGTGCCTTATCAGTTTCGAGTATGCACTGTGGGGCTAAACTTTTAGCTTGGCTTGCAGTGGATGGACATCGGCGATTAATTGGTGTGGATGGTTGAATGTAATGAAAAGCCACAAATCGCAGCATGGCTTCCTTAGAAATGGTCCTGTAGGCGTACTTCTAGTACGCCGGATAACGAGCAGTATGTAATGTCGAACGCAGTTTCATGTCTATGAGTTGTTGAAAAACAGTGTTGCAATTGTAGATGTGAGCACGAAGTGTGCACAAAGACCTTGAAGAGCACAAACCACGATCCGCAGGGAACAGTTTCATAAACAGATACCCACTGAAAACGGGAAATTAATTCGCTTGGAATTAGTGTAGGCGGATTACGCTGGGTGAAGATAGAGAAAAGAATCTGTGACAGATTAGAGCATGTAATCTATGCGAACGCGTCATGGTGTAGGAAGCATTTGAAAACGGGATTTCGATTTGTTTACAGAACTACGCCCGCGAAAAGCGGAAATCCAATGCAGATCGAGATCAATGATATACATGTAGCAAGAGGACGCAAAAAGGAAAACCTATTGAAGAAGTAGCAAAGCAAGTGTACGACAAAGAATAATATGATGACAGGAGGATAATTAAAACCATGCCGATCATGATGGTGATGACGCGGGTGCCGAGGATAGCAATGAGAAAGCTGATGGCAAGGATGAAGAATTCCGTGCTGATATAGATGAAGTTGACAATGCTGAGGACGATGAAGGAAGAAGAAAATAATGATGAAGATAACGATGATGATGATGATGATGATGATTATGATGATGATGATGGTGATGATGATGATGATTAAGATTATGATAAGGATGATGATGATGATGATGATTATAATGATGATGATTAAGATGAGGAGGAGGAGGATAAGCAAGGCATAATGAGGATGATGCTGTTGATTTTGTGGATGATGATGATGATGGCGATTATGCAGATGATGGGGATAAGGAATATGAGGAATATAATGATGATGATGATGACAATGCTGATAATGATAATGATGATAGGATGAGGATGACGAGGATGATGACGAGGATAATAATGCATATGTCAATGACGAGGAGGAGGAGGAGGAGGAAGACCAGTATATTGAAGACGACGATGTTGAGAAGGATGATGACAACGATGATGATCTTGATCATGATGATGATGAGGATGAGGATGTTGAGAATGACGATGATGATGATGATGAGGACAATGTTGATGATGATGTACATGATGATTACGATGATGACGATGAAGAGGATGATGATGATGTTGATGATGATGATGATGACGATGATGATGGTGATAATGGTGATGATGACGATGGTGACGATGATGTTGAAGTAGGGATTGATGACGATGAAAATAAGCATGAAGCATTATAAGAAGAACATGATGATGAATATGATGACGCTGATGTTGTAGATAATGGGGAGGATGATGAAGAAGACGTTGATATTATGATGATCATGTGTTTGGGGACGATGATGATGTTGATGATGATGACGATGATGATGATGATGTTGATGATTTTGATTATGATGATATTGCTGAGGAGGAGGAGGATGCGGAAGACGAGGAGTAGAATGAGTATGATTATGATTATTATGAGGATGAAGATGAGTAGGAGAAGCAGGAAGACGCGAATGTTAATGCTAATGAATATAAGGATTATGATAGTAATGTTATAATGATGATGATGAGGATGATGATGAAGATGACGATGATGATGATGATTTCGATTATGATGATATTGCCGAGAAGGTGTTGGATGAGGAGGACGAGGAGTAGAATGAGGATAAATATGATTATTATGAGGATGAAGATGAGGAGGAGGAGCAGGAAGATGCGGATTTTAATGATAATGCTTATGTGGATTATGATAGTGTTGTTATATTGATGATGATGAGGATGATGATGATGATGTTAATGATGATGATGATGATGATGGAGTGATGACGATGATGATGATGATACTGATAAGGATACTGATTAGAAGCAGCGAGTAAAGCATACTCTGTGTAACTGCATCAATTTTCGCTCATGGGTATTTTCCTATAATTTATCGTTCCTATCTCTATATTTTGCCTCTGCAAAGTGTTTGTCTGGAAGCTTCTTTAATTCGGCCACTGAATTCGCCTCTATTAGCGCCTGCGGCAGGTTGTTTCAGGTATTCACCACTCTACGTTCGATACAGAGTTGGTGAGCGACCCGCTTCAACTGCGTTACGATAAGTTTGTACCGGTGTCCTCGCGTGCCGCTTGGTGTGCGCAGATGAAGCAGTTGTCTCAACATGTGGTAATCACTCAGATGTAATATCCGGTGCGTTATGATTAGGTCAACCCTCAGCCGACGATACGATAGGGTGTACAGCCCTAGTTTCTTACATCGGTCTTCATATGGCATACCTCGTAAGTTGGGAATCAGTCTAGTGGCTACATGCTGCACCAGCTCAAGCTTTTCTACCTCGCCTATCGTGACGGGACAATACGCTGGAGAGCCGTATTCTAGCATTGGTCGTATAATCGACACGAATAAGCGAGTAGCAATCGCTTCGGACCAAGTGTTGAAGCTGCGCCTGAGCGCCCAAAACATCCGAAGGCTGTTTTGGTACAGCCTACTCGTGTTGTCAATGGACTTTAGGTCGCAGCGTGAGAGCACACCGAGGTCACGCACGAAAGACGCTCGATGCAGCGGTTGATCAGCCACTGTGTACGTTCGGCTGTGCTCGCATTTACCCAACCTCATGAATTGCGACTTAGCAGGGTTGATCGGAAGGTTAACCTCTGTAGACCATGTTGAGAGGCTGTCGAGATCCTACTGAAGTAAATCACAATCATTGAGTGTGCGGATTACTCTCCACACCTTCAAGTCATCTGCGAACAACGTACATGGTGATTGGAGTAGTTTAGGCACATCGTTTACATGGATTAGGAACAATATCGGCCCGAGTACGGTGCCTTAGGCCACACCGCTGCTCGATGGATACCAGTCAGTTAGATGGTCGTCCACCTGGACTCTCCACTTCCGATCAATAAGAAAATTGCTGATCCATTTGAGCAGCGAGCCACCAACACCGTACATTCTTAGCCTGTCAAGGAGCACTGCCTGGTTAACCTTGTCAAAAGCCTTACTAAAGTCAATGTAAATGACATCGACCGATTGGCCTGGGTTCATCGCTTGTAACCAATCGTGCCTCGTCAACATTAGGTTGGTGATGCACGAGCGACCTTTCAGGAAACCATGCTGTGCAGAGGTCATCAGATTTTTCGACTCGAGAAGCTGCAGAAATTTCTTCTTGACGATCTTCTCGAGCGTCTTTGCCAAAACTGCAGTCAGGCAGATCGGCCGGTAGTTATCTACTTTACTTGGGTTACCACCTTTCGGTATGGGCTTTACGACTGAGCATTTCCAGTCGTCTGGTAACAGTCCAATGGATAGTGACCTGTTAAACAGTTCAGCTACAGAAGGCGAGATGACGGTCTATAGGGACTTGAGGATCAGTGGGTGTATACCATCTGGCCCAGCAGACTTTGCCCCGTCAAGATTTGCTAGAATCTTGCGTACATCCTCAATATTGCAGTCCAGGCTGTTAAGTTCGGCTGGAGCGGTGCTCGTCGAACTCATTACAGACACCTGGTCACTTGCAAATACGGAGGCGAAGTACGTCGCCAAAGCGGACGCACGATCTGTACTCGAGGTTAGGGGCTGCCCATTGGAGTCTTCTAACACTGGGACATTGGCCACAGGCCTCAGGCGCCGCTTCACATATGCAAAGATCCTCTTGGGAGCAGTTTTTGCAGCAGTTGCATGCTCCTCTTCGAATCTTCTGCGTTTGCTTATTTTCGCTTTTCCGCAGCGATTTCGCTGTACATTGCACACATTGTAGTCCTCATCAGAGCCACATAACACGAAGCTTTTTATAGTCAGCGTCGTCGTCGGGCCAGTTTGTTGTACTCTTTGTCGAACCAATGTGGTTTGACCGGCCTAACTTTCCGAAATTTGAGGGGCACAAATCGGACGCACAACGATTTTACTCCCTCTTTAATGATAGAACAACAGGTTTCAATAGATGAATCCTGTGGTAAAGACCAGTCCGTCTGGCTCGCTGCTCGAATGAGGCCATTAAAGTCCGCCTTCCAATAGTTGAAGCCTGGCTCTATGGGAGAGGATACGGTAGTGGTCGTTCTAAACTGCCTATGATTATCGAGTGGTCGCTCGCTCCCAGAGGCTCTAAGATTTGAATGTTATGCACACGCTGCTCACAGCTAGTCAAAAGTAGGTCTAAGCATGATGGAGCCGCGCGCAGTAATGCGTGTCGGTTGGTTGATGTGCGGTGTGGCCCCGGTTTCAAATCGCATATCCGTAAACTTCCTCTCGACTTCACAGTGGCCGGGGAGAAGTTCAGCTTCAGGCCACTGTATTCGGGGCAAGTTGAAATCGCCCATGAGTAGGAACATCTGACGACTCATGTGGTTGCGGACATGCGGCAACCAGTCCAAACTGCGGCTCAGTGGGCTGCGATATACCACGCCCACGAGCAACTCGCAGCGTCTGAGGTGAATCGAACACCATAACTGCTCACATAGGCCATCAGCGCTTTGGTAGGCGCTCACTAGTCTCCCACACAAGGAAGACTTAATGTAAAGTAGAACGCCACGGCGATCATTTGATGGTCTATCACAGCGGAAGCATGAGTCGCCGGTGATTTCCACTTCTTGGGTGGTTACCTCGGAGTTTAACCATGTCTCAGCAAGGCCTAATACGTCTGGGCGCTGAGAGGTTACAAAGTCGTACAGCACATTGCGTTTGTTCATCAGACTGCATACGTTAGTAAAGGCTACGCGCAGACCGCTGTAGGAACCGCTGGGCGCGCCTGAAGCATTAGAGACCTGTTGATCCGGATTCGTGGAGGAATCCGGGCAACTACCCGAAAATTTACAATTCGCAGATTGGGTTCTCCATCTTCTGTGCGCCGCTTTAATTCGATCATAGCAGACTTGAGTTTTGCTCTGTCTGCCGGGTCTAACTCAGCGCGCACGCGAATCTTTAGACCCTTTAGTCTATGAAGACGGGACAAGAGTAACTTGGGGCTTGCTTCCTCGACAAAAGTTACCCTCATAGGCCGACTTTTGCCTTCCATTCTTTTTCCTAGACGGGCGATCTGCTGCACTTTGAGCCCGCCCTCATTAAATCGAGTTGTCTATCAATCAATGATTGTAAAAACTCGACGTCGCGCTCATAGCGCACCTAAGGATTGGAATCACTTGATTCAGGTGCGTGAAATATCATGAGGCTACTGCGCCTCAGGTCGCTAGGCACTGCTTTTGTTTTCTTCGATGTTTCACTTTCCATTCATTATCACCAGTTTGCTTATTGCCAACTGGAGATTTACTGTCAACAGAACATATTGTAGGACTTGAGAGATAGCCTAATGAAACTTTAGTACCTTGCTTCAAGGATGGATGCGATCTTGTATTAGGCACAGGCTGCTCCCCTGCCTGCGGTGTAGCACAAGGCAAGCTGGCCATTTTAGAGCATTTCGTTGTACTGGTCCGCTTTCTAGACTTGTTGGTTCTATTCTGCACAAGCTTAGCTTGACCCTGTTTACAAACGGTCTTCAAAAATTCGTTCTGAATGGCCTGAATTACACGAACTTTGTCTACGGTATGACCAACGCACGTAATATTAAGCTTTACACCGCAGAGACTGCAAGTAATTGCATTAGCTCGATGCCCAACGACTTTGCAGCAAATTCCACAAGGTAACTGCTTCGCCATTTCAAATAAGTAACGATCGATAAGAGAAAATCAGTGTTGTGCATCTGGACAGAAGTTTGGATAAATCAGTATAGATAGTTATGTCGGAAAACGGCAAAGGATTAACTAGAGCGAATTGCCCTCACTAGAGGATGTAACTGCTATAATACTAAAAACAAGGAGACAAAATTTACTTGAAAGGACACGAGCTAGATACCACCAGGATCGACTAAACCCAGCAGAAAAAACTAGTAAATTGTGGAAGAAATGGGTCTAAAAATATCACTGAAAATTCAGAATCAAAAATTACCCAGAATTATATAATTTTGCAACGAAATTCAATATAGGGCACAAAAACTACAAAAAGATGGCCTGGGAGCGGAGCGTAAAATTACAACCGGATGTTGTGGCCTTCACTTTGATGATGATGATGACGATAATGATGGTGTTGATGGTGATGATGATGAGGATGATGACAATGATAATGTTATGATGATGGTGGTAGTGATGATGATGACGATACTGATGGTGTTGATGATGATGATGCTGAGGATGATGATGAAGATGAAGATGATGATGGTGATAATGATGAAGACGAGTATGAAGTTGAAAATGATAATGATGATGATGATGCTGATGATTATAATGATGATGATGATGAGGAGGAGGAGTAAGCGGATTAAAATGAGGATGATGATGTTGATTATGATGATGATGAACATGATGTTGATAATAATGATGATGAGGATGATGTTGTTGAAGATGATGTTGATGAGGACCATGAAGATGATGAAGATAATGATGAAGATAAGGACGATAATGATGATGATGTTGATGATGAGGAAAATGATAAGAATGATGATGAAGAGGATGATGAGGGTGATAATGAGGATGATAATTATCATTATGAAGAGGAGGAGGAGGAGGAGGAGGAGAAAGAGCAGTATAATGAGGATGATGATGTTGAGAAGGAGGATAAAAATGATGGTGATTATGACCATGATGACGATATTGATGATGAAGATGATGATAATGATGTTGATGATGATGATGATGATGATAATGATAATTATGATTATGATTTTGACGATGACGATGATGCCCATGATGTTGATGATGATGATGGTGATGATGAGGATGACGATTATGATGCTGTCAAGGAGGAGGAAGGGTATGATGCTGAACATGATGATAATGATTGTGGTAATTATAATGATGATGATGAAGATGCGTTGGATGAAAACGAAGCGAAGTAGTATGAGCAGGATGATGTTGATCACCGTGACAATGCTGATGTTAAAGATGATGTTGATGTTGAGGATGATGTAGTTGAAGAGGATGAGGATGGTGATGATGATGATGACGAGGATGATGGTGATTATTATGATGATGCTGATGAGGCGGAGGAAGAAGAGGAAGAAGCGGAGTACAATAAGGAAGATGACGTTGGTTATACTGATAATGATGATGTTGATGATGCTGAGGATGTTGATGCTGAGGAGGAAGACGAAAATGGTGATGAGGATAATGATGATTATGATGATGATGCCGACGGTGCTGATGAAGTAGAAAAAGATGTGATAAAGGTGATGGTGAAAAATTAGGAGAAGTACATTATGATGATGATGACGCTGATGTTGTAGATGATGAGGACGACGATGATGAAAATGATGACGATTATGATGATCATGATGACGAGCTCGATGACGATGGTAATGATGATGATGATGATGATGATGATGTTGAAGATGCATTTGATTATGATGATGTTGCTGAGGAGGAGGGTGATGAGAAGGACAAGGAGTATAACGAGTATGATTACGAATATGATGAGAATAAAGATGAGGAGAAGAAGAAGGAGAATGCGAAGATTAATGACAATGATTATGAGGATTATGATGATTATGATAGTCATGAAAATGATGCGGATGGTGACGATGAAGACGTTGATTTCGATTGTGATGCTGATGGTGAAGATGATAAAGGATTAGAAGAAGAATAAAATAATGATAAATTAAATGATGCTGATGTTGAACCTGAAGAGATGATTATGATGAAGATGATAATGATCATGATGACGATGATGAGGATAATAATGACGACGATGGTTATGCTGATAAGCATGATGATGGTCAGGTTAAGGATAATGATGACGACAAAGATGATGTTGATGACGATGATAATGATGACGTTGATAATGATGATGAGATTGATGATGATGATGATGAGGATGATGATGATGAGGATGAGGATGATGAGGATGAAGGTTAATATGATGATGAGGATGGTGATTATGATCATGATGACAGTGATGCTGATGATTATGAGTATGATGATGATGATTAAGATTAGAGGGATGGGGAGGAGAAATAATATAAGTATGAAAATGATGATGATTAGGAGGATGACGATGATGATGAGGAGGAGGAGAAGGAGGATGTGTATAATAATGTTGATGACAACGAGTATGGCGATTAT
>OX104064.1:192030652-192098152 GCA_944474145.2 Dicrocoelium dendriticum | reverse complement strand
TTGAACATTCGAGCCTTTTCAAGTCGAGTGATATATTAGAAGTCAGTAAGATTCAGCACAAGGGTTCCAGTCAACCTCAGAATTCGACTGTTTCGTACTATAGATGTGGGAGTTCTCGTCACAAAGCTAACTGTCAAATATGTCCGGCTCGTACAGCTGAGTGCAAAAGCTTTGGTAAACTGGGCCACTTCGCCAGCTGCTGCCGCTCGCGTCGAGTCGCGTTAATTGACCAACAAAATGATGTTTCCACCTCACCGACTACACCGAATGTTTTTTTCTATCAGAAGACGATTACAACCAGAAACACGACGAATTGCTTCGCTGGAACCCGAGCTCCCTGCTCCTGACATACGTACCGTTACACTCCATGGGCTTAGCACTTCTGTACCAGTGACTATGGAGCTAGACTCGGCATCGCCGATCACAATTATCCCGTCCAGCATTTACGACAATTACCTGCAAGACGTTCCATTACATCCTACGTCGTGTAAAATTTGAATCGTACACAAATTCACGTGTGCAAATTCGGGGATATATAATGACGAAACTCAGTTTACTCTCAGTCGCATCTGATGTTGCTGTGTATGTTGCCTCCGAAGACAGTCCAGCCTTGCTGGGGCGAAATGCTATGGTTGCCCTCAACATAACACCATCTATCGAGCGAACGCGCATAATGACACTCAAAACATCAGTACTTAAAAGCTTATATCCCAAAATATTTACTGAGTCGACTTGCCGGTTTCCAGCTGCTGCTCATGGAATATGCCTTAAAAAGGACGTTAAACCGTTTTCGATTTCGCAGCCACGTCCTATTCCATTGGCCAAACGTACGATGGTAGAAAAGGCTATACAAGAGATGATTTCCAACGATTTGATAGAGCCAGTTAACTGTTCCGAATGGGTGCATCCCATGGTCACGGTGTTAAAGAAGGACAGTACTGTGCGCATATGCAACGACTTGAAAGCGTTGAACAGTCAGATCGTCGTCGAAAAATTCGTTCTTCCCACAGTTGACGAGTTGTTGGTCAAAATAACTGGCGCGCGATTTTTCTTAAAACTAGACCTGAGAAAGGCCTTTTTCCACATGCCAGTGACACCAGATTCCAGACCACTTACGGCTTTTCTGACATCGAGTGGTCTATTCCAGTACAAAGTCTTGCCGATGGGACTTAGCTCCGCTCTAGCAGCTTGGCAGAAGTATATGGATTACTCACTAGCAGATCTACCGGGACAAATCGCTTACATGGATGATGTATGCGTTTTCGGGAAATCAAGAGATGAGCACGACTCAAGGCTGCGCGCTGTGTTGCAGCGATTGGAGAGCCTAGATCTTTGGCTAAACCTGGAAAGTGTATATTTTGTGCTACGGATGTCGAGTTTCTTGGGTACGTCTTATCAGCTGGTGGAAGTAGGCCATGTGCAGCTAATACTCGAGCTGTCACGGAAGCTCCTGTACCGAAGAATACATCCGAGGTTAAGCACTTTCTTAGTTTATGCTCGTACAACTTGCGCTATTTGCCCGATTTTGCAACTATAGCGGAGCCATTGAGAATGCTGACAAAACAAAAAGCTAGGTACGATTGGGGCTCTTCGCAGCAGTCGGCCTTTGAAGAAATTAAAATACGCCTCGTCTCAACCCCAATGCTGGTCATTTTTGACGAAAACTGCCCAACATTCGTCTCAACGGATGCGTCAAACATCGGTTTAGGAGCGGTCTTGTCTCAAATTCAGAACGGTAAGGAAAATGTGATTGCATATGCTTCTAGAAAGTTATCCCTACTGAAGTTTCATATTCCGAATTTGAAAGGGAGGCCCTTGCCTGTGTATGGGCATGCGAAAAATGGCACCTGTTTCTGTTCGGTCGGAGATTTACATTGCGCACGGATCATGCTGCTCTAACTACCCTCCTCAGCCGAGGAACCAATGGTCACAGGCCACTACGGAATAAGCTCTGGTATGCGCGATTACTGAACTATGATTTTCAAATCATCTTCCGCCTTAGCTCCGAGAACCGTATGGCAGATAGCTTATCACGTCTCCCATTGGATGATTCCGATAAGAATAAAGATGACGAAGAAAAAGTCATGATTTCTGCTTTACAAACAAGTGAGCTCTCCGCGGTTACTAAACAAGTGCTTCAAGAAGCTAACCGGAATGATTCATATGTGCAAGATGTCATTTACTATCTCTCTCAAGGCTGGCCTCTCTACTCGAAGTTGAGTGGTGAACTACGGGCGTTTTATGTTTTACGACATGAGCTAGCGGTCGTTGATGATTGCCTTATGCGAGGATCGCGATTCGTAGCTCCACAGAAACTGACATCAAAAATTATCCAATGTGCACACGAAGGACATCCGGGTATCGTACGGACGAAGCGCCGACTTCAAGAACACTTTTGGTGGCCAAAAATGAATAAAATAGCAGAGGCGTGTGTCCGGTCTTGCGATGCATGTCAGAAGGCCGATAAGAGCTCCAAACCAATCGATGCCCACATCCAACCTGTTACTTATCCAATGAAACCTTGGTCGAAGGTGGCGATTGACATCATGGGACCGTTTCATTCTGTGCCACAGCACCAGAGGAACTGCTTAGTTGCCACGTGCTATTACAGTAAGTGGCCGGAAATCCATTTGTGTGGCGTTGTGACCACCTCAACCGTTATACGGTGGCTGAAACATCTGTTTGCTAGATTTGGGTTTCCTGAGGAAATTGTGACAGACAACGGACCACAATTTACGAACTATGAGTTTAAACGTTTCTTACAACTTCGTGATGTGAAGCACGTACATAGTGTCCCGTACAACCCAGCTGCCAACGGCATAGTTGAGCACACTAATTGCACGCTAAAGGAAACTATACAGACAGCACGTTTGTCCGGCAGACAGTGGGAAGATGCCGTTTTGGAGGCTCTGTTTACCCAACGAACATCCCTCCACAGAGAGACTGATCGCACGCCAGGTGAGCTGATGTTTGGCAGAAAGTTGCGTACGAAATTAAACGCAGCTATTTCGGCTGCAGAAAATAACGACCCCACCAACTGGAACGTCGCCGGGGTTATCAGTCATCCTACGAAAAACGGGCCACATCGCTGCGTCCTGGAACGTTGGTCAGGCTAAAGGAGAGGCAAACACGTAAAGGAGAACCGGCACTGACGAGACCCATCAGAATTACTCGTGCGCTAGGGCCAGGAACTTATGAGTTAGCAGACGGCCGACGAGTCAACGCCAGACAGCTATATGCAGCACTTCAACCGAAGCAGTGTCCTGAAGCGAGGGCCACCGCAGTGAACCAACCGCTGAAGAGGGGGAGTAGTGTGGCAGCGCGTACGCGCGGGCCTTACCACGACCGCACTTCGTAGCTTGTGATTGGATGCCTGTCCGTTCGCGATCAATACCAGTTTTGTTTTGAATGTACTGAGTGTATGTACCGTTGGCGTGAATAGAAGTTTGTGTTGCGTACCAGTAGAGTTCTGCTTCCTCGTTCGGGGCTTTGGTCGTGCTTGTTCATGACCCTGCGTGCAGGGGACTAGTGTACGTGTAGACACAACAGTAATAACATTTGACTATATGTGTTATGCAGAGTATCCAGCTGAACACTCAGGACTAACTCATACAATCACACGCTACCATGTATTAAAATACTCGCCGACGCAGCTGCTTGGGAATTCTCAAACAAAAGTCCCCTTGACAACGTTTGTGCAGAGTTCGTTGATAGACTCAGCGATATCGTCAACAAAGCATCAGAGACCAAAGCCATTCGTCCCGCGAAAATGCCTTCAATTTTAAGTAGTAGGACTCGAAAACGCCTGGCGATAAGGGATGCAGTATGGCGTGCCTACTTGATTAACCCAGACTCAGAGAATTAGAGAAATTTCCTGACCCATCACAACCATTGCACTGCACTTGTCCGTGAGGACAAATTAACCTATCAACAGTGCCTAACCACAAATTTCATGGCAAACAACAAACTGCTATATAGGCATGTCAATAAGCTTCGTAAAGTGAAGCATGGAATATTCCCACTATTCACTACAGGCGGTAGAGTACAAAGCGCCGAAGAAGCAGCTAATGCCCTGCGGCTGCAATACGCCCCAATTTCTGAACTCGCAACATCTACCTGTCCCATAATATCAAGAACATTACCGACATCTTTGTTTACAAATGTAATTTTCAACCCAACAATTGTGCTAAGGAAGTTACTCTCACTGCGTGGGCATAGTTCTCCAAGAGCAGACAACATCCGCCCGAAGGCACTGAAGGCTACGGCCACCAAGCTAGCTGAACCACTGTCACAGTTCTTTCAAAGGTGCTTTGATGAACAACAAGTCCCCACTATGTGGTAGTGTGGCATTATAACCCCTATTTATAAAGGCGGTAGCCGTTCCGATCCTGCAAACTACCGTCCAGTGACTCTCCTCCCTGTGCTCGCGAAGGTGATGGAAACAGTCGTCACTGAGGCTGTAATACACTACCTGGAAAAATGCTACATTTTGGTATCGGAACAGCATGGCTTCCGTCAACACCGGTCATGTACTACCGACCTACTGATTGCACGAGGTAGTTGGACGGAAGTGACCGATTATGGGGTCGGAGTCGTTGTCATCTATCTGGACTTCTCCTAAGCTTTCGACTGCCTTGATCACCGCATCCTACTTCAACGGCTTCAGAATTACGGAATCGGAGATCGTGTATTTGGTTGGATTGGTAACTTCCTTTACCAACGAAAGCTTCAAGTACGTGTTAGGGGATCACATTCTAACCCAATTGAGGTGGAATGTGGTGTCCCAAAAGGCTCAGTGCTGGGACCGCGTTTATTCCTGGTGTTTATCAACGACCTGGCAAGGGTCATCTCCTCAAATTTCCACCTTTTCGCGGATGACGTCAAGGTATGGCGTGCGATTAGTAACAAGCCAGAACAGGATCTGTTCTAACATGACTTAGATTGCATTTACGAATGGTCAAAGAGGAACAAGCTTCAATTGAACATGGCTAAGTGCAAAGTGATGCATCTGCGTCACCAGCCGTTGAGCGCTTACAAGATTGGAGACCACACCTTGGCGAAGGTTTATCAGGAGCGTGACCTGGGTGTATTGGTACAGGAAGAACTCGGGTGTTCAAAACAAGCAGAGAAGGCGACGAGAATCGGAAATCAACACTTCGGCTTTCTTCGCAGAGCCTTCGGACGGTTTGAACCCTCAATATTTCCCCAAATGCATAACGCCTACGTGCGACCTCACGTGGAATATGCTATTCAGGCGTGGTAGCCGTGGTAGAAACAGGACCTCGTTGCTCTCGGAACTCCTCAACGACGGGCAACCAAGAACGTCAGGGGCCTCTTTCATCTGCCCTATCAGCTAAGACTGAAATCTCTAAGAATCTACAGCACTCGATATCGGCTTTTGCGGGGGATCTCATAAGGGTTTACCAGATTCTGTAGAACCCAAACCACATTTGCCGTCCGCTGCTGGAATTGAACCACAACACTAAACTAAGAGGTCACCATCTGAAACTGACAATTCATTATAGGCGGCTTGAATGCCGTAGAAATTTCTTTTCTCTCCGCGTGTGCCAGCCTTTGAACGCCCTCCGTAATTATGTCGTCTCTGCTCCCAATCTGGCGATATTTAGAAAACGTGTTGACGATGAGTTGTCTCACTTACATTTCATTTTAGGACTTGTTAGCCAGGGGCTACAAAACGCAATCAAACGGTGTCTTGCCAAACGCCTAACCAAAAGATTGCTGGATTTATGCGTTTAATGCGCGAACATCTTCGCTAATCCACATAAGTCTATGGTGAGTCCATCACATCGCTTTTCACTTTATTATGCAATTGATTTTCGCAATAAATTTCATCCAACGGGACTTACTAAGCGATGATTTTTACCCGCAATAATCCATTGTTCCATTGTAAATACTCCAAAACTACGAGGTCAACAGAAGAGGCATGCGTGCTTACGTTACTAGGCACAAATAAGTGAGATCGATTTTCATGTTCTGGTGCCCATCAAACGATCTAAACTTAGCTTAAAGGATTGTCCGCCTAGAAGATTGACTACACACACTTACTAACAGTTCGTACCGCGCCGGTCCGCAAAATACTCGCGCTGACGATGTGACATTCATCGTTGAGGCAACGTTTTCTGGCCAAACTGCCGAGATCAGTGAGCACGCAAATTCTCTACTAGAGAACTGGAGCTACCAATATCTGCTTCTACATCAGAGAAATGAGCGTGCTTGCTATTGTTAGGAAACAGTCTAGAATTGTGCATTTTATGGAACGATATCAAATATTCTGTGTGTTGAGTATTATAATCGTCTAATTTTTCTAGTCTAATCAAGTTGACCAAACACTATCTTCGGCATAATAAACTTATTAAAGCTACCAGTGTAAATTCATGTGAAATATGCAGCAATGCAAATGCAAGAAGGTATTTTATGCCTGAATTTACGTGCATTACGAACCCACCAAAATGTGCATCCAGAGAAATGTAGTGTGAAAATGGTCTACAATAGTCTTGCTTCAACAAGGATTAGATAATGTGAACCCCATTTTACTAGACTATGATCTTCACACTATTATGCCATGTATTTAATTTATTTCCGAGGAAGTGGAAATAGGTGTCGTTAACCATTTTGTAAATCTAGACGGATTAAATTTTAATCCTTCTCTCAGATTGCGGCATCGATTTATGGTTTGAACGTTGGAAAGTCATAAGTTGTGGGGCTTTTCGATCGCCATTGCCATTTTAGCAGAACGCAATAATTGTTACATTATCTACTGCAACAGTATGTTGGCAGTATTCTTCTTAAATGAATGTTCAAAATCTCTAAAAGCCAATCTACACCAACCACAATTTGAATATAAAAGCTGTTTTCTCATTTGATCCAGGAGCATTTGTTTTGGACACAAATGATTACATCATATCAGACGAGGTATGAGGAAATGTTTTAATATCACCTCCCTTTTGTATGGATGGAAATTGCTAAGATATAGTGAAGCGTTATGCGCTCATTACTTGCTCGAGTTTTGACTGCCCATATTGCACCCTACTATGAATTTGTAAAATGTACCATCTTTGACAGTGCTCATTTTACAACTGTATAGCTGAGGGTGTAAAAGTCTGATAATGCACTCATCTTATGCTTATGCTGACTTGACTTATCTTGTAGAAATTGGTTTTTGCGTGCCAGTGAAAATAACACACTGTCAAAAATGTCGGAGAGGACTGTCGTAGAACACAAAAAACTACTCGTAATTCAATGAAATGTTTTAGGAGGTACCAAATAGCATCATTAACATCATCATCACCATGATCATCAACATCATCAGCATCATGATTATCATCATCATCCTCATCCACATAATCACCATCATCAGAATGGTCATCAAAATCATCAACAACGTCACCATCGGCAAAAGCATCATCATCATTAATGAAATCATCATCATCTTCGTCATCATCATCATTAATATCACCATCATCCTCATCAACATTAGACTCATCAGCATCACAGTCATCATCATCATCGACATCATCATCACCAGCATCAGCATAATCTTCATAATCACAATCAACAACAGCATCAGTATCACCACCATCATCATCAACGTCAACAACGTCGTCGTCGTCGTCATCATCATCATCATCATCGTCATCATCATCATCATCATCATCATCATCACATCATCATCATCATCATCATCATCATCATCATCATCATCATCATCATCATCATCATCATCATCATCATCATCGTCATCATCACCCTTTAATGGTCTGCGTAACTTCATTTGCTTCATCCATCCATCCAGTCGCCGGCCACTCACTTGTCGGCGAAACTTCACGTATGACTTATACAACTTCTGAAACATTGATTAAATCTGAGAAACTTTCATGTATGTACACCAACGCCCAAGGGCTCCTAAGTAATATTAACGAACTTCAACTGCGTCAGGTTGCGAATGCTTGGGACCTAATTTCTATTACCGAAACTTGGTTGCAGCAAGAGGTGACTGATGCTGAGGTTGAGATAGCCGGAATGTCAATCATCCGGAACGACCGCCCCAGCAGAGGAGGTGGGGTCCTACTCTACTACCGCAGCGATCTACAATGTACAATAGTTGAGGACCTGGAAACACACGTTACCGACTCACTCTGGTGCCGTCTCCGACTGAGACACAACGATACATGTCTCATAGCTATCGTTTACCGCCCCCCAACGTCCACTCTGGAAATGGATTCCTGCTTGATCCGTGGCCTAAACAGAGTAACACGCGTTGGTACAGCCACACTCTCATCTCCGGGGACTTCAATCTACACAATCTGGAGGTTTCGGCATCGCCCAGTGAGCAGTTCAAAGCAGACTTGCAGGAACTGATCGCTAATATCCCTTTGTACAATCATGTCACCACGCCCACTAGATTCAGGACATCAAACAAACCGTCCATATTGGACCTTGTGCTCACAAATGAAGAGCTCATGATTGAGAAGTTATTGATGGGTAGTCCATTAGGTCTCAGTGACCACGTAGTAATAACTTTTGACTATGTGTGTTATGCAGAGTATCCATATGAACACTCGGAACTAACTCATACAATCACACGCTACCACGTATTGAAAGAACTCGCCGACGCAGCTTCCTGGGAATTCTCAAACAAAAGTCCCCTTGACAACGTTTGGGCAGAGTTCGTTAATAAGCTCAGCGACATCGTCAACAAAGCATCAGAGACCAAACCCCTTCGTCCCGCGAAAATGCCTTCAATTATAAGGAGTAGGACTCGCAAATGCCTGGCGATAAGGGATGCAGCATGGCGTGCCTACAAGATTAACCCAGACTCAGAGACTTGGGGAAATTTCCTGACCCATCGCAACCATTGCACCGCACTTGTCCGTGAGGACAAAATAACGTATCAACAGTGTCTAGCCAAAAAGTTCATGGCAAACAACAAACTGCTGTATAAGCATGTCAATAAGCTTCGTAAAGTGAAGCGTGGAACACCCCCACTATTCACGGCCGGCGGTAGAGTACAAAGCGCCGAAGAAGCAGCTAATGCACTGCGGCTGCAATACGCACCAATTTTTGAACTCGCAACATCTACCTGTCCCATAATAGCAAGCTCATTACCGACACCTCTGTTTACAAATGTTATTTTCAACCCATCAACTGTGCTTATGAATTTACTCTCACTGCGCGAACATAGTTCTCCGGGAGCAGACAACATCCGCCCGAAGGCACTGAAGTCTGTGGCTAATAAGCTAGCTGAACCACTGTCACAGTTCTTTCAAAGGTGCTTTGATGAACAACGAGTCCCCATTATGTGGAAGTGTGGCATTATAACCCCTATTTTTAAAGGCGGTAGCCGTTCCGATCCTGCAAACTATCGTCCAGTGAATCTCCTCCCTGTGCTCGCGAAGGTGATGGAAGCAGTCGTCGCTGAGGCTTTGATGGACTATCTGGAAAAATGCAACATCTTGGTAGTGGAACAGCATTGCTTCCGTCAACACCGGTCATGCACCACCAACCTACTTATTGCTGGAGGTAGTTGGACGGAAGTGGCCGATGATGGGGTCGGAGTCGACGTCATCTATCTGGACTTTTCCAAAGCTTTCGACCGCCTCGATCACCGCATCCTACTTCAACGGCTTCAGAGTTACGGAATCGGAGATCCTGTACTTGGTTGGATTGGCAACTTCCTTTACCAACGAAAGCTCCAAGTACGTGTTAGGGGATCACATTCTAACCCAATTGAGGTGGAATGTGGTGTCCCGCAAGGCTCAGTGCAGGGACCGCGCTTATTCCTGGTGTTTATCAACGACCTGGCAAGAGTCATATCCTCAAACTTCCTGCTTTTCGCCGATGACGTCAAGATATGGCGGGCGATTAGTAACAAGGCAGATCAGGATCTGCTCCAACAGGACCTAGATTGCATTTTGAATGGTCAAAGAGTAACAAGCTTCAATTGAACATGGCTAAGTGCAAAGTGATGCTTCTGCGTCACCAGCTGGTGAGCGCCTATAAGATTGGAGACCACACCTTGGCAAAGGTTTATCAGGAGCGTGACCTGGGTGTATTGGTACAGGAAGATCTCGGGTGTTCCAAACAAGCAGAGAAGGCGACGAGAACCGGAAATCAACACTTCGGCTTTCTTCGCAGAGCCTTCGGTCGGTTTGAACCATCAATATTTCCCCAAATGCTTAACGCCTACGTGCGCCCGCATGTGGAATATGCTATTCAGGCGTGGTATCCGTGGTAGAAACAGGACCTCGTTGCTCTGGGAACTCCTCAACGACGGGCAACCAAGAACGTCAAGGGCCTCTTTCATCTGCCCTATCAGCTTAGACTGAAATCTCTAAGAATCTACAGCACTCGATATCGGCTTTTGCGGGGGATCTCATAATGGTTTACCAGATTCTGAAGAACCCAAACCACATTTGCCGTCCGCTGCTGGAATTAAACCCCAACATTAAACTAAGAGGTCACCATCTGAAACTGACAATTCATTATAGGCGGCTTGAATGCCGTGGAAATTTCTTTTCTCTCCGCGTGTGTCAGCCTTTGAACGCCCTCCGTAATTATGTCGTCTCTGCTCCCAATCTGGCGATATTTAGAAAACGTGTTGACGATGAGTTGTCTCACTTACATTTCATTTTAGGACTTGTTAGCCAGGGGCTACAAAACGCAATCAAACGGTTGCTTGCCAAACGCTCAACCATTGGATTTATGGATTTTTATGTTTAATACGCGAACATCTCCGCTATTTCACATAAGTCTATGGTGAGTCCACCACAACGCTTTTCACTTTATTATGCAATTTATTTTCGCAGTAATTTCCATCCCACGGGACTTGTTAAGCGATGCATTTTTTACCCGTAATAAACCATTGTCCATTTTCCATCGTCATCATCATCGTCATCATCATCATCATCATCAACATCATCATCATCATCAGCATAATCATCATCATCACCATCATCATCATCTTCATCATCCTCATCAACATCATCATCCTCATCATCATCCTCATCGTCATCATCATCATCACCATCCTCATCCTCATCATCATCATCATCATCATCATCATCATCATCATCATCATCATCAACATCATCATCATCATCAGCATCATCATCATCATCACCATCATCATCATCTTCATCATCCTCATCAACATCATCATCCTCATCATCATCCTCATCGTCATCATCATCATCATCATTATCATCCTCATCATCATCATCATCATCATCATCATCATCAACATCATCATCATCATCATCATCATCATCATCACCATCTTCATCAACATCATCATCATCATCATCATCATCGTCATCATCATCATCATCATCATCATCATCATCATCATCATCATAATCATCATCCTCATCATCATCATCATCATCATCGTCATCATCATCATCATCATCATCATCCTCATCCTCATCATCATCATCATCATCTACATCATCATTCTCATAATCATCATCATCATCAACAGCAGCAGCATCTGCATCAACGCCAACATCATCATCATCAACATTATCATTTACTTTACTATCATCCTCATTTTCGTCATCATCAACTTTTGCAGCAGCAGCGGTATCAACACTCTCAGCACCAACTTCATCATCATCGTTATGTTTATCTTTTTTTTCTTCTGCTTTCATCATCTTTCTCAGCATCCTCTAAGTCATCTTAGTTGGCACTAAATTCTTCGTCCTTGCCATCAGCTTTCTCCTTGCTATCATCGGCATCCGCGTCATCGCCATCGAGATCGTTATGGTTTTAATTTTTCTCCTGTCATCATATTATTCTTTGTCGTACACTTGCTTTGCTACTTCTTCAATAGGTTTTTTCTTTTTGCGTCCTCTTGCTACATGTATATCATTGATCTCGATCTGCATTGGAGTTCCGCTTTTCGCGGGCGTAGTTCTGTAAACAAATCGAAATTCCTGCCTCTCATTTTGGGTATATCACGTTCTGTATATTACGTGGGTTTAGGCTTTACGCTTTGACTTGCATGTTAATTGAAGTGTGCAATTCCACATCACCAGTGTTTCTGTGCATTTATTGGAAGTAACACTGGACATTTACTCAAGTCGTTACGATAGTGGAAGTTGAAATATGACTGGTTTTTGACATCTCGCCACTTCTCGTCAAGCCGTAACTACCTTGAGGAGAACCATCATGGGGTTACTAAGAAAGCAACGGAATGCAATAAGAAAACGCAAGCCAGATCGCGATCGGGAACTGCTGGACCACCGCATTTCCACTTACTTCTACTCTGATTGACTAGTATACCATCAACTGAAACGAACCAACATAGGATTACATAAACAGGAATTGTTGTACTAGCTCTAATGCATCAAATATAGCATATGACGATACCGCTGATGAAGCCGAAATTATGTACCCGGTACGTGGACGAAACGTTTGTCATCAGCAAAAGATATTACATAGAAATGGCGCATAAGCTACTAAGTAACATATTCCAGGATATAAACTATACCACTGAATGAGATAAGGACAACTAATTAATAACGTTAGATGTAGTGGTCCAAGAAACATTGACGATAAACTTCAGACATGTGTAAACATGAAGAGGACCCATACAGAGCAAACCCTAAACTACTACAGAAGCCAAGCACTTAAGCACAGGAAACGTTGCATAAAATGACCTATCCGAAGAGTTGAAACCCGTTTCAGCACGAAGTAATTAATGAACGAGTAAAATAATCATATATGCTGAGTAGTACAAAACCACGGGTGTCACGAAATTTTGTCAGCGGAAACAAAGATAATTATGTGTGGACGACAGCGAAGTCACACAACTAAACGGGTAGTATTTTCTTCCATTAAGAGCCTGTCTGTACTAACTTCGAGATTGCTACGACTCATTAAATGTCGGTAGCATCCGAAGCAAATGGTACTTAGAGACGCTTATCCCCAAAACCGAAAGGCAAAGTCATCCAATGCAGTCGGAATGAACTCGTCTACAAGATAACCTCTAAAACCTGACAACCATTAAATCGAACAGACTCCGGGGAACTATCAACACGGCTCAACGAACACAAAGTTGCCAAACATTGATAAGACCCATATTCATTTTTTTACTTGCATGAAGATAAAGATGGCCGTCACTTAGACCTGGACAACGCAAGCATCCTATGCCTTGAAGTTCAAGGCAACCTACAGAATTCTTGGAAGCATGGCATTCTAGGGGAAATTTAATCGACCATCCTGGTTAACTAATTGTTTTCTTGATAGCATTAAGGATGAATGGTAACTGACTTAGTCAACAAATCCAACGGAACAGAACGCCGGACAAATACTTCAGAACTACGAGGTCAACCGCAGAGGCACGTGTGCTTACGTTACTAGGCACAAATAAATGAGATCGATTTTCATGTTCTTGTGCCCATCAAACGATCCAAACGCGGATTAAAGGCTAGTCCGCCTAGAAGTTTGACCACACACACTAACGGTTCGTACCGCGCCGGTCCGCAAAATACTCGCGCTGACGATGTGATATTCAGGGGTGAGGCAACGTTTTCTAGCCAAACTGCCGAGCTCAGTGAACACGCAGATTACCTACTGGAGAACCGGAACTACCAATATCTGCTTCTACATCAGAGAAATGAGCGTACTTGCTATTACTTGGGAAGAGTCTCCAATTGTGCATTTTGTGGAACGATATCAAGCACTCCATGTGTTGAGTATTATAATCGGCTACTTTTTCTATGCTATGCAAGTTGACCGAACAGTATCTTCGGCGTAATAAACCTATTAAAGCTACCAGTGTAAATTCATGTGTAATATGCAGCAATGCATATGCAAAAATGAATTCTATGTCTGAATTTACATGCAGTACGAACCCATCAAATGTGCATCCAGAAAAATGTAGTGTGAAAATAGTCTACAATTGTCTTGCTTCAAAAAGGGATTAGATAATGTGAACCCCATTTTACTAAACCATGATCTTCACACTGGTATGCCATATATTTAATTTATTTCCGAGGAAGTAGAAATAGGTGTCGTTAACCGTTTTGTATATCTAGACGGATTAAATTTAAATCCTTCTCTCAGATTACGGCATCGATTTATGGTTTGGACGTTGGGAAGCCATTAGTTGTGGGGCTTTTCGATCGCTATTGCCATTTTTGCAGAACCCAATTATTTTTACATTATCTACTGCAACAGTATGCTGGCAGTATTCTTTTTAAATAAATGTTCAAAATCTCTAAAAGCCAATCTACACCAACCACCATTTGAATATGACAGCTGTTTTCTCGCTTGATCCAGGAGCATTTGTTTTGGACACAAATGATTACGTCATAGCAGACGAGGTATGAGGAAAGTTTTTAATGTCACCTCCCTTTTGAATGGATGGAAATTTCGAAGATACAGTATAGCTTTATGCGCTCATTATTTGCTCGCGTTTTGACTGCCCACATAACACTCTAATATCAGTTTGCAAAATGCACCATCTTTGACAGTGCTCGTTTTACTACACTATATCTGAGAGTGTTAATTTCTGAAAATGCACTCATCTGGGTACGTAATCCTTATGCTGACTTGACTTATCTTGTAGAGATTTGCTTTTGCGTGCCAATGAAAATAACACACTGTCAAAAATGTTGGGGATGACTGGCGTAGAACACTAACAACCACTCGTAAATCACTGAAATTTTTCATGAAGGACCAAATAGCAATCTTGTGGCATGTGCAAGTGTCCGACATAACTAGATATAATAAGTTAAGGGCTGCATTTGCGTAGGCCTAAAGCTTCGGAATTCCAACATAGCCTAATCACAGCTTTGAATAAAATACGGGGGTACGAGTAAGTGGCGCTCCACTCTAGCTATCCATTACTAAGTTAGCTGCAATTTGAGTCATAAACCACTTCAGTTGAGGCCTTGTGCACAACTCAAGGCGGAACGCCAAATTTACTTGCGTAATATCGTTGACACATAAATTTACTACAAGAAATAAACACAATAATCATCTCAGTAACCCTTAATGTGAGTTGCAAAGCTACCTGTTTTGTTTCTTTGCAGCTTTTCTACTGTTCGCTGCAGTCGTTCATGGAAGCCGTTGCATTAACTAGCATTTGCTTTGACCGAGTCTCATAATCTAATCACGGCAACAATCACGGGGTTCGTTTTGCAAATCCATGACAGACAGGCACGCAACCTAGCAAAAGAAGCTGTATACTACACGCAATATAACGTTCAGCACAACGTTCAACAAATCCTTGTCCAAAATTTTAACGGAAAAGTGGATAGCTGATGTAGTATAAACAGTTTCACGCACACAAAATTGGAGCAAGTTCACGCAAAACGTATGTCGCATATGTAGAAACTGATGACGGGAAGCTATACTAATTAACTTTTATCTGCAAATGCAGTGATCCGTGCTGGTCGGGATTATTTCGTTGCTCCGGTCTTCTCAAGTTTCCGGATTCAAATTTCTTCGCACATCGGCCTGGGTACACTCATTCAATCGGGCTCGATCAGGTCTACCCATTGCGCAAGCTTTCTTGACGGTACTATAAACGGATCAACGTCAAAAGCTGGTTTTCAATTTTGACTGTGTTTCAGCACGGCCGTTTGCCTACAAGTGCACCAATTTTCTGCCTTTATCAAGGTTTTTGGACTTATCAGAAAGCTTACTGCTAGGTCTTCTTCAAGAGACCTAAACCAAACCCTGTTGGTAGCTGCACAAGGCAACTAGAAGCAATTATATTTTCATACACCGCCTTGGTTGACCAAGATCTCTCACGTCGCATTGTGAATCGCGCTCTATCGAACGCACGCTCTATCGAACGCACGCAAATCTCTTTGTTGGGCCGGATTCGTGGGTGTGCGCCTGTTGGAACTTGCGGCACAACGTGACGCGGCGCGCCACGGAATTGACCTCAGGGCTACCTGTGCACGGAGCGGTCGATTTTTGAAGGATAATCTACCCTCGGCGGAGTTTGGACAACTGAGCGCTCTTACAACCGGTTGGTTTGTATCGATCATTGCATCTGTAACCGTGGCCTGTTTGGACCTGTGTGAATTCTCGTGCACTTTTGATAGGTCGTATAAGCCCTAAAATCCTAGTCTGTTTCCTCGGCGGTTTGTCGATAACTGTTTAATTCCTCTTGATCACTGAAACAAAAACGGTGAAATTTGTCCCGTATTTTCGTACCCTTGTCCACATAAAATAGTTTTCACAAGCCCCAAAACCGAGTGACCAATCAGTAAAAATGCTCGTTACCTCAGTTAAAACAAGAAACTCAAAGAAGAGACAGGAAGCCATTGAAATGCTGGCAAAACATCCTGCTAATAACCAATCCGTCAGCACGGAAAAAATTAAAGGCTCATCATCTAAGATAAAAATAAAGCCGAAGTTGCGCGAAAGAGTAGAAAAGCAATCAAATGATAGTTCTCATAAGGTCTCTCTGATAGAGCACAGCGCAGTTACTGCAGAATCGCCCATTAAAGCGATTGAAACGATTGCTGCGCTTGAATTACAGCTGAAGGATTTGAAGGAAAGGTTTGAATCTCTGTACCAAGTGCTAGAGCAATTTAACTCGATTAAGTATCTTTTTAATACTCCAGATACACCAAAAATCGAACACCTTCGATCCGTTGGGAATCTTATACAACATGTTGCATTTGAGGTGCATGATCGCATTAAACGCTCCAAAAATGTTATAGCATTTAATTTACCAGAAAAGTTATCTCTTGAGGCTATCTCCTCTGCAGTGGCAAACGACTGTCATATTGAAAGACGGCAGTTTTCTTGTGTGAGGCTGCGAAAGAAATCTCCGAAGCAGGTCTGTCCAGTACTCTTTAAATTTGCAAATGACACACTTGCTGAAAAATTCATTTGTAGTAGGAGCGCACTATCCCTTAGGAAAGATTACGGATCCAGGGTCCTGAATCCAAATTTAACAGTACTACAACGGGGGTGCGAAAAGGCCTATTTCCGACAAAGAATCTGTGACCAATTTGTTCCGCCACCCACGGAAACTCAGGAACTTCCCCACCTGGTTGACCTAGATGACACTCTGATCAAAATTGAATCAGCTCTTAGGTTGAAATCAGATAGCAACTGCCAAAAAACTATCGCTTCTGACTCCAGTCAGTGTCACATTAGTCCAGCAGTACCGCGCAACGCGTCCCCGAACATACAAGAAGGTTCCATTGCGCAAACGACTATTTCTACTCACTCTTTGTCGTTCACCAACCAGGTGCATAGACGCTCTGGTACGAAACTGAAAACCTCCTCTCCTAAAAGCTGCGAACCTTTAAAACTGCGGAACAGCCCTGTTGCAAAGAACACTGGTAGCAAAACCTCAAGTGGAATCTACACGGGTGCTCCTAAACACAATAAAAACACGGCTATTTTAAACATTCCACCAAACGCTGTCACCACTGAAAACCAGCAGACAATCGGCATATCTCCAACCATGCAGCATTTGAATATGCGACCTGTGTGCTCCTAAACTTGTGAGCCAGTTGTTAGGGAACTTAGAGTGGCTGAGAGAAATTGGCCCAGCCAAAATCCTCTCAAACTACCGCAACATGTAAATAACCTAACCTGTCACGTAGGTTATGTGCCACAGCCAGAAAATTGTAATCTCCCAGCGGGTCGTTATTTTCCCAGTATTTCACCCTTTCGACCATTTTTGGGGGTCCAGTGGCGTTTTACCCGCCACACCCCCAAATGACACTAATTCCACAAATTATATGTCCTTCGAATCCACCACCCCCACTCCAGTCTCTCCAAATACCACCTCGTTGGGTTCCTGTACCTGGATTCCTGTAGACAACCCAACGGATAACAAGACACTGCACTTACCTTTAATTATTTGCCGTTCACTGTTAAATAAAATGCACTTCCTGCGTAATATCCTTCACCTTTCTTCTCCTGATATAGTACTAATTACAGAAACATGGTGTTCAGCAGAGATGTCTGACACATTGTTCAGGATACTGGGTTATAATATCGTTCGTAATGACCGTCTTTATGGTAGAGGTGGTGGCTGTATAATCTACGTCAAAGACAAATACTTGGTTCTGCCTCTGAATGAACCATTCCTCCAGAGACTTCCTGATTCGGTGTGGATTACAATTTCTATTAATCCAACAAATCTCTTAGTAGGTTGTATTTACAGACCCCCATCTTCTACACTCACCGTGACCGATGACTTGTTGGACACTTTCTCTCTTATTGCTGACCTCTCATACACTAACAAAATAATCGCTGGGGATTTTAATATGCCCGAAATCCCGTGGTCCCTTAACAATAAACCACAAAAACACAATCCTTTTATGTCTACTCTTGATCGACTGGGATGGGTACAGCACGTCACAGAACCTACACGACTTGGAAACACACTTGATCTAATATTTACGATGGGATGTTCGCATGTGTCCACATACATCAGTGATAAGTTGCCGGGTAGTGATCATAACATTGTTGGTTGTTCTTTCCAAATTCTTTCTAAACCGACAGAATCAGTGATAAATTATCGCCCATTCTCTTCTGTGAATTGGTCAATTTTCTCGGATCTTATAAGGTCTTCATATTGGGATCCAGTCTTCTTAGCACAGAATGTACAAACTGCTTGTAATGAATTCTACTACCGCATTCAGCTTTGTGTTGAAGCTGTGGCTCCAGAATGTACTAAGAAGTTGTAAAGGACTGCTGCTCCTGCAGGCATCTCAAAAAAGTTAGCCACTAAACTTGATAAAATAAAGAAAAAATTTAGGAAACCTAACGATTTTACTCTGCTGATGCTCGACAACAGATTGCTTACAGCGTTATACCAAGACCACCACAAATTGCTATGCTCTGAGGAAGTAATGGCACTGAAGGGCGCAAATGTGGTAGGCTGCATCTCAAAACTTTTGGACCGTAGGCAGAATAGAAAATCAAGTTGTATAAACACCATCGTAAACTCTGATAGAACTGCCATAACCGACGGTGCAATCATATGTTCGATCTTCAATGACTACTTTATGTCTACTTATGGCGCTAATGCGAAAGAAGATCCTCAGCTCAAGCTGATACACAGAGGGAGTAATACACTCCAAACTGTTGAATTTACACTTAGTGACATATGTCGCCAACTCAGATTAGTTCGGCCATCATGCTCACCAGGCCCTGACAACATCCCTCCAATACTGGTAAAGCACGGAGGTCCAGACATCCCCCTGTTTTTGCTTAATGTATTTACACTTTCCATGCTCAATGGGGAGTATCCTATACACTGGAAACAATCAACTATAATACCAAGGCACAAAAGCGGATCTATGCAAGATGTAAAAAATTACCGCCCAATCCACCACACATCTATTATTTCCAGAATCATGGAGAGGATAGTTAAAGAACGCATAATAGAATATTTGAGTTCTATGAGCCTACTCAGTAAACATCATCACGGTTTTTTGAAAGGTAGGTCGTGCACTACCTGCCAGTTAGATTACCTTGATTACGTGACTAGAGCAAGAGACGCCGGAAGTGCTATCATCGTAATTTTTCTTGATATCCAAAAGGCTTTTGACCGTGTCCCACACAATTTATTGCTGCTGAAGCTTATGTCCTATGATATCACTAATTCGCTTCTAGACTGGTTGTCTTCCTACCTCGAGGGTAGAAAGCAAGTAGTCAAAATCGGTAACTATACATCTGAAGCCACTACAATCTCTAGTGGAGTGATTCAAGGTAGCGTGCTAGGCCCGCTTTTATTCTTAATCTATTTCAACGATCTCCTCGACGAAATCTCGTATGGAAAGCCGTACCTTTTCGCAGATGATGTTAAAATTGTGTATTGTTCCACCCCTGGGCAACGTAGTCCTAACTTAGCCTATATTCAGTCTGACTTGTCCGCATTGGAGCTCTGGAGTAACTCCTGGAAGCTGCACTTTGCCACGGACAAGAGTAATCTATTGTACTACGGCTGTGGCCCTTCTCTGAACATCCTTACATTAAACGATACCCCTATTCCTGTGTGTGGCGCAGTCCGAGACCTTGGTCTAAGATATTCTGCCTCATTTAACTTTTTAGAGCATGTTATATTCTTGCAGGCTTCTGCCAGAAAAGTGATCGCCTACATAAGTCGAACTCTTATTTTGAGGGATTCCAGGCTTCAAGCCTTTAAAATATGTGTTAGGCCGAAACTTGAGTACTGTACGATAGTGCATAGTAATCTGAGAAAAGTGGATATTATAGCACTAGAAAACATTCAACGATCATTCACAAAAAGGTTTCTGAACATGCCTAATACTATGACATACCGTGGGCGTTGCGAGGCGCTAAATCTGGAGCCGCTATGGCTACGCAGACTCAAACTTAATCTGTGCCTTTTATACCGCTTACTATTCGGATTGACCTTCACTGCTCAGCCACAACTCGAGTTTCAGACTCGTATGCGCTATGAACTAAGAAACAGCGAGCGCACAGTGAAAATACCAAAGTCTCGCACAAAGCTCCGCTCAAAATTTTTCTCTGTAAAATACGCGTTAATATGGAACAAACTTCCATCGAGTGTTAGAAACTGCACTACCTATGCACAATTCAGACGCATGATTAATATTCACCTGACTGTTGCAAACATCTGGTCAACACTAAGCCAAACGGTGACTCTAGATGATTTGTATGAGAAAGGTCCTGGATACGTATGAAAGTCACCATATCCTCTATTCGTTTCAATAATATAAGATTACCTACATATAATTGCATTCTTGAGTATATATTTGAGAACGATCTTACTCCTATTAATCCGTTTAACCAATTCTGTTTTCTCCTTTGACGCACTGGTTCGTTGATGCACTACGCCTTCCAAGCTGATGTCTCTGTACCATCGTCGTCACTCGCCAAGATTTTCCATCAAATTGTGACTGGCCTATTGACTGCTAATCATTTCAAAACCCATATGGGAACCTTTGATCAAAAGACGAACAATTAACTATATTATGCGATCACGTTGTACATGTTGATAAGACCACCCAATTGGTCTTTGCCTCGCACTGCTGAGGAATAAAACGTTTGTTTATTTATTTATTTATTTATTAGTGGCTGCATTTTATACATTGCGTCGTAAACACCGTGTCACAAACTTTCATAAGCTATTTTATGGGTTGTATTTGATCTATAGTGTGTAATGAAAATTTTGCATATAAGTTTAGTTAAAACGAAAAGCGCTCATAGTAATCTGCACTTGGCAGCCTTGAAAATGTCAATTCAAAGAGAGATGCATACGATGAACTTGATGTTACCAGTTTTTCTTTGAAATTTGTATGTCTCGCTTCGGGTTTATGATATGTTAGTTGATCTGCAAAAATATAGAAAAGCTAATTATTCACCTGTTTGTCCATAACAAATGCTTCCTACACCATGACGCGTTCGCATAGATTACATGCTCTAATCTGTCACAGATTCTTTTCTCTATCTTCACCCAGCGTAATCCGCCTACATTAATTCCAAGCGAATTAATTTCCCGTTTTCAGTGGGTATCTGTTTATGGGACTGTTCCCTGCGGATCGTGGTTTGTGCGCTTCAAGGTCTTTTGCACGCTTCGTGCCCACATCTACAATTGCAACACTGTTTTTCAACAACTCATAGACATGAAACTGCGTTCGACATTACATACTGCTCATTATCCGGCGTACTAGAAGTACGCCTACAGGACCATTTCTAAGGAAGCCATGCTGCGATTTGTGGCTTTTCATTACATTTAACCATCCACAACAATTAATCGCCGATGTCCATCCACTGCAAGCCAAGCTAAAAGTTTAGCCCCACAGTGCATACTCGAAACTGATAAGGCACCAAATCGCATGTAGGTGGGCGTCCCTCCAGTGACACGATCCCTACGGGGACCTATGTCAATCTCGCTACTGTGACATCGATGGTGAAGGTCATTCAGCTTCTACCTCACGTGACCAGACAATTGCAACTTTCCACGTAACAACGCCGGTCACTGAACACAGCTGCAGCTAGCTTACAACGTGTTGAACCATATGGTGCATGGGTGTTCTGAAGCGTGATGACTTGTTCAAACTGTGTGCATGCGCTTCACACTGAGTGCGTTGGAGTAAGTTAATGAATAGACAAGCCAAAACAAACTGTTTGATGAACTTATGTTGTGCCGGATATAAGGAAATATTTCAATTAAAAGGTTTAGATAGTTACCAATAATATCGTGTGAACAGCTGTCTGTAACAGTTGTACATGTGCCGGGTTTCGGGGTTGCGCCAATGGAACATAACAAGGAGAATCATTTTCCCCAGCAGCAACTTGTGAGCACTGTCCCTTGAGCAAAGAGCAAAGTCGGTCATAATCGGCTCATTTTTATTGCAGAAACCTAGTTGCACCAGTAAATAGCCACTGTTGAGTTCCCGACGCTATCGTTAATCATCCGGAATTAGCGATCCTGCTTTTCACTTGCATCGTTTTCTACTATCGCAACGGTCAAACCTATATAAAGGTGGATTGAGTTGAAAATCCAATATTAGGATGATCCTAATGGATGATCCTCACTTGAGCTGGATCACTTGCTTTCTCCTAAAACGACAAGTAATAATCAGGGTACGGATTTTCTTATCTGACCACACACACCAGTCGTGTCTGGTGTGCATTAGGGCTCAGTTTTATTTCCACGGTTGTTTTTGATATTCATTAATGACCTTGCACGGAATAGCGCAATAAAATTTACTGCTTTGTGCTAACGATATCAAGTTATGGCGCCGGATCCATGCGGATGCCGGGCAGCATTTAGTTCAACGTGGCCTAGATAGGATACATGATTGACCAACTCGAAATATCTTACAGCGCAACGTGGATTCATGCAAGGTAATCTCCATACGACACCAGAGTACCTATTCCGACAACCTAGGGACGCAGGCACTGCAGCCGTCATCCATCGAACGCAACTTTGTTCAGGAAAACTTGGGTTGTTCCAAGCAATCCACAAACACCTTGAAATCTGGTAACCAGCACTTTGGCTTGCTACGACAGGCGTTCGGACAACAAGTCACCACTATTTTCAGCGAGATACTGAATGCGTATGTTCGTATCCATGTCGAATACGCAATCCCGGAATGGCAACTAGGGCTGAAGCACAACCTTACTGCACTGTACCAATTCCAAGGTCTAGCTTCTAAATACGTCAATAGAATGCGCTGCCTTCCGTACAAGCAGAGGCTGAAAAGTTTGAGAAGTATTCAGCGGGCGGTATCGCTGACTACAAGGAGACTTCATTATTGCGTAATAGACTGCATAATCCAAACCCTGTTGGTCGCTTTTTACTGCAATGAAGCAGTTACGCCAAAGTTAGAGGCCCCTCCTTAAAATTGACAGAATAATACATCCGCCTAGCGGGCCATGGAAAGGTCTTTTTAATTCGTATTTCTCAACGATGGAATGCTCTCCCCGAATCTGTTGTATCAGCACCCATGCTAGCCATATTTATAAGTTGGTTCGATGGCGCATTTCACCACTTACATTTGGTTACTTTACACTACTCACCATCTTAATCCCCGAATATACCTGGAATTTATTTTATTGATTATTAAAGCTATGGAAACATTTCGAATGTAGATCAAATGCGTTTGTACCATAAGCTCATGCTTTTGACAGTAGAACTAATAACCACATTGTTATCCTTCATGTTATCCATAAACTACCAGATCACTAAATGTAGCTTGTAAAGCTATGCTTATTAACTCGCATAAAGTCACTGTTTATTGTTAATACCGCCATCTTCGTGTGCCTCGTGGCTCACCCCTATTGTCTGCTGACATCCACTAATATACTTTATTTCGGAATGATCCAGGCAATATGTTTGGATACACATCCTACGTACGATTAGTTCCTCATCGTCAGTTGTTTCAATGCAGATGATCTAGATCTCTAGGCATCCTGCGAGGAACATATCAAGGTCAAGCTGCATGAAGGTATTGTTGGCATTCACTAGAACAACTATTTCATTACGGTTAAGAGAATATAGGAGGCGTACAAGCCGTCCGCACTAAAATTTTAGCTTACATTGAAGAGGTTACGGTCGACAAAGTTTTGCGGAAGAGTCTATTAAGTATCATAGATCACGCAGTTGTGATACTTGTGTGTTTATCATGTGTAATGCCTAAGGGAACACTAGGAAGTGACTCACGCCTCAATGGAATTCGTAGGAGATATACTCTGGTGCTCTAAGATGAAATTCCCGTTAAATGTTCCTGAACAGACTTAGTAGAGATTTGGCGACACGTGCATAAGAGCATCCCAAACCAGGCGACTTCTTTCCCAAAAGGTATTCACATTTTTAGAAGTAAGGCTCGGAAATACTTGGCGGTAATTCAGGCAACATGGAATGACTACTGGACCAACCGTGACCTCGAAACCAAGAGGATAATTTAACCAATCTCAACTATCGGAACAAACGTTTCTGTGCGGTAAAGGTTACTAATCAATGGCGCCTGAGTAAAAATGTTGCCGGCTAAAAACAAGAGAATGTGTTTGTCTACAATTTCCTTTACTTAAGGCATGACGCCGCCCCACTTATCAAAACAGCCTACGAAGATACTGACACTACTCGACTAAATTATGTCTTGATGGTCGAACTTGTAGCATGTCGAGGTCAGATATCTTCACCCACTTAACCTATACTCTGATATACACGTGTCTTCTTATAAGTATACACCATATAAATTTGATTGTTTTATTGCGCACAGTTAGTTTACTAGAAGACAATAGAACTTAGGGCTATTGAGCGAAACTAGAAATGGCATTTTGACTACATGGAAAAAGATTTAAAAAGTGGCAGATTTAAAAATGCTGAAACTACCACTCCATGAAATTTCTCCATGTTTATATGATTATGATTGATTCGACCATATCTGTGTATCGCTGGGGGACGAGGAAATAACTTTATCATAGCACTGAAGCAGCAAGTATTCTAACCACAAATATCTTGTACCGTTAGTCGGCTGATGGCACCACATATTTGGACGGAATTGGTCGATAATAAGCCTGAGATCAACCGCAACTACCTAAACGTTTCCAAGGCGTACGACTATCTGCACCAAGAAATCTTGCTTCACACGTCACAGGGCCTTGGTCAAGTGGATGCTATGCTTGAGTGAATCAGCAGCCTCCGCCTGCAGGCGACGTAAGTGTGTGCCCAAGGCTGTTTCTCCAACCAGATTCTGGTAGGACACGATGTTACGCAGGGTCAGTGCTCGAGCTTCGATTATTCCAAACAATAATCGTTGAACATGTAAGGGCCATCTAATCTTAATTTCTAGTTTTCTCGAAATTTGCAAAATCATGGTGGGTAGTTAGAGGTTGTGAAGATTGCGTTTTTCTCTCAGAACAAATGGATGGTGTTCTTGAATGGTCAATGATGTATCTAATACACTTTAGCATGGTTACTTACAGGTGGTTAATTTACGTCCTTAACAGGTGTGCATATGCAAACTTAAATACTGCTCAGTAGTAAACTGCTGTAGGAAGAACTAGGCTCGCAGAGAACAACCGAGATGAAGTCAAATGCCTGAACTCAATTCACCGGCATTCTGTGCACTGGGTTTTGGAGACATGAGCCTGCTAGGTATTTACACATACGTAAAGGCTGCAAGTGATCACCTGTAGAACCCCTCACCCAGACGTGACATCCGTGGCAAAAGCAAAATCTTGATGTACTTAAGGCACTTCAACTGAGGACATCAATGAAGGTTAGGGGCCTCCTCTAGCTGCCCTACGATAATATAGTTTGTTCCCTAACATTGACCAGCGTTCAGTATTGGCGCCTACGGGTACACAAATTCCGAGGAATAATCCGTGTAGGTTTGGCAAGCAGTATGGCAGCCTAGAATGCGTCAAATATAGTCTCCCATCGTGTGCCACACGTGGAGCTTACTCACCTTAGCGTACGCAGTTAATGTCCATCAATCGGCTACATGAAATCAATATAAATACTTATTGCACCAATTATGCGTTATTTTATCACCTAGGTTTGCCAGCAGACCACATAAAGACCAAAACAGCGTAAACCCAAATTCGAAAGATGTCGGATTATACTTTATATAGTACAAATATCTTGGGGATTTGCCGTTGCACACGCAGTTTTGATAACACATTCCATTTAATTTTTATAGTTACATATCCACCATTGGACGCGTTTCATTAAGTGTTAGCTATTTGCCGTTATTATATCATTGTTGCAACAAATGTTACACAAGACTTTTTACAAATTTAAATATGCGCCTAGCTGTTGATTTCTTGCATTTGAGGATCATTATGGTATACCAATAGGTTCAACCTTAGTGAAACTGAGTTCGGATTACATAATCAACAAAATTAAGGACTGATTCGATGGGTAATAATCGTGTTCCAGTAATTTAGTTTGTTCGAGCTATCAATTGGTTTATACCACCCATGTAAGGCGGCATCCGGTTTCGGATTTGACTGTCATTGTGGTCAAACAGAGGACGCCTGCGCCTACCTAGGGACCATGGATTGGTTGCGCGGAACCAACCACAGCTCCAACCACACACCCAAAATACGTTGTAAACCTGAAGGAATAAGATCGTTAGGCCTCGAACAGCCTGTTCCAAAGAAAATTGCGTTATCTGAGAATCAAGTCGAGTTGGCTGCACTAATTCAGACTAAATCTTAATTTCACACAGACCAAAATCAACTACGCACAGAAACGAAACACATTGACTTGTTCGGGAAGGTAAGTGTGCACTTCTCCACAAGTAACCGTGTGCCTCGTATCAGAACAGTCTCAGTTACAAGCAGACTAGAGTTTTCTGTGTGTTGCAGCACATTTGTTGCTATCGCTTGTTCCAGACCACTTACACGTCCCGTGATTCTTTGAGATGGATAAATTCAAACTAGCAAACAGTCGTGATTTGAATTGTATCGGCCTGTTTTCGAAAATATAGTTCTCGTCCGGTTTGTTGTCTTTTGACTCGCGTTGCGCAATCTAAGAAGCTGATAAGTTGAACCCCTGAGGACCCAATGTTTAACATGGAATAATAAGACCGGGAGGTATTTGGAGGAATGTTTCTTCATCGGAGCCGGCCCACACTCCTTCACAGGCAAACGCAAATACTCTTAACTGTGGGGAAACAGACACACGCAAGGCGGTGGTTGGACCTTAGCCCACTCCACGCGGAATGCATGGGACTAATAATTTTGCGTAGCATGGTCATAAGGAACTTGTACCCCGTCTCCTCCAGTACTGACCAACAGTCTTCTGGAGCCAGTGTGGACGACGTAGTGGAAGCTAGACAGGTGGAACCTTGTCAACGTGCACATGAAGCGCACTCACAGTGGGGAAGTCAAACAACAGCAAATCACTTGAAATTACATTATCAAATGAAATATATATCTTAAAGCATACGGGTATGCCGACATAATTCTTCTCTAAATTAGCATTTGAGTTAAGTTGGTTAGTAACGCAGCCGCGATAAGTACAAATTGTCCACACGTTACTACAATTGTGCTACAAACGCGATAAAGTTAACAAAGATAGCCGCAATAAGCATAAGCAACGAGTGTAAGTTAATAAAAGAATTTTCAGCTGGACAGAACAAATTAAATAAATTGGAATGAAATTTATCCAACCTAAAAAGAGCGAGTTTATGTGTAAGATGGTTTAGCCCAGCTGCGTTGAAGAAGCGTCATGAACGCAACATCAGTCTCAGCATGGGGCACAAGGGGCAACATACATACATGGTTGGCTGCACCCGGTTTCGGATTTGCCTGTCACTGTGGCTAGCCACAGGAGGCTTGCGCCTACAGAGGAACCACGGGTGGCTTGCGGTACACCAGACCCAGCTCCAATCACACACCCAATCCCCAGTGTAAACTTGAAACGACCATAACAGGTAAAATAATGCGAATAATGCACACAGATACTGTGACATGACACTTCACTAAATTAACGTATGAAATCAATTGGTAGCAAAAAATCCGCCAAAGGTTTAATACGTCAGAAAGTATGTCTTAAGAACATGCCGCAAATGCGAAAATCTTATCGAATTTATCTACGATTAGCTTCAGCGTCGTGTGCAGGTTTATAAAAGATAATTCAGGTAGACATTAATATGTGAAAGAAAAGCATTAGGACAAAATTGATAACCCCCACCTAAATTAAAGGGACAGCATGAAAGCACGAGGTTAGTAAATCGAATGCAGCGTACCTACAATCGATGCGCCGGTTCTGCCTACGTTCTCTGCGGGACCCGTCGTCGTTTCGCTAGTGGTCCCGAGTGGCCTCGCTCATGGCTTACTAGGCCTGCATGGCTCAGACACTCGCGACCACAGATGCTGCAGCACCATGCGCTTGACATCGATAGAGTACAAACCATCGGCAATTGCCACTTCCGCACTTTCCGCTTCATCTCTGCATGCACGATTGCTTTCTCCTACACCTCGGCAACTGCCTTGGTTATCAGATCGCGCTATGTACGCCGATCAACCGCCTTCGATTTGCATGACCTGAATGAAGAGTAGAACGTGTGAGGCTCACTTTGATCATGTTCTGGTGACGTAACTTTGGTTTCCTTACATGTAGCTTCCCAAAACGCAGCTAACGATGTAATAGTTGTTTCGGTATCCGCGTCCAATCCATACGTCCCACATGACTGAGCCTCTTCAGATATCTCAAAAAGTATGCAGTCCACTGCACTTCGACACAACGCTTTCGTGTCCGCAAATCTGTCGCCCCATCCGACGCGCATTATCCATCGCAAACACTGCTGATGGAACCGCTCGAGATATCGCACATCCCGACGGTATATCGTCCGCATTCATCTGCCGTATAGAATGACGGACAGCAGTATGGATTTGTGCATCATCACCTTCGTGCCAATGGTAAGCTGATGGTTGTTGCACACTCAGTACTCTAGCTTTCCGAATGCAGCCGCTGCCTTCGATGCGCGGATATGCAGCTCACTGTGCAGCTGCTGGTCAGTCGAAACCACACTCTCAAGATAGCGGAAGCGGGAGGTGGATCCCAATATGGCATCACCAATGCTGATTGGCAGCAATATAGCAGATGGTACCTACGGTGAAAAGACTGAAGGAGACAGATAGTTTTGCCTTTGTTGATGGTGAGCCCGAATTGGGCTGCTGTCAAAGCCAGAGTACTAGTCATGTCCTGCAACTCATCCGCGCTGCGTGAAAACAACGCACAGTCTTCATCGAACTACAGCATACTGATAGTTATCTCACAGACTAGGGTTTTAGCACCGACGCGACGAATGTTTAATAACCCACCATTTATACGAGGTTCCACACGAACACCGTAAACACAAGACATCTCTGCATGAAGATAAATATTAAACAGAGCAGGAGCTATGACACAGCCTTGCTTCAGATCTAAGACAACTGCAAGTCATCCGAGGTCTGTCCACTCAACTACACTCGCGCCCGCATACCACTCTGCAGGAATACTTTTAAACTTACAATGTTACCAGGACAACCAAAATTGTCCAACCTCATCCAGTGTCGGTGTGTCTGCCAGACTCGTCTTCATATCGTGCTGCATGAGGCCGTTCAGTGTAGGCCAGTAAATCTCTGAACGGTTGTTCAAGAGACAGTCGAATTGTTTCCGCCAGATTTGCATTATGTCTGCAGTCTGTGTGCAGGTAGTGCCCGAACCACTATCGATCAGTGTCCTCAGCAGCTCCAATCTCGGTCCACACACCGCCTTCAAGGAGTCAAAGAATTCCTTGTGTTGGCGGTGTTCGGCGTAGCTTTCCATCTGTTTCGCCTTCTCTGTCCACCATGCATTTTTTATGCGACGGAGCTCTCGGGTCAGTCGCCGTCGAATTTTGCGAAACTGACTGTTCTTCCCCAAGTCACTGGGGTCTGCGACATGTGCAGCAAATGCTGATTCTTCCCCGACACCAATGCGCCAATCGTCGCATTGTTGTCATCAAACCAATCAGGCCGTTTACAGTTGCGCGCCCGATGGTCTCCTCGGCAGCAGCTGTCACCTGATCGCGAATGTGGTGCCACAGGTCGCCCAATGTGGCTATGCAGTCCACATCACACAGTTGTGCAGCCATCGCCTTCTGTAGCTCAATACGTTTCGCCACAGTACCGAGGGAGATGATGTCAACTTTACGCCGATACATGGCGGGAGGACAGTACATAGATTTACGGAAACATATGTACAATTTGGTGCGCACCAATTTGTGATCAGTGCCACACTCAGCTCCACGCAGTGCACGTGTCATGCGCACTTCACGCATATCACGCTGGCGTACGGTGACATAGTCGAGCAGGTGAGCGTGACCACTCCGTGGGTGCGTCCAAGTAGCTATATCACTCACACTCAGTGCAAACCGAGTGTTTGTGATCATCAGGCCGTGAGTGGCACACAGTGAGAGCAGCCTGTCACCGTTCGCATTCACAGAACCAGTGCAGTGCGGAACAATAAAATCTGTCCACACCAATGCATCACACCTAACACGAGCGTTGAAATCACCCAGCAGAAATAGTCGGTCGCTCCTCGGCACAGACCGCAGCACGGAGGATAGCTGAGTGTAGAATTGATCACACGTGTCATCAGGATAACACATGGTACGGCAGTACGTGCTTATAAAATTAGCAAACTTACCTCTTCCGAGTCGTAGGCGAACAATCATCAGTCGTGTGCTGATGCCTGTTGGTTCACCCACCAGCTGGCCATGGAGGCGATCGGGTATTGCAAATCCAACCCCATGTTCACGTGGTGCTGTGGCTGCGTTGCCCACCCGGTAGGATGTGTAGCCAGCATCTGCTTCATGTAACTTACCTTGCCCCGCGATCCGGGTTTCAACGAATGCCGCAATATGGACGTGGTAGCGCGCCAGTTCTATGGCGACCAGTACAGTGCGTCACTCTCCACGCTCACTCGCGCTCCGGTCCAGTAGTGTGCGCACGTTCCAGCACCCGATCTGAGTGCTTTGCGTCCAAGCATACGATTGTATTGGTGGGCAGGCGTGGTGGTGGATGTGCTTCGGAGGTTTGCTCGAGGGACTATAGCTCAATAGCCTGACCCACAAGGCAGTGGGTGATTTGGAGGTTTGCTTGAGGGACTCCGCCCGGAGACTTTGGTTCAATAGCCTGATCCACAAGGCACTGGAGAGCAGATCCAGCTGGGAAATGTGGTTGCAGAGACAGATTGGAATCTGCTTGACAGGCGTCTGACGCAGCCTTTGAGGTACTGGAACGATTCACATATGTTTTGCGACCGTAGTAGGATACACCTGCGATCGTGGCAGGATGCAGGTGAGTTTTGGCGGGTTTTCAGCAATTTGACCAGGGGCTGCGTGGTTTGAGGCGGGCAGTAGAAAATCATTGGACACCCAGAGGGGCCCTCTCACCGTCAGAGGGAATGTGTGGTCCTCCTGCTACACGCTAATTGAGTGATTAGCTTATAACCCGTGGAGCTGTTGTCACGCATGACTAGGTTTTACGGGAAGAGGGCCATCGACCACTTCCTAACCTCGGAAGAGGATGGACTGGGATACTGGTGGGGCGGCCACACCTGACAGAAGAACGACTTGGGTCCGCAGCCAAAGCCTTCGATTTAATGTACCCCCGAAAGACAGCGGGTATAGCATATGGTTAGTTCACTAATCATGGATCTTAGCAGGGAGAATGGCGTAACCCAACTCCCACCCAGCGGTCGCCACGAGGTGTCCAGGACATGAACCCATGGCACAAAACTAGCAGCAATGGATAGACCATCTGTCAGGATCTAGCCACCACCAGCCTCAGCGCAACATAGGCTCTCCCGCCATACTTTCTACTTAACACACATTGGCCCAGCCACATGCACTTGCATCTGCTTGGTTGCAAATATAATGTCTACCTATGTGATTGTAAGGTGCATATGTGCAGACAGTTGTTCATAAATATTTTCCGTTGCTGCTCTGGTCTGCTGCATTTTGGGATACAACAGGCGGTAACCTTGTTGCTCTAAATCGACTGTTATTAAGTGGTTTGCATTGAGCATGTCCCATCGCAATGAGGCTGGACCATCGCAATGAGGCTGGAACTTACCGTGGTGCGATGGTTTGTGTGCCTCAGTGATCCATTGAGCTATACTGGGTGGTGCTTTTGCACCTTCAGAGCCACTCATACCAGATTGGTCAATGGTTAGAGGCCAGACAAACTCAGCCTCCTGGTCCTCCAGGTTGGGGGTTGGAATGAGGGTGGCATCTTATTCCATAAAACGGACTCCTTGTAGCCCAACGCCAAACCCGCTGCCTTGCGGTCAGGTTTTTGAACCAAAGGCTTTGGTTGAGAACCCTAATCGTTCTTCTGTCTAGGCCTGGGCAACCTGACAGTATTCTGCCCACGCAATACCATGAATCTTATCTCAAACAAATTGTTGACGCTCTGGCCACCGCAGAGGATAATCAACGGTGCCCTATCTGCTGCATCGAGCAGGGTGGATAGGGGATTTGGATGCTACTGCTCAAGCATTCCCGTCTTCTTATTCCCCATCTTACGCTTTTTCACTCTTACCGTCCCCTTCCAACTTCACTTATATCCCCCAGTTTTCAACCTCCCGATTCTTGGCCCTCCCCCAACATGCTTTGCTAGGCATTTATCTTCTAATTTCAACTCACATCTGAACGCGGTGCGTCACTCCTCTCCTGTCGACAAACACATGTCCAACCAAGCGGTCCATTCCAGTTCATCGGCTCCCATTTGGAGCCCTCGATCCTCCTTCAGATTGGCATGCCTTAATGTACGCACACTACTACAGATCGGTCAACAGTCAGCACTTGCCCAAACATTAGAGACCCTCTCGATCGATATCTGCTGCTTATCAGAGACCCGCCTGCAAGACTCGAGCTATGTGCTCACTCTGCGATCCCCTTCAGGTGACGCAAGCAGTATTTTCTCAGTGCGCCTATCCGGTGACGATGCAGCTTCGAGCACCGGCCAAGCTGGTGTTGGCATTGCCCTGAGTCCCCGGGCTGAAGCTGCTCTGGTTGATTGGATTCCAATCAGTAGTCGGATGTGTGCGGTCCGATTGGCTGGCTCGTTTAAAGCTTCGAAGTCGCGCGGGACTAATAGGTGTCTATTCATCATCGCTGCCTACGCGCCCACAAACTGTAGCGATGATTCGGTAAAGAACGACTTCTACCGCCAACTGACTCAGCTCCTTCGCCACAGAAGAAGCACGGACACTGTTGTGCTGGCGGGGGATATGAACGCACAAGTTGAAAAGTTGTCCACTGATGAAATGCATCTGGGCGGTCAGCACAGTGTAGGCTCCAGTAATGATAACGGTGAGCGGTTACTTCATTTGTGTGAAGATGCTCGCTTATTTCTTGCGAGCACTAATTTCCGACACAGCACCCGCCGGAGGGTGACTTGGCGCCCACCAGCCTCGAACCAGCCATTGGACGTAGATCGATCACATTGCTAATAGTTACCGCTGGAGAGGCTGCATCCAGAATTGTCGCTCGATTTGGAGCACAAGTGTGGACACCGATCATGCACTTGTATATGCTGACATGCGGATGCGTTTTGGCGGACGCCCAAGACGACGCTGTGAGCGCATTGACATCAGCCAACTGACAAAGCCAGCTGTTCTGAATGCGTATCGAAGTACGCTGACATGCGAGTTGAGTAATCGTTCACTGGAGACAATTGATGGTCATTGGTCGCATGTTCGCCAGACCTTACTAGCAGCGGGCAAATCCTCATGTGTTATCTCTAAAAGCCAACATGGACATTGGGTCTCTTCTCGGTCTCTAGAACTTATCGACGCCAGGCGGCATATCCCGGCTGGAGGCGAGCAAAATGACACTCGCAATGAGCTCCGGGCAAAACTCCGTGCTAGCCTGAAGAGAGACCGCGAATCTTAATAGTCTCATCGTGCGTCAGAAATGGAAGTGGCCGCTGCTCTTGGTAACCATCGTAAGTTATTCCGGCTCATACGGGAAACAGGCAGCAGGAGTCTTTGTGTTAGTGAAACTATACGTGCCGAGAGTGGACAGCCTATCTACAATTTCTCAAAACGTTTCGAGCGTTGTGCTGACCATTTTGAAAAGCAATTTATTCGGCTAGAATTGTTCGATTCGCTGGTCACTGATCGCCATGCTCCGTGGGCTGTCCCTTTGGATCCACCCTCTCGCTCATAAGTCGAACGTGAGATCGGACTGTTGAAGTTGAACAAAGCCGCGGGACCAGATGACCTTCCTCCAGCCCTCTTCGAATTTAGAGGCTCTGATCTTGTTGATGCTTTACATGAATTACTAGTGAAACTGTGGGAGCAGGTGACTGTCCCAACCGACTGGAGCCGCTCCGTTATTGTTCCCATCTTCAAAGGAGGCTCGCGCTCGGAATGCGGCAACCATAGAGGAATCAGTCTGATCTCCATCGCCTCCAAATCACTCGCCTCCAGAATTCTTCACAGACTGACTGGCGCTCGTGAAAGCCAGATTCGTGAGGAGCAAGCCTGGTTTCGTCGGGGTCGTGGCTGCATTGACCACATCTTCACCTTGCGTCAGTTGTTGGAGCACCGTCACATATATTGTCGGCCCACCGTTGTCGTATTCCTCGATATCAAAGGTGCATTCGATTCGGTGGATAGACATGCACTTTGGGACTGTCTACTCAGGAAAGGTGGACCGAGAAATATGTAAATATTATCCGAGCATTATATGCGCGTAGCACGGGCAGAGTGAGGGCTTACTGCAAGCTGTCGCCACCCTTCAATATCTCCAGCGGTGTGAGACAAGGATGCCCGCTGTCACCTTTCCTCTTCAACTTCGCTATTGACGATGTCATGGAGTTCGCGTTCACAGGACATGACTTGGATGGTGTGGAGCTACTCTCAGGAGAATGACTTCTTGACTTGGAGTATGCAGACGAAATTGCCCTCATCTGTGACAGCTCCCAGACGTGCCAAGCAACGCTGGACAGATTAGCACTGGCTGTCAGCCGCTTCGGGCTTTGCTTTGCACCACCGAAGTGCAAAGCATTCCTCCAAGATTGGCAGGGACCGCCTCCTTCGCTGACCCTTGGTGGGGATCAGCTAGAAGTCGTTCAAAAATACAACTACCTAGGAAGTTGTATCAGCGCCCGCGGGATCGAAAGATGAGATCATGAACTGTATATCGAAAGCTCGAAGTGTTTTTGCTGACCTTCGCCACCTATGGCGGCGGCGCGACATTACTCTCTGCCCTGAAGGGTAGAGTGTACAATGCAGAAGTACGTTCGACCTTACTGTACGGTTGCGAAACCTGGCCCCTAAGGTCGGCGGACATGAAGAGGCTAGTTACGTTCGACCATCAGTGCCTTCGCAGTTTGGCTCACATCTGGTGGGAACACCGCGTGAGTAACGAGCGTGTTCGACGCATTGTGTACGGCTCAGGAAAAGGATCTGAACCACTCAGCACCGCTATTTCCCGCACCAGGCTCTGATGGCTGGGCCACGTGTTACGCATGCCAACCCACCGACTCCCTCGACGTGCGTTGTTTGCTCACCGGGGGTGTGGGTGGAAGGATAAGTGGCCAAGCGATGACTTGGTCCAGGGGAATGAAGTCCCTCTCTTCGGAGCTAGTCTCGGTTGGAGCGTCTCGGCTCCCTGGTTGGGGTCCAAAATACGGTGAACACGTTTGGCTGGATACACTTGCTGACATGGCAAGGGAGCCGACCTCAGTGGTGTTCGTGCTTTGAGTTTCTTTGTCCCTCCCCATCCCTTTTAGCCTCCCCCTCCATCGACCGTCACATTTCCTAGGGTAAAACATAATAAATTTTTTTTGCCTATTAGCTGCCTGGAAGCTTACGGAAACGATGCTTTGCTGGTAGCTAAGCTGGCATACAACTGTTGTATCTATTCTTCCTTTGTGTATTGTATTATATGTATGTATGTATTTCCTTCATGTATTGCGGCACAATAGCGGAGGTGTTTTCCCACCTCTAGCTGATGTGTATAATGATGATGATGATTGAGCATGCCCATGAATATGGTGGGTAAGTGTCGAAACCGCGTACTCCCAGCCGGATTGGCGAAAAACAAGGATGAAACAAAGCAATATTTTCCGATAAATGAAAATACGATTGTAGTATAAAAGAAACCAGAGAAATAACTATGGTGTCTATTCAATGCTAAGTTTTTCCTCATGGGTCTCCCAGTTATTATTCGTGGGGCAAACTGGTCTGCTTAACTGATACTTTCGTTTATCTATGAGTAACAAAACATTTCCAGAAATTTTTAATCCGAAAAGTGAACTTAGTGGGTTGACTTTAAATAAAAGTCCCGTATAATTACTCCACCTTTTCCACCTGGCTGTCCTTTGTGCATGGTTGATTCCACCTTAGAAGGATGAGGTGATGACGGGATCTGCATACTAAATCGTACCTCTCGTTCGCCTGCAAAGTTCAGCAAGTACTTTCAAGTTTGGGTGACGCATTTTGTTGTACTGGAAGGCATAACCTTACAAATCAATACATCACAATTCCAAAATATTTTACTTGCAGTTAGACTTTCTTTGTCCTGTAACTTGGCACAGTTTGTGCATCATCTCCAGTTAGTCTTTGGTTTTGTGAAACTTTAGGTTTTACATGAAGTATTTCCTACTCTGTACATAGTACCTTATTAATATTCCTATTAAGCTATCCTACTGCTGTTGTATTGCTGCTAAAAAAATTTTAAGCCAGAAAGACAAGGTTTATTTATTAGCTTTGAAGGTTATGTGCTCCCACTGTGCGTAACTAAGTCCAGATACTTAAACATTGAGGGTATTTTATTTATTAAGCTGCAAAATTAAAGCCGTTTATCCTTTTAAGATTTCTTAACCACTACTATTTCAGTTAACTTTGCTATTATACTGAATGCAAAGTAGGAGGTGCGAATCCACTTTAAATAATTGGAGAAAAGTTCACTTGCGCAGTTAAAATTTCCGACACTAATGTTGCCTTAGTGACTGCATAGTCCAGATAAAGAAAATTGTATGATTTTTGGCGAGCTAAATGTGGACAAGCTACGTCTGCTGTGAAAGGTATTACCAAATAAAATCAGCACAAATATTCATATTCATTTTGTTTTATATTCCTTAATTTTTTAAAAAGCCACTATTCTTAGACAATGGTTTGCTCAAGTTACAGACCAACAGGCAAAAGAAAAAGTAGTGTATTCCATATACTCAGAAGATAAATTCCATGAATTGAAGATATATGCAGTGAAGCAAATTATTATATAAACTTTGTTTAATGGTCATTGGCAGATAATGCATGGTGCTAATAGGGACTACTTCTAGCTTTCACTTTGTCTTTATGGCTCTATAAATGTTGGACCTACCTACATCAACATAGCTATTGGATAAAAGTCTATCTAGAAAGCTGGAACAATCTGCTATTGCTAAGTTATTCTGAATAGAACGCGTGGTGTTATGACAGGTAATACCCAGTGCGCGTCTTCGTGCTCTGACTAGATAGTGGAAAAAGGTGTTCAGTTACAGTAGATTGGCTGCAGTTGATTATCATACGTGTATTTTACATGTGGATTTAAAAGTAGTTGGTGGGGGAATTATATTTTCGATGTAGAATTGTTTTTAATCAGCGGAAGTCTGTTTTTCTAGGCATGAGATTTCGCCAACTCATTGAATTAATTAAAGTTAAACACTCAGTTATGGTTTGACGACCAACTTGTTATTGCTGCCTTGATTATTGCAAAACCAATCTCTGGCATCTGTCCAAGAAGCTGCGTTCAGCCGGGTTGTTTACATCTCAGTAATGCACCTTGAGATCACTGATGCGTTATGGATGCTGTTCATTCCCTTTTCTTTCTGTGTAGCTAAATCCTCCATATTTCCATGATCGCTTGGAAGAAATGAACAAGTTTGCCTTTTTCCAGCTGGACACAATGCGCAGCACACACTGTCATACACAATGTTTTACCTCCATGTTCTGGTTTAACTGTGATTAAAAAATGATTATTGGATTGTTCATGGACAACCTCACCATTCATTAAAATTTGTCAGGTAGTTTACATTAGTTCCCAAATCTGCATTAAGAACTTTAAATAGCACTTTATTAACTTTAGGTTTCTCAAATTCAGGAAAAGCAGTTTCATGCATGAAAACAGATAAGATAAAGCGAATGAATATGTAGTGAATTAAGTGATTACAATCGGCCACTTTATTGGTAGTCGCACACGCTCTAGTGTTTAATGATCCAATTGAAGCGGACATTTGTTTGTGTACGTATTTCGTTGCAGAATAAAAAGATGTTTGAACAGCAAGTGAATGAAGTTCTTTCTGCAACTGCTTATTGATACATAATCTGGGTACGTGGTATAACCCCTCTCATTTGAGGATGTTTAGTGATATTATGATGGCGCAGAAGGCAACGATCACGCGGAAGACTGGAAACCCACTAGAACGAGCCATGTACCAAAAGGGTGCAGACATTAAGGACGAGGTCAAGCAGCGCAACTTATGTCTCACAATTCAAGTGGTGAACGGATTGGGAGCAATGTGCATACGCTAAGGAGAACAGCATGGAAAGGAGACAAAATTTTCTAAATGAGACAGAAACGCCTTTGTCGGTACGCACAGTAGTAAACGAAATCGGAATAACGCAAAAGATCTAGCAACTAAAAAGCCTTAGAACAACTCCAAGCTGGTCAGAGTGATAGGTATGGAAATAAAAATACAGCTGAAACGGACGGTTAAGGCCTCAACTTTTCCAAGAAACGGCGCACGAAAGTGACAGGTTGTACTTTGCCATGCATGTTGCGTTGTGGGACGGAAACTTGACCTTGGATACGCGCGTGTGCGTGTAGCTTGTTGAATCGCGATCGGTGCAATAATCTTGTGCGTTCTTGACGCGTCGTTCTTGCAACATTAGGAAGCAATGAGAAATGAGCCGTATATTTGCAGTATTTCTTAACCCTGCTTTGCATCGAATGTACTTGTAATGCTGCTATTTATGAGGCAATTCGTGTAACTTCCAGATATATTCCATAAGCAGGAGGAAGGTTGGCACTTTTTTGTTCCTTGCATTACGTCTACAGGTCCACCTTCTTACTAGGTTTCACTGAGTTATGGGATTTTAGCTCACTTCCTAGACTTACAGACCAGCTTTAACGCCACGAAGACCTGCTTCAAATCGTGCTAGCGATATACAGCTTGATATTTTGCCAGATACTTCGGTGACGGTCCCAGTGACCGTTTTGGCAGAGGCTGACTTCCAAGTCAACCGCCGCCACTAATGAGATTGCGTGTCGCAATCCAAGACACACGGTGGATGCTCCAAAAAACCAGAAAATCTACTTCTAACCGCTGTGTCAAACACTGCTCGTGGAACTCAATGGCCTAGTGATCATGGCGATAGCCGCCAAGCACTATGCCTCGGGTTCCAATCCTAGCTAAGCTATCTCTACCTGATGAGTCTAAACCAAGACGAAACCGTCGGTCGTGGAGTGCAGGGATAGGAGAGAGCCACACCGAAACCCTACAGACAAAACTGCTTTGTGGTCTTAATTACATAGAATGAAAGGATGCTTGCAGCCTCAAATGCCCTAAAATATATATGAGGAATAGCAAGAGGAAGCCACATAGAACTATCCGACATCCTAGCCAGCTTTGTGTTTGCGCAAGTTATTTATGTGGCCTTTACTACTAATTTGGAAAGGAGACACGTTTATTTAAGCTTTGGAATGTTGCCTACGATATGACATCACTTTACTGAAGTTTGGTAAATAGATTCACCTTCGCTGGAACGCCTTGGATTTTAGTTTGCTCTGAATTTATCCAAATGGCTTTTAAAGTAACTTAAAATCAATGCCTAGCTTTAGTTGATGTTTACAACATAATTGCTGCAATGCAAAATGCAGGGTATAACAGGAGTTAAAAAATAATTCTTAGCACAGCACTCAATTCTGACCTTGATTTCTCGTAATAAAATGGAGTATTTTAATTTGACAGCTTGCGTTATAAAGGTTCTAATGACAGGTATGGATGAGGCGATATATGAAACAATCTAATAGCATCTTGATTCGATCGCATCTCAGGCGAAAGTCAGCTCGATTTGAATTCTAGTTCAATGAGAATATGAGCTAAGTTGATTAAAATCTGCAGGTTGGAGGAAACCTTGGTGACTACTTTGGTTTACTCAGGTACTTGGTCAAATCAATCCTTTTAGAAGAATTGTAACATCGTAACACAAATTATCGAAGGAATTATAAGTACATAGCGGAGGGCTTTTATCCACATTTAGTTAGATGCAGGTAGCCGAATGTTCTATATTTCATTCTCCATCTAACGCATAGTTTTATTATTCACCAATTGATACAGCCGGAAATCCGCTAGTAGCGCCTCTGATTATATACATGTGCGCTGGTAGTGTGAACTGGTTAAGCGGGAGTGAGTAGTACGCTGAAACATGTGACAAATTCATGGAGATGCAAACATTTCGAAGCGAGCGTTAATAATTCATTTAACACGGGTGGCCTATATAAACCATAGTAGGCTCGTTGTTGTCTCTAGATTTCCTAATCTGGAAATTACTCAAAGCCGTTAGCATAAATTGCCTAGTATCCATTATTTCTATACTCTCCAAGGTCAAGAAATTCATATTTGCCGATGCACTGGCACGCTATCTGGAAAGCTGTAACCTCAGCAAATCTGAGCCTTACAATTTCGGCCGACAAGGATCACGCAAATCACAATGACTAATCGCACGCCTTAGTTAGACCGAGGCACCTGACGCGGCAGTAGACGTTGGCGTGATCTATCTGGAGTTTTCCAAGACTTCGATCGTCTAGACCAGCGGGTACTACTCTCCAAACTCCAGCATTACACGATCGACAATGCAACTGCCAACCTTTTACTTCAACGCCAATTAGTGGTCAGAGATGGGAGCACGTTATAGAACCCTTACAATTAGAGCGTAGTGTGTCGCTAAGCCAACGTTTGCTTTTGATGTTTATTACTGACCTCGTACATGAACTCGTTTCAAACTTCTTAATGATTGCTGACTATATCAAGATCTTGCAAAAGATTCAGACAAACGCGAACCAGCATTTTCTTCAGTTGATCATCGCTTGTCCTAACTTGCTGACAATGTTGAATGTGCAATGTTGGTATCTATATTCGCGTTAAACGTGTCAACAACAGTAAACGCCGCCAGGGCGGCCACTCGGCGGACCTGTGCAGCAATCTCTGCATATTTGACTGAGGCTCCGTGAGCTTTGTTTCTACAAGCGACATATTAGCTAAAGGTACCAAGGGTTGGTGTTCGGCTGCCTCTTCCTTGGTAATGCTAGATGGCATGTCTAGTGCAAGTTACTTAATCAGACGTTTCGAGTGGTTCCTGACCTCTTTGCCATGCATACCGTTCGGCTCGCGTCAGTACAGTCAGTTTTCGTCTGGCGCTCTGCCAAACTTGGAGAAGAAAACGGAGATGAGAGCGTGGCTGAGTACGGTTTATGGGAAGCAGATTGTTCAATATTCCGTGGTGCATACTCGCTTACAATAAAGTAATCTTATCGTTTATCCACTCCTCAGTTTCTGTGGTTAACCGGTCGCACACTTAACGTGTGGGTTGGTGGAGCACACACTACAGAATTCAAGTGCTTTTTGGGTTATTTCGCTCTTGTACCTGTTATTGAGTAACGTTTGCACATGTTGGATGACACCATTTCACACAGTGCGAGCAATCTAGACCGATTGTAACTACTCGATGAGATTCTCCTATCCCGCAAAGGTCTTTCGCTTGGAGCCTTTTCGGATTTGCATTTCTGTTATGCAACGTGGTTTCGTTACCTTACCCAGTGGGTTAGTTAACGTTCTGTATTTTTCTAGCTGCGACAAGGGCGTACATCAGTCAGACGAGCGTTGTGGTTGCAAGTTCAATTGAGCGGTCGTTATGGGTTGTGCAGGTGCACTGGGTGACTAGGTCACAAAGAATGGAGAGTGACTAGAACCTGCTTACTGAACCTGAACACAGTGCTGAACACAGATTGATAGACCACAAATGCTTTTTCCGCTGCTTTGAGGAACGCGGGTTCGAATTAAGCTAGGAATTTTCGGGCTGCCTCGAGAATTCCGTATCGGATGGTGTCACACAGAAATGAAATCGGCTTAATGCGATTGAGTTCTACGCTTCGCTTAATCACGGATGGCAGTGAAATGGGTTAGTTATGGCACATATTCTAATCGTGGAATAAAGCTATTCGTATTATGCATCATTGTGTAGGACTGTTAAATCCTGTTACAGCTTAGGAAGACTTCTGCGGCTGCCACCGTTCTCTCCGCAATCAACCAACTCGAAGCATTTGGAGTATCATTGGAGTCGATGTTAAGCAATACATGAGGCAGTGGTATTCCGTAATTCCCTGAGGTAATGCGGATGGCTTACTGAGCAAGATTGCACGTAGGTGTTTGCAGAAGCAAGTGCCTGCGTGCCGCTTTACCACTGTCGACAAATGTTGCGGCGTGTATGAAATGGCTCAACACGTGCTTTTCAAACATTTGAACTCTAAGTTTCTGTAAGTCTCCTCTTAAAATGATACGCACCAGATCGGTGTGGCAGGGTGCTTTATTACAAATAAGGAGGGAGCTATCGGCGAAATGGATGCCATTGGTATTAAGCGGTAGCTGAAACCACCTTTTAGGGCCGAATATTCGAGCAATCCATCTTCATTCATCGCGCTGATCAGGTGCAGGTTTTGTCCCGGAGTGTTCGCCACCGTACAGTGCGCACAGGTGCCACCTGCTAAACTTTCTCTTGTGCGAGTGCAGAACAGATTAAAGTTCGTCTCATCTATCCATACTGCTTGCCGTCCTTCTGCCTCCAAGTTCATCAACGTCTACACGTACGCCCTCCTTAGCCTCTTGCTCTCCATTTTATTATGAATTCCGGTGTTGCATATCATTTTCATTGTCATAAGGAGACCCTCTAGGTAGCGAGCGATTGTGTTGACGCTCATGTTCACTTTGAACTTTACCTATAGTTGTAACCGAAATGTTTTCAAGGTGATTGTGGGGTTCGATTCCATTTAATCCACTAAGCAATCCACGTGACTACTTGACTGGTAACTTCGACGCACGCTACGATCCCCTGTAGGCTCCTTCAATTCTAAAGTTCTAATCCAGCTTCTACAGGTCTTCACATATACCCGTAACAGAGATGCATTGCGCTTCCAGTCGTTGCCCACTTCAAATGTCTTCAGGTTGACAGCTTTCACATCGGACATTTGATGGGCATATGTTCCTCTGCTTCCCATCGCGCGAAGTGTTATTTAAAGGTTAGAAAGTCATCAAATCAAATTAAAAACAAACTTAATAAGTTAACTCTGAGGAAGATTTCCTTTTCTCCATACAAGGTGCTTTTGGTTCCCGTGCAACCCAAATGGATGAAAGCGGAATCAACAAGTCCGCTTACCAAAGACAAAACCCTATGGATGTATTCATTTAGAAGCCAAACGCGTGAAATCACTTTATCGTTTTGAGCAAAACTTATACCCCTTATGCTAAGCTGGTGTGATGACCGCCGTTTGACATGTTGCATCCCTCACTGCCCGGCTTAGGCCATTGGGCGTAATGACCCTAGAATACTTGCACTGCTGACACAACCCACACCTACGTATGGTCTCTCATGCGAGGCGGTCTGAACTTTGGACACCGCACACATCAGGCCCACGGCTGGCTTCTCAGCGCAGTCTGGAGTAAATCCAGATGCTTATTGAATTCAATTTTTCGCACTACGGTCGAATGCTTATGAAAACTAATGTAAGAGTTTTCTCTGATCTGAAGTCATTCGAGCAAGGTTATGGTAGACAAGTCACACAGATCTATCACAGAGCATGTCAACACAAGCAAACGATGCGCCTTTAACTGCTTGGTTTGACCCACTTTAATTTAGCTTAGAATACAATCAAATAAAGCGCATGTGCCACTAATTAATTTAAAACTGGAAGCTACGTGAGTTGAATTCAAGTACCGTCAGCGTGTTTCAGTTGTAGGGTTAGCGTGAGCCAAAGAAATCAATAGTTCCCGAGCTGATCTTGAGATGTATATTATCTTTAGCTATTCCCCATTTCATGGAACTAATTTTATTTGCTCGTTCCTACAAACACTTTGACGATTAAACGACCTTCAGGATCTAGATAAATAATCCTTGCTACAGTGGTACCTAAATTTAAAATTGCTTATTGGAAGGGCCTTTGCCAAAATCCCACCATTTCCTTGGTGAGTGATAACTCCGTCCCTATTCTTCTTCAGGCCTCAAGTACATCAATTATCTTCCAACATATTTGGCGTACTTGAATCCTATTCGACTGATCACACACCGATGTTGCCGCAAGGAGACACTGTTTATAAACAAAGCACATCGTCAACCAAACAAAATGTGTTAAAGGTAGTGCCCCAGTTATTTGGCTCAAAGAGCAGAAATATAATACTTGGACAGTATATTGGCATGTAATATGGAAATTGGTCCATTTACCTCACCATTTGGTTAAGGCTAGGGTAACTGACCAACCATCCGCATTTAATTGCGTGTGAAGAATTTAAGCGAAAATGCTGAAACCATTGTTGACACTTGTCCATCTTAGCTCGTAGGCTGCGCAATTCGATTGGGTCCGAATGGCCAACTTGTAATATTGGAAAGACATGGTCTCAGTGGCAGTGATACAGAAAGGTCTGTTGTTACTCTCAATACAAACTCTTGTCACTTTGAAGTTGGCAGAGTTACAGCAGTGGTTTCTTTTACTTAGTTTCCTCAGAGCTTGTATAAAGGTTGCACACAGGACACCTAACCATGGTGCAACTTTCAGCCGCCATGTGAACAAACTATTAATAAGTGACAAGGTTCATAGACTGAAAAATCCGTTTGACCCGGTGCAAATTAGGTCCGACAACAGACTTGTCGGACACCATCGCAATAAACTTTGTTACATAGCTCTTGCTTTAAGCCATGTTAAACAATTTTGTAAGGTGCCACTGATTTAAGTAAACATACAAGTTTATCCGCTTCATAAGGCAACATGTAGCATAGTTCAGGATTATCTAATTGGTGAAGTTTTCAAAGAAATTGGCAGAAGTGTAGCCGTCAATTATCAGGTAGACGATCACATGCGCCACAACAATGCGAACTGCACACCATTCCGTCGTTTGCATCATCGAAACACCAAAGTTTCCCTACCGTTCTTTCAGATGCAATCCTGAAAAAATGAACACCATTTTTCGCATCCACAAATTCTTTTAGTTCATCGGCTTTGTCAATTAGGACAGAACTTGTCAAAAATGTGGGACGCTAGAAAAAAAGACGAATCCATTTGTGTTAAGTGCGTTCAGATACAGAAAAGAATTGCACACAGAAGACTGGGACAAAAATATCTGATTTATCTTTCATTGCTAATGGCATCCAACTTTGCATTTTGTGTCACATTTACCTTTATACAGGAATGTTTCCGAGCTGAGTTATTCACTGCTGAACGATGTAGAACCATGTGATATATTGAATTGTTCATTTGTTCTTCGAGATTTGCCGTTTTGTCGCAAACGTTTCACCACCAAGCAAGGTGGCATTCTCAGTGCATTTAGATGCGACGCGCTATGCTTAATTTACTGACCACAGTAGATCGTCGTACTCAAGTGTGAAAAATCGCGATTTCATGAGTAACACGCTAAGCATCGACCTATTAACATAGGTGTGGAATAAATCAAAACACATGAATCACACCTATGCACGTTTTAAGTTTGAATTCTACTGCCTTGAAAGCTATGGAGCACTCTCGCCCGCGTTCTACTTCCCTTGCTCAAAATAAATATTGATGGATTGAGGACGGGGTAGGAGACTATTGCCATAGTACAACGGTTAGGCGTCTACGCAGTCACAGCATCAGGCAAGTCTGTAGCGGGATTAGCAAATTTTAGGGAGTAGCTACTATATCCTTTCCGGCTGTTGAAGTGCACAACAGATGCATATATAACGGACTAACATCTGTTATGTAGGAAGATCAAAGCTGCTTTAAAGATTTCATGGACTCATAAACCGCTATGCGTTTTCGACATCAAAAATAAGGAATTTTCAAACGTCTGTCTAATCGGGATTGCATCCACTGCTGTTGATAATATGATGGGTAAAGTTATGCTTGGTATTGCAAGGAAAATATCACTACCGACAGTTTGGATGATGAGATAAACTCGCTCAAGGATACGCTGTTGAAAATGGCTATCCAAGTAGATTCATCGACAAATATAGTCAGGCGAGGGTGTCCGGACAGAAGGTTTCGACAGTGTTTAAAAAGATCTATATCAAGCTACCATTTAAAGGAGATTATGCCAATATGAGGACAATGAAGCGCATAACTTCCGCAGTCCAGAGGACTTATTATGCTGCCGAAACTGTCCTTATCATCCGGACTAATCGAATACCTGTTACCCCAATGATGGAAAGACAACCTATTGGCGCCAACGCACATTGTATTTACCAATTTACTTGTAGTTGTGGTATACACTACATCGGCCGTACCAATGGGTCGTTGAACTCCAGAGTAAGGGAACATGTACCTAAATGGTTTCAACGTCAAATCACCCAGTCGTCGGTTGCTCATACCATCTGTTCACGTAAACCACATGCTTCATCCATAGGTAGGCATTTACTGGCCACCTGTCACCAGTTTGATCCAGCCAAAACGTTTACAGTTCTGTTAAGACATACTAACGCTCGTTTCCTAAGTTTCGCAGAGGCAGTCGCGATCAGCCGTATCAAACCCGCACTCTGTGTGCAGAAACATCTGTTCGTAAGCCTACGGCTGCCCTGGGCGTAGGGGTGTCACATCTGCCCCTCTACGCTCTTCTAACTAGTTCACGTCTCACCCTACCTGTCGTCTGATATATTTTCATGTTATTTTATTGGCACTGAAGAGACAACACGAAATGTTGACATCTACCAGTGTTCGTTTTCTTACGGCATTATTCAAATTACTAAAGGGATCTAACTTTTCCAATAAACAGTGTTCACAAAATGTGCCGCATTTTCACTAATCCTTTATCTATTACCTTGACCGTAATGGATACTATTATTCAAGTAAAATATTTTGTTACTTTTAAAAATAGTTTATTTTTATTTAAATATTTATCTTATCCTATTAGCCTACTAAGCTCTGCGCGGATTTTATATCAAAATATCAGTGCTAATATTTATGCTTTAAAATAGCACATCGAAATATCCATTCTTTGGAAAGCAAATGTCAAGGGCAGTTGATCTAGTACATAGTCTAGCATGAACTGTACTTGAGGGGAATCACTTTTACATAAAATCAGAATAACCACTGGCAATGCAATACCACTCAGGCTTCACAGTCTTTTAATAAATTGCAAGCCTGAGAAGCCCTTTCCTCAAGAATGAAGAAACTGATGTCATATATTGCGCTAACTTAATAGTTGGAATAACCTGATTATTAAATTTGAGCTGCAACGATAAAACCAAACTGTAAATGTGATCACACTTAAGGATGTAATTTTAGATACTGCTAAATCGATAGCTCTATCGTTTTACAATTATATTACGGATCTGTTTACCGCTGCGAACAATAAAAGTTGAGATCACCGTATAAGGAATCTAATCCATCCATTCCCAAGGAAGAAATTGACACTGGCGTTATCACTAGTCGGATAAACACTTCAAAGTACATATTTCATCCAGTTTCGGCTGGAATGCCTCTAGTACTACATAAGTACGGTAAGGATGATATCGTCTGCTCGCCATCTAACTTGTTTACTTCAGCAATGATATCTGGGTTTTATCCAGATCACTATCAACTGACGGCAGAGACACACAGTCACAAAATTGGGCCTAGACATGACATCGAATTCCACCGGCACAAAAGGTATACTGCTTTACCATCTAGAACCACGGAGCGCCTCGTTGTAAATAAATCGTTAAACCCCTAACATCCAGCAATATGCCACATTTTCAGCATGGATTTCTTCAAAACCGTTTAAGTGTCATTTGCCAACTGGATTTCTTTGATCACTTCAAGAAATCGATAGATTCTGGTGAGGATTGTATTGTATTTCACCTGGACCGCCAAAAGGCAAGTTGCAATATTTCACCGGAACGCGTACATTGAAAAATCGCAGTAATGGTATCGCCACCTCAGTACTACGCTGGTTAGAAGCCTGCCACACTGGTCTAAAGCAGCCCATCAAGATATGTGCGTATCTGTTGGATACAATAGACATTACTGGTGCAGTGTTAAATGGAGTGTATTGGGTCCGTATTAATAGACATCGGTAAATGACCATTCACTGTAATCATATACGGTATAACTTGAAAGAAAGGTAACAGTTGTTTTATCGGCTTGTTCTGATAGCAGTTAAAATGTTCACTGGGCTTGTCAATTTTGCTGCAAATGTTTCGTCCTTAATAGATATGATATCATCGTTGTGTTTTGAGTAGCGTGTAACAACTAGCCTAGCATCGGAAAACCTCGATGAGAGTGAGACAGGCACAGTGTGCGTGCGTTTTTATAATTTAACATGTTTGGTTGTGTTGACGAGAAATCCCATTGGATGGGACATTTATCCGTCTTTTTTGTTGAACCGGTAGGTTAGTTTTTACTTGACCTCTGACTTATGCACCTTTAATTTGGCCTGGTTACTTTTGTGCTCAAGTTTGTCGATCGTTTCGTTTATCTGGTGTTCTGGTCCACCGGGTTTCGTTGACTCGGCTGGCGATCCCTTTGACAGTATTGTGGCGTATGCCGAGTCTAGTTAAATGATTCGTTTGATTGAATTCAAGTAGACGGATATTCCAGCCAATAATGGTCGTCTACGCGACCAAACACTGTAACATGTAGAATACGGCCGCACATTATGCCCGACGCACTTTCATCAAGGCTTCACACGATACGTTGCTCAATGCACGCTGATCAACAACAAGCTGTTGATGTCACCTCGATTGGCGACGAAAAGTTTGCAACAAAATTTCCAAGCTTAGCGAAATTTTCAACTGCTACGGTAAACCTTATCCTTTAGCATATGGTATAAAAATTTTGTATGTCTCTTATAGCTGTGATTCACTGTTACCTAGTTTCACTGGAAGAATGGTGTGTGGGAACTTCTATGAAAGGTTTAACGCTTAAATTCACAATCATCTGATTTAGATGCAGGAGTCCACCCGAATTTTTGCCTTGCATGAAACTCCACTCTCATGATGCAACTAGGTATGTCACTTAGGCTTCCGTTACTCACGTTCATTGAAGCTCAATGACAAATTCTCCTTTAAGTCGGTTAAACCAAGTCTGACTGTTGGTACGTTGGGCCGCCTGTTTATAACAAATGAAAGGTAAATCCTTTCATTCAAACCATACACCAAACAATTATTTGAGTGTCGTGCCACGAATTTCAGTAGCATTAGAAGATGACACACTTTTGCAATTGGAGATACACATATGTCTAGTACGAAAAGATTCCTGGGATGCACCCCAACACAATTATAACGATAAATGCCATTTATTAAAAAGAGGACCGCTATGGTTTCTTGGATTGAAACCAACTTTATACCTTTTATTCAAAATTATCCATCGAATATCTTATATCGGATGCTATCAGTAGGTATTCTAAGAATGTTCACTGTTTTATCTAGGAAAAATTGATGATGTCATTAGGCCACCACATTGCCACGCACTTCTATGGTCCAGGATCTCAACATATACTTAGTCTATGCCACGTTTTAAGTCAATAAGATGCTTTATGCACCCATAAAGATGGAAATTACGCTCTAACACAGACGCCACAAACAGGGATAAATAAAGAGTAGATTAATACCTGCGAAAATATAACAAATCGCATTCCTCGAGGAAAACATATGGACTGAGCTAACCACTTAAATAACTTACTAATTTATTCGTCAATGACTGAATCTGTACCATTTATAAAAGCTGACAAACAAGGACCTACTGACGATGCATAGGCTCTTATGTAGGCGTTTGTAGCTCCATGACTCAGGTAGATAAACATTTGGACGACAATCCCTGAAGTCATGGCCAACATCAGTGAGTATTTTAAATTAAATTTTGCCACAGGATTTAAAATAGCTGGATACAATGTTGTTAACAAGTTTTGGCCATTAAATGCTACTATGGTTTGCTATATCTTTTACTGACCTGGCAGTTACTTTAAGATTCTCACTCAGTAGTCGGGGAAATATCACAGATCAATAAGTCCAGTTAGGTAACAACATGCAGGGATAAAACGCTGAAACAAAAGCGGGTACGGAAGAGCTACCGGGAAGTGTAGAATGGATTAAGAGTATTCTGACTTTAGTGAATGTTTCGCTTGCAAAAAGAGACCACGTAGATCTAATGCTTATTGTGATTCCCAGGTGTTTTACTGACGCAGGGGTGCTCAAAACTTTACTATCGATAAAATGTTGCGGACACTGCATTAATATTTGTTTGTAGTGGTTTTCTTTGAACATCGAAAATAGGATATCCTCGCATTTGGATATGTTTCTCGATAAGCAAATGGGTTCAATTAAGCTGTAAGTTTGTCTAGGAGGGTGGTAGCTTGGTCGACAACTCTGTTCTTGAATGATGAACGTCAAGGATAACGTCGTCCACATACTTCAGCTAGGTGGCCTCTTCAGGGATTGGAATTGATGTAACGGAGACGGAAAATAGGAATGGGGAAAATGGCTCTCTGAAGAACACTTGAACACCTGGTGAGTGCAGAATAAGATTTTCTCAATAACCTGGTAGACTGGGTATAACTTGTAAAACATTCTTTCAAAAAAACAACCGAAGTTTAAACGCCAGTTGCCGGTAAATCGTGTAACAGTAGTTCATGGTGCATAAAACATAAACGTGGCAAAAAATACAGAAAGTGGATGCGGGTGGATTTATTTAATTGTCCAGTAACGAACGCACTCTATGCACCAGACATGTTACTACATCTGATGTGGACATAGACTTAAGACATACAAACGGTTGATGGTCATCCAAATGAGTTTGGGCTAAAATGCTTTTAAGAATTAGCTTCTCAAATGTTTCAAAAGCAATTGGCGTGCAGGCAATTTGGTGATATTGGCAAGTTTTTCTTCGACACCGGTGTGATGCATTGGCTTCGCTAAATTTCAGCTATGTAATAAATTGCTTCAGGCTACCAGAAGCTCACATTTGATTCGGACTTTTACTATGCAACTAAAATTGCTTAACTGTTAATACAATTAAAGCACGGTTTCGAGTTAATTGTGTAGACCAATGGATGTATGGGACTTAGCCTTATATCATCTAAGCACCAGCGTATTTCGAAATGCAAACACTCCAACTAAGATGGGAATAAATGTTTGTTGATGCCATTTGAACCTACCAGATATTCTTACCTTGAGATTTTGTTAGTTGAAATAGCTCTTCCTCTAATTACATTGTCACATTCTTTGACAATACACAGAATGAGAATCCAATAATGGCCAGGAAACATGGGAACATATTCAGGTTTGATAAATGAGATCTCTCTGTGAGTTTCTCTTCTTTTATACTAATATACTCTTCGTTTTATTCAGATTGGTTGCCCAAGGATAACCTATTGAAACCTGACCAGATCGATGCGTTGGATGGGTAAGACCTATCAATGAGTATTTCTTCATCTAATCTACTTCTTACACTACTGTCACTTAGCCTTAAGACCCACTGATGATATATGAAATATATGTACATATTGGTGGTTTGGATAAATTACCCTTTGTTTTAACCTTCATTTACTGTTTCATTCCACGTACTCAATTAGATGAAGGACTTGGGTGCCTGCTAGATCTGAACCTACTGTAAGATTTGCCTAATGATGCTTTCTCATTAAGCTAATTAACTTACGTATCTACTTCCATTTGATCTGTGTTATCATACTTTTTCAACTGTGTAGCGTATGCCGTCCATTCTAATTAATTTAGATGGTTCATAATGAAGAACATTCTCCATTTTACTCTTTTCTGTTGAAGCGCTATCTTGTACATGTGCACATTAACACTATTTTTAAAATTAGCGTTCCAAACGAAATTTATTAATGTTTGTAATCCAAAATTTTATGTGTATAATATTAATTTATCTGTCTAGACGTTTTTAATTTGTTGTACTCTTGCTACACTACGCCTGAACTTGGCTGAAAGATTCGCAACCGTCATGAGTTCAGAAGCCTTGTGAAACGAAATCATGGGTGCAAGAATCAATCTTTGCAGAAGTCCCGTAATCTCAGTTTGCCTGTACTTTACTGGGCCTCGGTTCACCTAGTTGAAAATAAATCAGTTACTTTGATTAGTTAACTGAAACTCTAAATGTCAGCATTCAGGAAACTTTATTAAATTACTCCGTAAAGCACGCGTTTGGTCATATTACATGGCAGAAAAGCGAAGTATTTACATCTCAATGCTAGGGTGTTATTATTTGTCCAAACCGCCGTAGGATAGTTTGTTCACCGATCTATAGGAGAGTTGCTGAATTTAAAACCGCCATTGACAAAGATGTTCCTCTATGTTGAATTGACATACATGCATTTACACCAGATGGTACAATAATTAGTCCGTTATTCAGCAGGGTAATGCGTATGCCACATTGTAGACACACCCTAACAGATTTCTCGTTACATTTTAAAAGACTGGTGAATGAAAGGTAATGCATACCAGGTTTTCTTAACTGCTTTATGTTTGTAAGCTGGTGTTACTTTCTATCTAGATGGTAAGAACGCAAACTAGCCGGTCTAGTATGGAAATAGCTTCTTTCCCTATGCCTGCAATGTGAAGAAATTCGTAAAGGTTACTTCCCTTGTCACTCTGTCTGCGTAACATAGTATGATATCAGTGGATACATTAAGTACGTAAGGGTTTACAGATGGTTAACTTAAACTAGATTTGTCTAGGTATTAACCACACAGTGAAAACGTAGCTGCAGAGACCTTCAGCTATACTTCCACTGGTCGGTAACTTGTATGCTATGGTATAGCGTTTCTTATCTGCCATTTCGCAGCGTACTCGCCGGAGATGACGCCAAATAGAATGAAAGGATCCCCTGTGTGTGTGTTGGTGATCTGGCGATGTTGGGCTGAAAATAGTTATCCAAAAGCTTTGAACACCACAGTACTCCCCGATCATTGGTACTTATTAATGTGGCTGGAGGAAGTGAGTTATATAAATATATATGCTATACTTGACCAATAAATAGATGGAAGAGAGCCAAGACACTGGGTACAAACGGAAAAGTGATGCACCCGTTAGAGGAAGTCCTGCGTAAACTTAATGTTTTGTGGGCAGATGACTTCCCCGTTGCCCAGGCATAGGAGCCATAGGTCAGAAATTCTAGATTCGCGAAGTAGCAGAGTGATCAACATGCACCTCTGGAAAGGCCAACCAACTGCTGCATACGTACACCATTAACAGCCAGGTGGCCCATCCGACTTCGCAATGCTCGGTGGCAGATCACATAAAAGCATATGACCGGCAAGATAGTTCATTCGCCCTCCGTTAGTTAACTACCTCTGCTTACGGAAGTGAGTAATCATTGTTCCTATAGCTGGTCACATTAACACAGAGCACTGCTTTCCCTTGTGGGTTTTGAAGGCGAATCACGTGACCAGCTCAGAACTCCCGACGCTCACCCAATGCTCTGAGACGCAAATGTTAGTTGCTCGCGGCTGCTTATTCATCTGGCCTGCAAAGCAAAACTGCGTTATTCGCCGTTATCTCCACAAGGAAGGCAACTCCAAGTTCTCAGACTGAATACGCTCATTTTGGCGAGCAGCTTCGTCATGGGAAACGAGCTACATGGATAGAAATGTTTCTAAAAATAAATGAGGAGCACATGTTTTTGACGGAAAAATATTTTCCAGTAGTATAACTACGATTTCCTTTGTTTGCGCTTGCCACCCTAAACATGTGTATAAATTTCTCAAACATAGGTACCATGCATAAGTTTCAAATAAAGCTTTCGAGGACAAACTACTGCCTTACTGGATTGCGGTTATGACCACACAGCGCATTGTCTTGCTGAACGTCTTCAGCGCAGATTGGGAGTTTGTGGGTCCCTAGTTGCATGGATATTCTCTGCCTAGAAATGTTTCGAACGAGGTTTGTTTTGTTTGTCTTTCATACACTCTGGGATAAATCTATGCTTCACAACATTGTATGCACTTTGGACAGTCGCTGTTAAGTTTGAAATTTATTTCATGTGCGGCATTCAATAAATCCCTGAAAATCATTTAATAACTTTCACTTCTCTGAAGGTAGTCATACATAGAATTTGTTTGACCAAAACAGATTTACTTATGAGTTTAGGTCCCAAATGTACAGCTGCGTCGCTACATTGCGAAGGTGTAAGCTGTTGACCACCAGACTCGGATGAGACGAGCTAGTGGTGGTCAGTCTGGAACCGTCCATAGACTGGGTAGTTGTTTTCACGAGCCAATATTTCCAGGGAGTGGAGGGCTTGATGATTTCCTTTAGAACTGTTTCTAGACTTTGCATTCAAGCCCCAGATGTCCCCGATTTTTTGATCGGTGAATCGACTTCACGAGTCTCATCGGCACTCGCGTTGACACAACGCTTCAGATCGTGAGCCATGTCTAGGTAAGTAAGTTTGGTATGTTTCCATTGGAAGTGGTGTAGCACGCAGATTCCGAGGTTATGCAATTTAGGAAATATATTGTTTACCTTACCGAAGTCTGAGCTGCAGTACACACAGGTTTGGAAAGGGTAAAAGAGGACACGGCGCATCCTGTATTTTCCATATAACTTTAGGTTTAAGAGAGCAAGAACGAATAGCATTTCTGCGAGATAACCTGAATTCAGATTATTCCGTGTCTTCTCATTCAGCCGCTTACAGACAAATCGTGGAAAGAGTAAAGGACTGCAATCGAAAAAGGCGGTCAATGGGAAAATCAATAAAACACTGAGCAAACCAAGGTTATTGCCTGCGTCTTACGAGGGCAAGGCAAGACTGGCCACAAAGTCTATCTCTTTGCAAAGATTTGGTTTCATTCGTCGGATGGCCGAGGCTTCAGCGAAACGAAGCAAGCTCGCGTTGTTTTGTCTGCTGATAACCTTGAATGCGTCATGTGGGTTTTCGCACAAGGTACAATCGAGCAGATGCTGAGCGATGGAGCTGGCAGGGAGTTTAGGTTCACTTTTTGCCAAGTTTCATGGGGCTATTAAGTTTTAAAAAATATGTTTCCGCACTTCATTTGGTTATCTCTAGGCGGCACAAGGGAATCACTGTAAAAGTGAAGCGGTAGGTTTTATGGCTGTAGTTACTAAAGAATATTTACGCAAAGAGTAGTATGCGCAGATAATGAAATTGAAATAAAATTTAAACTGGAATACTTCACATTAGGAAGGATACTCAGAGTACAGAGAGTGTTTCCACACTAAATAAACGTAAGACAGCTGAAACCTTCGGTAAAGGGTAATGCAATCCGTAGGTCTTAAACAAAAGTGCAATGTTCGTATGGCCTGCTATGTATCATACACACACATAAATAAGCCGGTCTCTCAAGGCATCAGCTAAAATTCACGTTACAAACGTCAATTTACATAGGACTGATCGGTAATCTACACAAGCCAAGTAGACTGTGTAATGAGCTACCATATTAGAGGAAACATACATCATTTGGATCATCGGAAAAAACACTCGGTCCATAATATCACACATACTATGTCCAAGAAGGCTGCCAAACCCGTCCAGGAGCAGAAAAAATTAGATCTAAAATCTACTAGCTGTGATCAGCGTATCGATGACAAGCATGTTCCAGATTACCTGAGACTGAGTGACCACTAGAAGATCATAGAGAGCTAAGATGTGCCGCTGCCGCATTCTCCGCTGAATCCAGCTTTCAAATACTGGAGGGCGGACGTTAACCGCCTTATTTGAGCCGCGAGCCAGATGGACTGTTGGTTACCAAAGGATTCATCTGCTGATGCCTGCCGGTCCATTATAAATGAGGGAACAAAATCGTTGTACGCAAGCTTTGTACCCCTCAAGTCTCTGAAAGCTGGAACAGCCAGCCAAATTATTTTAGAAAATGAGAATAGCCAACTAGCACTGCAACGACGCAGACTATGGAATAAAATTGTGTTGTATGGCTCTGCCGAATAATACGAGACTTACAAGCGACCAAGAAATCGAGGCAACATTGCGAAAACAAAAAAGCGCCGGAACTTCCAACAGCGGCTTGCAGGAGAAAGCGAAACTGCTCACAAGAGGATTTTTGCTTACGTAAAGTGACAGTTGGGGCCTGTAGGCAATATACCAGTGTCGGGTGCACGGATGGACAGCCTGTAAACTCGTGCACAGGTCGTGCATCCGCATTGGCGATGCACTTCGATCCTGTATTTGCAGGGGCCAGGCGTCTGCAATGAGTTCGACGGGTACGGCCCCTGCGGAAGTTGACAGTCTGGAACTTAGTATTAAAGATGTATGCAAGCTGCTGATCCGTCTTGATGGGAACAAGTCTGCCGAACCAGTTGAAATCCATCCACTGATCTTAAAGTCTTTAACGCTCATCATCACGCCTTCCGTTACTGAGCTGTTCGGCAGGTCACTATCAATTGGTTCATCACAAAGGGACTAAAAATTCTCAGTCGTAAATCCAATAACTAAAGGTGGTGACCCTAGCAAATTGGATAACTACCGGCCGATATGCCTGGTCTCTGTTTAGCCAATTACCCTTTAGAAGACCGTGAAGTAGGGTCTTCTGCAGCTTCTCGATTCGAAAGCCTCTTGAAGCCCACATAGCATGGTTTCTTAAAAGTTCATGGATGCATCACCAACCTACTCCTGAGGAGGCACAAATGGTTTAAAGCGCTAAACCAAGGTAAGTTAGTCGACGTTATTTGCATTGACTTCAGTAAGGCTTTCGAAAGGTTCATACTGAGGTGCTTCTCCCCAGGCTGGGGATATGCGGTGTTAGCGGCACGCTGTACCGATGCATCAGGAGTTTCCTTATTTGTCGAAAGTGGAGGGTCCAGGTCGATAACCCTTTGCTTGACTGTTATCCCTCGACCAGTGGCGTGCCCCAAGGTATTTTCCTGGGAACGTATTTTTCCTGATCCATGTAAATTTTACCTTTGCTTCTCCATTCACTTTATAAGTAGTTCGCAGACGGCTTGCGGGTGTGGAGAGTAATCAATGCGCCCGACGACAGTGATCTGTTTCAGCGTGACTTTACCCGCCTCTCCATGTGGTTTGCAGCGGTCAATCTTCCGATAACCCGGTCAACCCGCTATACATGTAGCTGGGTAATTGTGAACACCGTGGAACCTACACTGTGACAGGTCAAACATTCCGGCCTTTGTTTTTCGTGAAAGATCTCGGTGTATTCTAACGCCGCGACCTAAAGCCCGTGGACAACATGAATAAGCTCCACTAAGACAGATTTCGTAAGCTTTGGGCGCCCAAGCGCAGTTCCAGTAATTTGTCCGAAGAGATTAGCACTAGTCTTTTGGTTTCCGTAATACAACCAGTGATACAGCACAGCTCACCCATACACTGTCCTATCACCCGGACCAAAGTTGGAATGATTGAACTGGTACAGCTTGTGGTCAGCAGGCTGGTTTATAATTTTCAAGGTGTGCCGTAAGAAGACCGGTGTAAAAACTGAGGTTTTACACCCAGCTTATCGTTGACTGTGGGTTGAACTCATCATAACGCACCGCATATTACATCTCGGTGATTGTCCCATGTTGAGGCCGCTGCTGCACTTGCGCAGACGAAGTAGTGGGCGAAAACACCGGTACAACCTTGTAGTAACGGATTTGAAGCAAGTGCTCACCTATCTTACTTCGAACGGAGAGTGGTGGATATATGTACAAACTTGCCACTGTATGTAGTATGCAAAGCCGGCTTCGGAATTCAGACTTCCTGTGACAACCACTTTGCCGATATAAAATATTGCCAATAATTGCTAACACAAATGGTCTATATACAGAAGGGGTTTTGGGTGCAGCCACAGAGATATCTCTTCTTGCTGCTTCCATGCAGTTATCAATACTCAGTAATCAGATGTGTGAACGAACATATTGGCACGCAGCTTATGTGTCTTGCTGGGACTCTAACCATCACTGAAGGCTGGCAGACATTGCATGTGTGTGAAGTAACACTTCATCATATCGACGGGGTCATCTTGAGTAGAGGAATATTATATCAGCTATCCACCACAGTTGCATGCATGCTATATCATTTCTATTACTCATTGCACAAGCTGCATATGGCCATCAGTTTCCACAAACATTTCATTACTTGCCCTGACAAAGATAAAAACTTGCTGTGCATACCTTTTCGGTATTTCTACTGGGTAATTCCCAGGTGACTACAAAAGTGGCTTTTTTCACTAAAGCTGTGTCAGTGACTGAACATTCAGCATGAAAAATGTTGCTTTCAGAAGTCAAAGGCTTTGTTTTTCTGTCCTCAAAACTTGGCCTTACGACTTCTGGTTAGACACCTGGTGTAGGTCCACGCAACTTGCTGGATTTCTAGGTGAGCTTCGTCGAATTTATGCCACCAAGTTAAGTGCATGTATAGGGTAAAAGAACAGCAGGTGACTGAGGTAAAATAATCGTACAGCCTCTTACAGCAAGCGTACCACGAGTGTAGGTATGACGTTTTCAAACTGATTACTATCAGTCTTAAGTGGTTGTGCAAAAGTGGTCAAGCCCCGGAAGCTAAAACCATGTCTTGGAGATTTAGTTGTACTCTACGCACATACTAAGAGAATTTTCTGGCGAATCCTGTTCTGTCAGATAGTTTACTGTATGAATATGTGGGAGTTCTTGCCCAGACCGCTCTGACGTCAGTTTTTAGTTGTACTCGGCACAAGCACGCGTGCTTCACGAGGACCAGCATCGTTTGTGTTATACAAATAGTACTTTTAACTTCACTGTACATACGATGTTATTTATGCTGTCAAACAGACAGTGTTACACTAATCTGGTTGACAAAATCATGGATGGACTTCTGGATTACTTGTATTATGCGATTAGCCCTTTCGCGCATAGAAGTCACTATAGTGGCCGGCTACAGTTGGCATGTTCCACATCAATACAGGCATTTTTCATGATCTCTGAAGCACGCAGTACCCCGCGGGGACATTGACCTGTATGATGCAACCATTGCCGGCCGGGACATTTTTATTTCTACTGTGTGGTCAAGATAGCCTACAAGTCGATATCTGGTACACATAATTCACTTAGGTGTACTATTTCCACATAAATATTTTAGAGAAAGGAATCAAGTGCGACAAGCAAGTATATTTCAGTTACATATAGTAGCTAATGTTACATAAAGTATATTTTTAAAGCTGCTTATCTACCTTGTCATTATTCAATGTAAACCAGTCCAATGTAGTGGACTTAATGCAGTAAGGTTAGTGAAGACCACCCTCACATATTAGAAAGACACACATTCCGATTTGAAAATAAGTGTGAAATTATAGGGTCCACCTCTGAGTTATCATTTAGTAACCAACACTGTTATTTATTATAAAATAGTGCCTAAATATTTTGTTATATATTTCAATTTCCGAACATTTCAGGTTTTCCTATAGATTCAACCTGTTCGTCTGCTGATTACAGTGATAGCGATGAAGAAGGCAGCATCTTACGTCTGCGACACCACGGAATGGTGTCGTTCTAGAGCCATACCCCAGCTCAGAGGATGAAACTGATTTGAGAGATGATGAGCTGGTGGCTACCACTTTTGTTTGCCTCTGCATATTTAAAATAAAATATACACGTAGACCAATAATGATAACGCTTTTGTTGGATTTCCAGCTTCACCAGTGAATTTACGCTAAATGTGCACTGTGAAATTTCTGTTGACCATTTCACTACGTTGATGTAGGAAGAACTTTTAGAGCTCATTGTGTACCAAAAAAATTGTTAGGCTACACAATATGGGCTAGAGAAATTGTCTGATAGTGCTGGAGCTAAGGATGTTTCTAGGTATATATTTGTTGACGTCATATATCATATATATATATGTATATACTCAATACTTTACCAAATAAAATACAATTGGCTGAAGGTGAAACGCCGGTGTCTGTTGCTTTTCCAGCCTATTCTAAGCCTGCTGATTGGGAGCGACGAAGATGAATTGGCTGAATTATACCAAAATCCTCACTACTACTCATCAGTAACTGGCTGAGTACCACAACAAATGCGAGGAAAAAAGATAGATTGCAAGGAAAGTAACTGTTAGGGCAGAAGAGTCTCACAGCAAGTGCTCCATTGCGTACGGCCCTTGGCCATATCCTCTAACGTTCGCAAGCAGATGTGCTCGGGGTCCTTTGGTCTGCAACACGTGAGTCGGAAAGCCCGACAACAGCCAGCTTCAACGTTTGCGCATTAACGCATTGGATCTAAGTTTTACATTGACCATTGCGTCGCTTCCACCCAAAGCTTGTGCTCTCAAATAGGGCTCGGCTTGGTAGCCGCTGGGTAGACATGCGGATCACATGTCAAAGCCAGCGAAGCCTGCTCAGTGAAGTGATGCTAGCAATCGGTAGGCGGAGTTCATTAGGTCTGTGGACTGGCCGACAGGCTTCCGCATCACAGATGTGATGTTGCCATCGGAAGCCAACAATGCTTTGTAAGTAACGGTGGTCGAAGACAGATAGACGCTGAACATGGCTTTTGCGAACGGGCCAAGTCACAGCCGTACAGCAGAAAAGCTCGTACCGTAGCCTTTTAGACTCGTCTTCTGAGGGCGAGGCTGAAGTCCTGAGGAAGTTACAGTTGACGAAGGTTAGCGAAACGACTCTAGTCTTGGAGACACGCAGGAAGATCTCATCTGTCAAACCGCCAATAGTAAGAAAACTCCCAAAAAATAATTTGTTGAGCACTTCTAGCGGATGCTGCGAAAGGGTGCCAAAAGTACATGCACTTGGCCAGTCCTGTAACATGACGTTACATTGGGAAGTAGCAAGAGTCAACCCAAATGGGGAGGCAGACCTCTCCAGACTAAGCAGTACATGCTGGGCAGCTTGGAAAGACGCGCAAATAACAGCGATGTCATCGGCGGATTCTAAGGCCAGAAGGCGGTCACCAGGGAGCACTTCAAAACCACAGGACTCAGAGTTTTCCAGAGCAGTATCCAGGAAACGGTCCAGGACGAATTTGAGCAAGGGTAAAGAGGCAGGTAAACCTAGCCTAACACAGCCAGTTTACTGAAAAGAGGAGAAATGTCTCCGTATACTCGCACACCACTCGAAGTTTGATGGTAAATGACACGGGCAATGCTGCTGTACTTCTCAAGTACTCCCCACTTGAGTAAGCAGTCCTAAAGTGTCATTCTGTCAACAGAGTCAAACGCGGCTCGAATGTCCAAGTTGGTCGACTGAAGGTATGGCAATGTTCAAGTATTTAGTGGATCGTAAATTTGTGATCGACGCAACTGCGACCAGGGCGAAATACTGCTTGTTGCTCACGTAGGTGCTGTTCCGTTACGTAACTGAGCATCCGCAAGAGTAGGGCAGTGAGAAATTTGGATGAGACACAAATGAGTCTGATACCAGATGTTTAAAGCAAATGGTCCGGTCTCACTTTTGTAACCAAGTACGGCATCCGTTAAATTCCAGTCGGATGGAAATCTGATGAAGATCTGATTGAAGAGAGATGTCAGTTTGCGTGTGCGAGCAGGACCCCATATTTAAAGAGAGAAGGAGGAAGTTCATATATGCCACGTGACCTGCGGCGCTACAGTAAGCGAAGGTCGCAGCAAACGTCAGCCTCAGTCGTTGGATAAATATCTACATCCAAGGGAGCACTGTGAACCCCGGAAGATGGACTCGGTTGCGCTGGTGGCCAGCTGAAATGCTCTTCAAACTGCTCCGTTCTGCGTACCAGAAAACGGTGGCCGTTGTGAATTAGTTCACCGCCATTTTCAGGCAAAACCCCACTCACCGTAGTCCTTCTGCCCCCTTGTGAAGCGAATAAGTTGGAAGAGTTTGCGGGAGTTTCCTGATGAGGCTTCCTGCTCCACATTAACGAGGTGTTGTGTCCAGTAAACCTCGTGATAATTCCTGAGGAACTGTCTGTGCTCAGCACTTGCGGCTCTGCGTAGCGTGTCATCCTCAAATCCGGCGGATTGTTCGACGAATTTCCACTGATTGGAGAGACTGTGCGGAGATCCAATGACCAGCAGCTCGTCTAGTTAAGCCACAGACCAGGGCAAAGGGCTTTCGTGTGGCGCTCTGGATCTGTGCCCGGTGTGTCTCTACATCGGAGCATAGAGGACGCAGGTAGGAGGCTTATGTGTTCTGAAATGCGACAAGAACATTTAGGGCGGCGAGCTACTCTGTGTCAAGCGGATTCTGGCGACGGTGTTGGGTGCCTCCAAAGCGGAGAACGAACTTAACACACATGAACGCATGATCCATAGTCAGATAGGTATTCCAAATTGAATTGCAGTCCATTATGCGGCCTGGCCAACCGTAACTAAAAGCCATGTGGTCAGTTTGCTTCCAAGCTTGACCATACGGCTGGTGGCTCGTTAGCGCTAGGAATGTCGGAAATTAGTTCCGCGAATTAACAAGCGGTGGTCGGCGCACAGTTAAAAGATTCGATCCACGTTGTCCGTCCTGCAAGTACTGTGGCTGTGTTGACCTCCAAGTTCGCGCTCATGAACATCTAGTGTACCGACCAATGCATTTATGTCTCCAGCGAGTGTCATTATGTCCGTGCGACGTTTCTTGCGGAGGAAGTCGGTGGGTTGTGGGTAGAACACGTCTTTGGCTTCGTCTGGGCTGCAGTCCGTAGGAGCGTACGCCTCCACAATAAATAAGCAAGGCCTACTGGTCCCGTGGTTGGATGATCGCACTGAAATTTCCAACCGGACTACACAAATACGGCTGGTGACCGGGAAGCAGTCAATGAGCGCTGCCTCAGCACACGCGGTTAACGACACTCCTTCACCGGCGCGACCAGAGGCTGCCGCTGTCGCATATGCAGATAAGCGCATGGTGAATGTGCAATTGGAACTTGGAGATGGTGAGAATAATCGCAGCGTTGTGCTGGATTCTTGCAAACGGGTTTCGGTTAGGTAGCAAACGTCGATTGAGAGGATTTCCAAGGTGCGTGCAAGAGCCGCTTGTGAACCAACCTGCATGAGCGTTCGAACATTGAACATAGCTAGCTTGAAGAGTGAGCGGGGTTGAATAAAAGCCTTGTTGTTGGTATTGGGATGTGTGCAATCGGTTTTGAGCGGTTCATTCCTAAGGCCAAATGTACCGTTTTTATTTCCCATGAGCTTTGGGAGACACGAAATTGGAGGGCGGTTGCCAAGAACTGGATAAAAGTGGAACGAAGAACGTGGCTTGTAGTGCGGTAGAGTGAGGTTTAGCATACCCAGCAGTGAGCACCTCGGCCACTGAGAGAGAGTTCAGAGAGCGGAAAACGTGATCAGTCGCAAATCCATCAAATCATGTGTTGCGTGGGCATAGAGCTTTCCGTTTGGCCGGGTCTAGAAAGGGGGTTGACTTAGGGGGCCCGACCCGGTGGCTTTGGTCATAGCAATCTGACTCGCATGGCAGCGGAGCGAATTCAGGGAATCGCGTCCAGTAGGACCCGGTGACCGACTGCTCGGTTCATACGCCTTTCCTTTGGCCGGCAGGGACCCAGTGCTTTCACTAATTCAGCGTCAAGTTAAAGGATTACAATGCTCCGGCGAGGTGAATCAAGTGGCAGTGACTTTATTAAGTGGGGTGACATTCGCCTAGTGGCAGTGTTGTTAAACAGATATTTGTGGCTTTTTGTATGGAGAACGCTTTCCATGCGAAAATCCACCACCTCCTAGAACACGGCCGCCAAACCTTTGGCTGAAACGGGATAATCCCGAACTACTTAGCTGGCACCATGAGGAGGTAGTTCGGTAAGCCAGCCATACATCAGATACTCCACAATAGGAAGACATTGTTTTAGTATTAGTGGGATTTATTCGGTTTTTCTGTAGGTTCGTCGCAGTTAAACACAGGCAGACAGCTACCACACATCCAGGCAAGCGCTAGATGGCCGTTTCGTCCTATTAGGACTCGTCAGTAGCGTGCACCCGCCGAATCCTGCCGGATTCGAACCCACGACCTTACTCTTGCGAGCCTGTCTAACTGCGACGAACCTTCAGAAAAACCTAATAACTCCCTCTACTACTTACAAATAACCAGTAGTCGCCTTAGCAGCTTACATGCCATCTCGATTGGTGGCGGTTTGCAAAGGAAGCCCGTGCTCTGCGGGTCAGCCCTGTGCTTTGCACATTCATAACATGTAAGACATTGGAGGATAAGCCACGCTATATAGCAGTTAGATATTAGTCATGGCGGTCCGCTGCCGTCGCCCAAGGCTCAGTGACATAAGTCGCTGACTCGCAAGAGTAAGCTCGTGGTTTCGAATCCGGCGGGATTCGGCGGGTGCGCGCTATTGACGAGTCCCAATAGGACAAAACGGCCGTCTAGCGCTTTCCAGCATTTGTGGTGGCTGTCTGCCTGTGTCTAACTACAACGAACCTACAGAAAAAGAAGACATTGGTTGTCAGATGCCAGACTGAAGATTAATCTTATCGAAAATGCAATGCCAATGAATCGATCTGAAATACTTATGAGGATTTGCACCTTAAAGACAATGTGACACTACACCCTAACAAAAATAGGATGGCTTTTCAAGATCAGGCCTGGAATTGACAACTTAAAGCTTCCTTTTTAAAGCATTTGAACCGGAATAACATCAGTCAATTCATGTACAGATAATCCCATTCCATTGCCGAAGTTTGATACAGCAATATTTGTCAAAAAAGTCTGAAGCAGGATGGCTCAAAATGTGGGTTCGAGCTGGTAGCTTTGATTATGTTTGCCGGTTTAAAGTGTACCAAGTAGCCAGTGGGGGAAGGTAGGTTGACAGTACATTTGGCGAGTGTATTTACATTGTTTCTTCTCGGCAGTGATATTCATCATAAAGATAACAACGTGTTTTTGTTACCCTTTTTACCAGCACCGTCTTGCTCGAAGAACTAAAAAAGATGGAATTTATTATAGTGAAACATGTTGTGCTAACAGACTTCAGGGAGTTCAAGCATTACTGCCAACAGGGAAAAAGACGAAAAAGAGGGACGGGCACATTCAAGTCATTTACATCTGTAGACAAATAGCAATCACCCGAAGACAGGAAAATGCTGCTATTCAACTTGCAACATGATGCACCGGACCTCCTCCCCAAGATCTGGCACAATGGTGGAGCAGGAATGAAACGTAGATAATAACCCTACCCCGACCCTATTCTGTAAACTATCACAATAATCATATGAGTAGTGTAGACCTCATGGATCAGTGTGTATCAACCTGCCCACACTGGCGTCACAATAAGTGCTGGTATTTCAGAGTGTTCTTCCATTTTATGTATGTTGCACTTGTTTACTCCTGGTTTTTTCACAGGAAAGCTGGCATCATTTTCACCCTTCTGTGTTTAAATGCTTCAGTCGCCAGAGCCCTGATAAATCTTGGCACACACGACCAGACAGGCCATAAATTTTTTACGGCACTATTTGGTGGGGATTCTAAAGTGGTGACAGTGTGATTTTGCTGGCTATCCTAAGATTGGAGGATGTATATCGCAAATGCTTCTCGAACATATGTTAACTGACGGAGGGGTAACCACACGAATTCCATCCAAAAGAGGCAAATTTCAGTTCAACATTTTACTCCGCATTGGTTACGTACCTCGAACACTTGAACCCATCGCTCACAACCACACAGGTACTGCTATCCCATGAAGAGTGAAGGCGAAACAAGCTGTAGGAAACTCCTTTGAGTGCTCCGTAGAAGAAACACACAAAAGTTATCTTCACCTTTGGAAATGACATATTCCAGAGTATCACGCGAATCCGTGAAGCAGTGCTGGGAAAATAAACTATATATCAGAAAACATGGAGGGGAGAAATGGCAAAATTTACGAGATCTTCTGTGAGGTGTCAGTAAGTAATTTATCAAACACCAACCAGCAGTCCCCTATATTGCATATGCTCTAATCAAAGATGGTAAATGATTTAATGGTGGTTGAACTGTTCACTGAGCTTGGCAATTTTTTCGCAATTTTTCATCGCCACTCAAGGTGACATCATCGGTGCGTACTTGAGTGGCGCGCAGTAGAGTAGCTGAAGGTAGAGGAGCCTCGATACTCTACGCTGCTGCAAGCCACTCAACTATGCATTGATGATGTCACCACTAGTGGTGACGAAAGAGTTGCAACAAAATTGCCATGCTCATCAAACAGTTCAAACGCCATCTGAACAACCTGAGCTACCAGTCTTCAATTCTATAAATAATTTCATGATTTTAGGATAAACTACGAGTTCTATTATCCATGTAGTGACACCGGGCTTATCAGAGCATTATACAATCTACCCTTTACTTTTGGGTTAATATCTTGCCGCCTTCAAAATCTTTGTGTTTCTGAGATGATATACAGTTCTAGCTGCTAAAGGAAATAACTTTCTTAGTGATGTGTCCATAAATGGCGACAAAACTACCAAGGTAAGTTAACCAGTCCATTAATTTCAGCAGCCTTTCCTTGGCAGCTACAACTGGTGGCTGGTCGGAACCACCCTGAAACATTGCTTTGCACTTCGAAAATGTGAAGCACATGCAGAAGCATGCATCACAATGCGTCACTGTGTTCATAAGCGCTTGCGCAACATCAAGGTAGCGCCAAAGAAAGCTTTGCCTTAAGCAAACGTTTTCGTCAGTCTGTTAACTGGCAAAACCTCCATTCTGGATAAGGCTGATTGAACAGAGTAATCTATGATCAGTCAAGGAGAATAGGAGACAATGGAAATCACTGTCGAAGTGCAGTTTTCGTGGGGAACTCGGTTGAGAGCTTCTTGCAGACTGGTACACAGTATCTGCAGAAGCATTCGGGAGCTTTGTGAATGGAAACGAGTTTATTCGGTCACGCGCCTCACGCGTGATCTTTATGACCAGGTGGCACGATAAAAACTCCACTGCAGATTTTCACTAATGAAAACACCTCAGTCGGTCAACGAAAATATGCCTCTGCTCCAGTATTTTATTAAGATTGACTGCGGGGCAAATGTAACTACGACCAGAGCACAAGCCAACCAGATATTTAATGATCCGCCTCTTAAAAGGACAAGTAGCATCGTCAAAGAAACAATAAAACCAGGCTAACGCATTGGTGATTTGCTTATTTCTTTCCTTAATTCATTTTGAATATGGGCACACCATTTGTTAGTCGCTAGCCAAGATGGGCAGTAACCATAAAGTAGACCAGTCCCAAAGCTTATCCAATGCTCGTTGAATAGCTTCCGAACTCCCAGAAACATCGACAATGTTCCACAGCTTCAGGTCATTAGCAAATAGCAGCGATGGTACCTCAAGTTCCGTGGGTAGGTCATTCACATAGATAGAGAACAGCAGCGGTCCAAGGACCATATATTTATCGTTCCACTGATCAACTTTGCTAATCGGGACGATACATGT
>OX104064.1:191939010-192030153 GCA_944474145.2 Dicrocoelium dendriticum | reverse complement strand
GAATGGAGAAGCTGCAGAAAACCCTACTTCATGGTTTTCCAATGGGACATGGGCAAAACAGAGGCCAGGTATATCGGCCGGTAGTTATCCAATTTGCTTGGGTCACGACTTTTAGTTATTGGATTTACGACTGAGAATTTTTAGTCCCTTTGTAATGAAGCTGTTGATTGTGACCTGCCGAACAGCTCAGTAACGGAAGGCGTGATGATGCGCGATAAAAGCTTTAAGATCAGTGGGTGGATTTCAACTGGTTCGGCAGACTTATTCTCGTCAAGACGGACCAGCAACTTGCATACATCTTTAATGCTAAGTTCCAGATTGTCAACTTCAGCAGTGACCGTACCCGTCGAACTCATTGCAGCTGACTGGTCCCCTGCAAATACAGGATCGAATTGCATCGCCAATGCGGATGCATGACCTGTGCACGAGTTTACAGGCTGTCCATCCGTGCACCCGACATTGATATATTGCCTATGGGCCCCAGCTATCACTTTACGTAAGCAAAAATCCTCTTGGGAGCAGTTTCGCTTTCTCCTGCAAGCCGCTGTTGGAAGTTTCGGCGCTTTTTTGTTTTCGCATTGTTGCATCGCTTACTTGGTCTCTTGTAATTCTCGTATTATTCGGCAGAGCCATACAAAACAATTTTATTTCGGAGTCTGAGTCGTTGCAGTGCTAGTTGGCTATTCTCATTTTCAACAATAATTTGCCTGGCTGGTCCAGCTTTCAGATACTTGAGGGGTACAAATCTTGCGTACAACGATTTTGCTCCCTCATTTATAATAGACCGGCAGGCATCAGCAGATGAATCCTTTGGTAACCAACAGTCCATCTGGCTCGCGGTTCAATTCAGGCCATTGACCTCCGCCCTCCAGTATTTGAAAGCTGGATTCAGCGGAGAATGCGGCAGCGGCACATCTTAGCTCTCTATGATCTTCTAGTAGTCACTCAGTCTCAGAGAATCTGGAAAATGGATGTCATCGATACGTTGTTCACAGCTAGTAGATTTTAGATCCAAATTTGTCTGCTCCTGGACGGGTTTGGCAGCTTTCTTGGACATAGTATGTGTGATATTATGGACCGAGTGCTTTTTCCGATGGTCTAAATGATGTATGTTTCCTCTAATATGGTAGCTCATTACACAGTCTACTTGGCCAGTGTAGATTACCGATCAGTCCTATGTAAATTGACGTATGTAACGTGAATTTTAGCTGATGCCTTGAGAGGCCGGCTTATGTATGTGTGTGTATAATACACAGCAGACCCTACAAACATTGCACTTTTGTTTAAGACCTAACAATTGCATCACCCTTTGCCGAAGGTTTTAGCTGTCTTACGTATTTTTAGCTTGGAAACACACTGTCGATACTCTGACTAACCTTCCTAATATGAAGCTTTCCAGTTTAAATTTTATTTCAATTTCATTATCTGCCATACTACTCTTTGCGTAAATATTCTTTCGTAACTATAGCCGTAACACCTTCAGCTTCACTTTTACGGTGATTCCGTTGTTCCACCTTGAGGTAACCATGTGAAGTGCAGAAACATATTTGAACAAAACTCTTAATGGCCCCACGTCGGAGAAACAGCTGAACCTAAGGTTATATGGAAAATACAGGTTGCGCCATGTCCTCTTGTCCTCTTTCCAAGCCTGCGGGTACAGCAATTCAGCCTTGGGTAAGGTAAACAATATATTTCATAAATTGCATAACATTGGAATCTGCGTACTATACCACCTCCAAAAGAAACATACCAAACTTATTTACCTAGAGATGACTCACGATCTGAAGCGTTGTGTCAACGCGTGTGCCGATGAGACTCGTGAAGTCGATTCACCGATCAAAAAATCCGGGGACAACTGGGGCTTGAATGCAAAGAAGTCTAGAAACAGGTCTAAAGGAAATCATCAAGCCCTCCACGCCCTGGTAAATTTGGCTCGAGAAATCAAGTACCCAGTCCATGGGCGGTTCCAGACTGACCACCACTGGCTCGTCTCATCCGAGTCTGGTAGTCCACAACTTACACTGTCGCAATGTAGCGACGCAGTTGTACAGTTGGGACCTAAACTCGTAAGTAAATCTGTTTTGATCAAACAAATTCCATGCTTGACCACCTTCAGAGAAGTGAAAGTTATTAAATAATTTTCAGGGATTTATTGAATGCAGCAGATGAAATAAATTTCAAACTTAACAGCGACTCTCCAAAGTGCATACAATGTTGTGCAGCATAAATTTACCCTGGAGTGTATGAAAGACAAACAAAACAGACCACGTTCGAAACATTTCTAGGCAGATAATATCCATGCAACTAGGGACCTACAAACTCCCCATCTGCACTGAAGACATTCAGCAAGACACTGCGTTGTGTGGTCATAACCGCAATCCAGTAAGGCAGTAGTTTATCCTCGAAAGCTTTATTTGAACCTCATGCATGGTACCTATGTTTGAGAAATTTATACACCTGTTTAGGGTGGCAAGCGCAAACAAAGTAAATTGTAGTTGACTACTGGAAAATATTTTCCCGTCAGAAACATGTGATCCTCATTACTTTTTAGAAAAAATTCTATCCATGTAGCTCGCTTCCCATGACGAAGCTGCTCGCCAAAAGGAGCATATCCAGTCTGAGAATTTGGAGTTGCCTTCCTTGTGGAGATAACGGCGAATAACGCAGTTTTGCTTTGCCGGCCAGATGAATAAGCAGCCGCGAGCAACTAGCATTTGCGTCTCAGAGCATGGGGTGAGCATCGGGAGTTCTGAGCTGGTCACGTGATTCGCCTTCAAAACCCACAAGGGAAAGCGATGCTCTGTGTTAATGTGACCAGCTATAGGAACAATGATTACTCACTTCCGTAAGCAGAGGTAGTTAACTAACGGAGGGCGATTGAACTATCTTGCCGGTCTTATGCTTTTATGTGAGCTGCCACCGAGCATTGAGAAGTCGGATGGGCCACCTGGCTGTTAATAGTGTGCGTATTCAGCAGTTGGTTGGCCATTCCAGAGGTGCATGTTGATCACACTGCTACTTCGCGAATCTGGAATTTCTGACCTATGGCTCTTATGCCTGGGCAACGGGAAAGTCATTTGCCCACAAAACAGTAAGTCTACACAGGCCTTCCTCTAACGGGTTCATCCCTTTTCCTTTTGTACCCAGTGTCATGGCTCTCCTCCATTTATTTATTGGTCAAGTCTAGCATATACATATATATAACTCACTTCCTCCAGCCACATTAATAAGTACAAATGATCTGGGAGTACTGTGGGGTTCAAAGCTTTTGGATAACTATTTTCAGCCCCAACATCGCCAGACCACCAACACACACACAGGGGATCGTTTCATTCTATTTGGCTTCATTTCCGGCGAGTACGCTGCGAAACGGCAGATAAGCAACGCTATACCATAGCATAAAAGTTACCGACCAGTGGAAGTGTAGCTGAAGGTCTCTGCAGCTACGTTTTAACTGTGTGGTTAATACCTAGACAAATCTAGTTGAAGTTAACCATATGTAAACCCTTACTTACTTAATGTATCCACTGATATCATACTATGTTACGCAGACAGAGTAACAAGGTAAGTAACCTTTACGAAATTTTTCACATTGGAGGCATAGGGAAAGAAGCTATTTACATACTAGCCTGGCTAGTTTGCGTTCTTACCATCTAGATAGAAAGTAACACCAGCTTACAAACATAAAGCAGTTAAGAAAACCTGGTACGCATTACCTTTCATTCACGAGTCTTTTAAAATGTAACGAGAACTCAGTTAGAGCGTGTCTACAATGTGGCATACGCATCACTCGGCTGAATAACGGAATGATTATTGTACCATCTGGTGTAAATGCATGTATGTCAATTCAACATAGAGGAACATCTTTGTCAAGGGCGGTTTTAAATTTAGCAACTCTCCTATAGATCGGTGAACAAACTATCCTACGGCGGTTTGGACAAATAATAACACCCTAGCACTGACATGTAAATACTTCGCCTTTCTGCCATGTAATATGACCAAACGCGTGCTTTGCCGAGTAATTTAATAACGTTTCCTGAATGCTGACATTTAGTGTTTCAGTTAACTAATTAAAGTAACTAATATATTTTCAACTAGGTGAACCAAGGCCCAGTAAAGTAAAGACAAACTGAGACTACGGGACTTCTGCAATGATTGATTCTTGCACCCGTGATTTCGTTTCACAAGGCTTCTGAACTCATGACGGTTGCGAATCTTTCAGACACGTTCAGGCGTAGCGTAGTAAGAGTACAACAAATTAAAAACGTCTAGACAGATAAAGTAATATTATACACATAAAAAATTTGGATTACAAACATTAATAAATTTCGTTTGGAAAGCTAATTTTAAAAATAGTGTTAAGGTGCACATGTAGAAGATAGCGCTCCAACAGAAAACAGTTAAGTGGAGAATGTTCTCCATTATGAACCATCTAAATTAATTAGAATGGACGGCATACCCTACACAGTTGACAAAATATGATAACACAGATCAAATGGAAGTAGATACGTAAGTTAGTTAGCTTAATGAGAAAGCATCATTAGGCAAATCTTACAGTAGGTTCAGGTCTAGCAGGCACCGAAGTCTTTCATCTAATCGAGTACGTGGAATGAAACAGTAAATGAAAGTAAAACAAAGGGTAGTTTATCCAAACCACCAATATGTACATATATTTCATATATCATCAGTGGGTCTTAAGGCTAAGTGACAGCAGTATAAGAAGTAGTTTAGATGGAGAAATACTCTAACATACGTTTCATCGATCCAACGCAACTCAGGTTTCAATAGATTATCATTGGGCAACCAATCTGAATAAAACGAAGAGTATATCAGTAATAAAGAAGCCAAACTCACAGAGAGATCTCATTTATCAAACCAGAATAAGCGCCCATGTTTTCCTGGCCATCATTTGATTATCTTTCTGGGTAATATCAGAGAATGTGACAATGTAATAGGAAAGAATTAGAGGAAGAGCTATTTCACCTAACAAAATCTCAAGGTAAGAATACCTGGTAGGTTCAAATGGGATCAACAAACGTTTATTCCCATCTTACTTGGAGTGTTCGCATTTCGAAATACGCGCGTGCTTAGATGGTAGAAGGCTAAGTTCCATACACTCATTAGTTCGCGCAATTAACTCGAAACAATTCTTTAACTGTATCAACAGCTAAACAATTTTAGTTGCATAGTAAGTGCCCGAATCCAATGTGAGCTTCTGGTAACCTGAGGCAATTAATTACACAGCTGAAATTTAGCGATTTACGATTTACCAGCAACTGGCGTTCAAACTTCGGTTGTTTTGTTGAAAGAATATTTTACAGCTTATACCCAGTCTACCAGGTTTTTGAGGAAAGCCTATTCTGCACTCACCTGGTGTTCAATTGTTCTTCAGACAGCCATTATTTCCCATTCCTAGTTTCCGTTTCTGTTACCTCTATTCCAATCCTTGAAGAGGCCACCTTGCTGAAGTGTGCGGACGACGTAATCTTTGACGTTCGTCATTCGAAAACAGAGTTGTCGACCAAGCTACCACTCTTCTAGACAAACTTACAGCTTAGTCGAACCCATTTGCTTATCGATAAACATATCCAAATGCGAGGATATTTTATTTTTTATGTTCAAAGAAAATCAATACTAACAAATACTAACGCACTGTCCGCAACCTTTTATCGATAGTACAGCTTTGAGCACCCCTGCGTCAGCAAAATACCTGGGAGTCGCAATAAGCATTAGATCTACGTGGTCCCTTTATGTAAACGAAACATTCACTAAAGTCAGGATACGCTTAATCCATTATACACGACCCGGTATCTCTTCCGTATCCGCTTTTGTTCCAGCGTTTTATCCCTGTATGTTGTTACCTTACAGAACATATTGATCTGTGATATTTCCCCCTCTACTGAGTAAGGATCTTAAAGTAACTGCCAGGCCAGTAAAAGATATATCAAATCATAGTAGCATTTAATGGCCAAAACTTGTTAACAGCATTGTATCCAGCTATTTTAAATCCTGTTGCAAGATTTAATTTAAAATACTCACTGATGTTGGCCATGAATTCAGGGATTGTCGTCCAAATGTTTATCGACCACAGTCATGAAGCTACAAACGCCTGCATAATAACCTATGGTTCGTCAGTAGGTCCTTGTTTGTCAGCTTTTATAAATGGTACAAATTCAGTCATTGACGAATAAATTAGTAAATTATTTAAGTGATGTTTCTCAGTCCGCATGTTTTCCACCATGACTGCAATTTGTTATATTTTCTCAGGTACTATTCTACCTCATTATGTATCCCTCCTTGTTGCATCTATGTTAGAGCGTAATTTCAATCTTCATGGGTGCATAAAGCATCTTATTGACGAGTAACGTGGCGTAGGATAATTATATGTTGAGATTCTGGGCCAGAAAAGTGCGTGACATTGAGATGGCTTAATGACATGATCACTTTTTGTAGACCAGACAGTGAACATTCTTATAATGCCTACTGATAGAACCTGATGTATGATTTTCGATAGGTAATTTTGAAGAAAAGGTATAAATGTTGGCTTCAATCCACGAAACCATAGCGGTCCTCTTTTTAACAAATGGCACCTATCGTTATACTTGTGTTGGGATGCATCCCACGAAACTTTTAGTAATAGACATATGTGTAACTTCAATTACACACGTGTCTCATTTTCTAATGCTACTGAAATTGGTGGCACAATACTCCAATAATTGTCTGGTGTATAGTTTGAAAGCGAGGAGTTAATTTTTATTTGTTATAAACAGGCAGCCCAACGTACCAACAGTCCGACTTAGTTTAACCGCCGTAAAGCAGAATTTGTCCTTGAGCTTCAATGAACGTGAGTAACAAAGGCCTAAGTGACATACCTAGTGACATCGTGAGAGTGGAAGTACATGCAAGGCAAAAGTTCTGGTGGAACCCTGCATCCAAATCAGATGATTTTGAACTTAGGTGTTAAACATTTCATAGAAGTTCCCACACACCATTCTTCCAGTGAAACTAGGTAACAGTGAATCACAGCTATAAGAGACATACAAAATTTTTATACCATATGCTAAAGGATAAGGTTTACCGTAGCAGTTGAAAATTTCGCTAAGCTTGGAAATTTTGTTGCAAACTTTTCGTCGCCAATCGAGGTGACATCAACAGCTTGTTGTTGATCAGCGTGCATTGAGCAGCGTATCGTGTGAAGCCTCGATGAAAGTGCGTCGGGCATAATGTGCGGCCGTATTATACATGTTACAGTGTTTGGTCGCGTAGACGACCATTATTGGCTGGAATATCCGTCTACTTGAATTCAATCAAACGAATCATTTAACTGGACTCGGCATACGCCACAATACTGTCAAAGGGATCGCCAGCCGAGTCAACGAAATCCGGTGGACCAGAACACCAGATAAACAAAACGATCGACAAACTTGAGCACAAAAGTAACCAGGCCAAATTAAAGGTGCATAGGTCAGAGGTCAAGTAAAAACTAACCTACCGGTTCAACAAAAAAGACGGATAAATGTCCCAGCCAATGGGATTTCTCGTCAACACAACCAAACATGGTAAATTATAAAAACGCACGCACACTATGCCTGTCTCACTCTCATCGAGGTTTTCCGATGCTAGGCTAGTTGTTACACGCTACTCAAAACACAATGATCATATCATATCTATTAAGGACGACACATTTGCAGCAAAATTGATAAGCCCAGCGAACATTTTAACTGCTATCAGAACAATCCGATAAAACAACTGTTACCTTTCTTTCAAGTTATACCGTATATGATTACAGTGAATGGTCATTTACCGATGTCTATTAATACGGACCCAATACACTCCATATAACACTGCAACATTAATGTCTATTGTATCCAACAGATACGCACATATCTTGATGGGCTGCTTTAGACCAGTGCGGCAGGCTTCTAACCAGCGTAGTACTGAGGTGGCGATACCATTACTACGATTTTTCAATGTACGCGTTCCGGTGAAATATTGCAACTTGCCTTTTGGCGGTCCAGGTGAAATACAATACAATCCTCACCGGAATCTATCGATTTCTTGAAGTGATCAAAGAAATCCAGTTGGCAAATGACACTTAAACGCTTTTGAAGAAATCCATGCTGAAAATTTGGCACATTGCTGGATGTTAGGGGTTTAACGATTTATTTACAACGAGGCGCTCCATGGTTCTAGATGGTAAAGCAGTGTACCTTTTGTGCCGGTGGAATTCGATGTCATGTCTAGGCCCGATTTTGTGACTGTGTGTCGCTGCCGTCAGTTGATAATGATCGGGATATAACCCAGATATCATTGCTGAAGTAAACAAGTTAGATGGTGAGCAGACGATATCATCCTTACCGTAATTATGTAGTACTAGAGGCATTCCAGCCGAAACTGGATGAAATATGTACTTTGAAGTGTTTATCCGACTAGTGATAACGCCAGTGTCAATTTCTTCGTTGGGAATGGATGGATTAGATTCCTTATAAGGTGATCTCAACTTTTATTGTTCGCAGCGGTAAACAGATCCGTAATATAATTATAAAACGATAGAGCTACCGATTTAGCAGTATCTAAAATTACATCCTTAAGTGTGATCACATGTACAGTTTGGTTTTATCGTTGCAGCTCAAATTTAATAATCAGGTTATTCCAACTATTAGGTTAGCGCAATATATGATATCAGTTTCTTCATTCTTGAGGAAAGGGCTTCTCAGGCTTGCAATTTATTAACAGACTGTGAAGCCTGAGTGGTATTGCATGCTAGTGGTTATTCTGATTTTATGTAAAAGTGAGTCCCCTCAATTACAGTTCATGCTAGACTATGTACAAGATCACCTGCCCTTGACATTTGCTGGCTAAAGAATGGATATTTCGATGTGCTATTTTAAAGCGTAAATATTAGCACTGATATTTTGATATAAAATCTACGCAGAGCTTAGTAGGCTAACAAGGATAAGATAAATATTTAAATAAAAATAAACTATTTTTAAAAGTAACAAAAATTCTGACTTGCATAATAGTATCCATTACGGTCAAGGTAAAAGATAAAGGATTAGTGAAAATGCGGCACATTTTGTGAACACTGTTTATTGGAAAAGTTAGATCCCTTTAGTAATTTGAATAATGCCGTAAGAAGACGAACACTGGCAGATGTCAACATTTTGTGTTGTCTCTTCAGTGCCAATACAATAACATGCAAATATATAAGACGACAGGTAGGGTGAGACGGGAACACGTTAGAAGAGTGTAGAGGGGCAGATGTGACACCCCTACGCCCAGGGCAGCCGTAGGCTTACGAACAGATGTTTCTGCACACAGAGTGCGGGTTTGATACAGCTGATCGCGACTGCCTCTGCAAAACGTAGAAAACGAGCGTTGGTATGTCTTAACACAACTGTAAACATTTTGGCTGGATCAAACTGGTGACAGGTGGCCAGTAAATGCCTACCTATGGATGAAGCACGTGGTTTACGTGAACAGATGGTATGAGCAACCGACGACTGCGTGATTTGACGTTGAAACCATTTAGGTACATGTTCCCTTATTCTGGAGTTCAACGACCTATTGGTACGGCCGATGTAGTGTATACCACAACTACAAGTAAATTGGTAAATACAATGTGCGTTGGCGCCAATAGGTTGTCTTTCCGTCATTGGGGTAACAAGTGTCCGATTAGTCCGGATTATAAGGACAGTTTCAGCAGCATAATAAGTCCTCTGGACTGCGGAAGTTATACGCTTCATTGTCCTCATATTGGCATAATCTCCTTTAAATGGTAGCTTGATATAGATCTTCTTTTTAGACACTGTCGAAACCTTCTGTCCGGACACCCTCGCCTGACTATATTTGTCGATGAATCTACTTGGATAGCCATTTTCAACAGCGTATCCTTGAGCGAGTTTATCGCATCATCCAAACTGTCGGTAGTGATATTTTCCTTGCAATACCAAGCATAACTTTACCCATCCTATTACCAACAGCAGTGGATGCAATCCCGATTAGACAGACGTTTGAAAATTCCTTATTTTTTGATGCCGAAAACGCATAGCGGTTTTTGAGTTCATGAAATCTTTAAAGCAGCTTTGATCTTCCTACATAACAGATGTTAGTCCGCTATATACGCATCTGTTGTGTACTTCAACAGCCGGAAAGAATATAGTAGCTACTCCCTAAAATTTGCTAATCCCGCTACCAGACTTGCCTGATGCTGTGACTGCGTAGACGCCTAACCGTTGTATTATAGCAATAGTCTCCTACCCCGTCCTCAATCCATCAATATTTATTTTAAGCAAGGGAAGTAGAACGCGGGCGACAGTGCTCCATAGCTTTCAAGGCAAAAGAATTCAAACTCAAAATGTGCATAGATGCGATTCATATGTTTTGATTTATTCCGCACCTATGTTAATAGGTCGATGCTTAGCATGTTACTCATGAAATCGCGATTTTTCACACTCGAGTACGACGATCTACTGTGGTCAGTAACTTGAGCATAGCGCGTCGCATCTCAATGCACTGAGAATGCCACCTCGCTTGGTGGTGAAACCTTTGCGACAAAACGGCAAATCTCGAAGAACAAATGAACAATTCAATATATCACACGGTTCTACATCGTTCATCAGTGAATAACTCAGCTCGGAAACATTCCTGTATAAAGGTAAATGTGACACAAAATGCAAAGTTAAATGTCAATAGCAATGAAAAATAAATCAGATATTTTTGTCCCAGCCTTCTGTGTGCAATTATTTTCTGTTTCTGAGCGCACTTAACACAAATGGATTCGTCTTTTTTTCTAGCGTCCCACATTTTTGACAAGTTCTGTCCTAATTGACAAAGCCGATGAACTAAAAGAATTTGTGGATGCGAAAAATGGCGTTCATTTTTTCAGGATTGTATCTGAAAGAACGGTAGGGAAACTTTGGTGGTTTGATGATACAAAAGACGGAATGGTGTGCAGTTCGCATTGTTGTGGCGTGTGCGATCGCCTACCTGCTAATTAACGGCTACACTTCTGCCAATTTCTTTGAAAACTTCACCACTTAGATAATCCTGAACTATGCTACATGTTGCCTTATGAAGCGGATAAACTTGTATGTATACTTAAATCAGTGGCACCTTACAAAATTATTTAACATGGCTTAAAGCAAGAGCTATGTAACAAAGTTTATCGCGATGGTGTCCGACAAGTCTGTTGTCGGACCTAATTTGCACCGGGTCAAACGGATATTTCAGTCTCTGAACCTGGTCACTTATTAATAGTTTGTTCACATGGCGACTGAAGTTGCACCATGGTTAGGTGTCCGGTGTGCAACCGTTTTAACAAGCTCTGAGGAAACTAAGTAACAGAAACCACTGCTGTAACTCTGCCAACTTCAAAGTGACAAGAGTTTGTATTGTGAGTAACAACAGACCTTTCTGTATCACTGCCAGTGAGACCAAGTCTTTCCAATATTAAATTTGGCGATTCGGACCCAATCGAATTGCGCAGCCTACGAGCTAAGATGGACAAGTATCAACAGTGGTTTCAGCATTTTCGGTTTAAATTCTACACACGCAATTAAATGCGGATGGTTGGTCATTTACCCTAGCCTTAACCATATGGTGGGGTAAATGGACCAATTTCCATATTACATGCCAATATACTGTCCAAGTATTATACTTCTGCTCTTTGAGCCAAATAACTGGGGCTCTACCTTTAACACGTTTTGTTTGGTTGACGATGTGCTTTGTTTCTAAACCGTTTCTCCTTGCGGCAACATCGGTTTGTGATCCGTCGACTAGGATTCAAGTACGCCAAATATGTTGGAATATAATTGATGTACTTGAGGCATGAAGAAGGGTTGGGACGGAGTTATCACTCACCAAGGAAATGGTGGGATTTTGGCAAAGGCCCTTCCAATAAGCAATTTTAAATTTAGGTATCACTGTAGCAAGGATTATTTATCTAGATCCTGAAGGTCGTTTGATCGTCAAAGTGCTTGTAGGAACGAGCGAATTAGTTCCATGAAATGGGGAATAGCTAAAGATAATATACATCTCAAGATCAGCTCGGAAATTATTGATTTCTTTGGCTCACGCTAACCCTACAACTTAAACACTCTGACGGTACTTGAATTCAACTCACGTAGCTTCCAGTTTTAAATTCGTTAGTGGCAAGCAACAGCTGCTATCGGTCCATATCAGCATTGAACTGTTGCAGGTTTTAATGTGCGGATTTGCAGTTCTTTGTAAACGTAGGTAATATGCAAATCAATGGAACAAATACAACAGGAAATCTTTTATGTGAGGTCACAACCTCACAACTTGCGATATGTTTCGTAAAAGAAAACGCCAGTAAAGAACCCACCACCGATTTACATCATTCGAATTCGTTTCAAGAGTTTACTTTATGTATTTGTAAGGAGGTTCACTACGCTACTGCAAAGCAATACAAAGTTAAGGAGCTGTGTTTCAAATGTAACTCATCGCAACACATAACTAAAAGCACTTATGACGAAGGAAATAACCGTGCGTGCGTTTAACCACTAATGGTTTCACAGAACGTTAAGAAAGATAGGATAGAATGTCAAGACAATTTAGGAAAAACAAGTTCAATATACACTAACGGGTTATTTTGAAAAGTTACACAACCAGTGCAGATACCGAGAAAAGAATATCAGTAGACATGCTCCAGAAGCAAAGCAAGAAAAACGAAAAGTGAAGCAAAGCGCAAGCGCAGCATGATAGCAAATTTGTTGGGAAATCTTTTCTACCGAAAAATCCGCACGATCACAAAACGTTTTATTGGCATCCGTGCTTAAGCGAAGCGTAGAACTCAATCGCATTAAGCCGATTTCATTTCTGTGTGACACCATCCGATACGGAATTCTCGAGGCAGCCCGAAAATTCCTAGCTTAATTCGAACCCGCGTTCCTCAAAGCAGCGGAAAAAGCATTTGTGGTCTATCAATCTGTGTTCAGCGCTGTGTTCAGGTTCAGTAAGCAGGTTCTAGTCACTCTCCATTCTTTGTGACCTAGTCACCCAGTGCACCTGCACAACCCATAACGACCGCTCAATTGAACTTGCAACCACAACGCTCGTCTGACTGATGTACGCCCTTGTCGAAGCTAGAAAAGTACAGAACGTTAACCAACCCACTGGGTCAGGTAACGAAACCACGTTGCATAACAGAAATGCAAATCCGAAAAGGCTCCAAGCGAAAGACCTTTGCGGGATAGGAGAATCTCATCGAGTAGTTACAATCGGTCTAGATTGCTCGCACTGTGTGGAATGGTGTCATCCAACATGTGCAAACGTTACTCAATAACAGGTACAAGAGCGAAATAACCCAAAAAGCACTTGAATTCTGTAGTGTGTGCTCCACCAACCCACTCGTTAAGTGTGCGACCGGTTAACCACAGAAACTGAGCAGTGGATAAACGATGAGATTACTTTATTGGGGGCGAGTATGCACCACGGAATATTGAACAATCTGCTTCCCATAAACCGTAATCAGCCACGCCCTCATCTCCGTTTTCTTCTCCAAGTTTGGCATAGCGCCAGACGAAAACTGACTGTACTGACGCGAGCCAAACGGTATGCATGACAAAGAGGTCAGGAACCACTCGAAACGTCTGATTAAGTAACTTGCACTAGACATGCCATTTAGCATTACCAAGGAAGAGGCAGCCGAAGACCAACCCTCGGTACCTTTAGCTAATATGTCTCTTGTCGAGACAAAGCCCACGGAAACTCAGTCAAATATGCAGAGATTGCTGCAAATGTTCGCGTAGTTGATTTCAGCGTACATTGTGTAGGAACTTTTGCCACCATGGCAGAATAATTCAAATCCGATCTATATGATTTGGCAGCAACTGTTCCTCTTTATAATCGCATCACTTTGACCACTCGCTTCCGGACATATAACAGGCTATCTGTGCTGGATCATGTTCTTATTGATGCGGTGCATATGATTAGTCTATTGGTTGTAGACTTGCCGTTGAATCCCTCTGATCACTCAGGCATCCGTTGCAAATTCAGCTGCTTTGTTGAATATTGGAATGCAAATGATAACTTGGTGCACCCCATCACAATTACGATAGATTAGCCCAGCTGGTAAACGCCACTAGGTAGTTGTTCTTTACCGAACAAATCCCGGAAGTCGCCCGGCTCTAGTTCGTCAACAAACGCAGTCAGCTGATTGTGGATGCTTCAGAGTTAAGAGTTTGTAATAAGTGTACATCAGTTTGAGTAAGGAACAGAACCCTAAAATGAGTGACAGTACGCAGGGCTGCATGGCGAGTATACAGAAAAGCACCATCCCAGGAACTTAGGACAACTACGTAGTCCAACCTACACACAGCACTCCACTGCAAAGCGATGACACAGCCGCATGTCAGCAAAACATCCCAACAACCATCAGCGTAAACCACAAACCGCTTTACAAGCACGCCAATAATCTAAGAAAGATGAGGAGAGAAGTTCCTCCACGCAGGATGATTGATTTCCCAACAAGAACGGATGTGGAAACAGAGAATGCGCTGCGAATGCAATTTGCTTGCAATCTTCAGAATGTCTTGTTATTAAGCGGTATTCCAACACGTTTAATCCCTCCGCCAGGCCTAAACTTTCAATGCGAAAGTTGTATTGTAAAAGCAGACGTCTCTACACAAAGCAGCTCAATAGTTTTCGAACCGAGGCACAGGAAACAGCAGTAAGGTAACTGGCAGGACTTTTAGCGTTTAGTTTTCCAGCGCTACGTGTATCAGATTCAAGTTCCTGCTATGTGGAAGCTGGGAATAATAACAACAATTCACGAACTTAGCTCTCACACTACCGCCCAGTATCCATTATTTCTATACTCTCCAAGATCAAGTAGTTCATATTTGCCGATGCACTGGCATGCTATCTGGAAAGCTGTAACCTCAGTAAGTCTGAGCCCTACAATTTCGGCCGACAAGGATCACGCAAATCACAATGACTAATCGCACGCCTTAGTTAGACCGAGGCACCTGATGCGGCAGTAGACGTTGGAGTGATCTATCTGGAATTTTCCAAGACTTCGATCGTCTAGACCATCGGGTACTACTCTCCAAACTCAAGCATTACCCGATCGACAATGCAATTGCCAACCTTTTGCTTCAACGCCAATTAGTGGTCAGAGATGGGAGCACTTTATCGAACCCTTACAACCATAGCGTAGTGTGTCGCTCATCCAACCTTTGCTTTTGGTGTTTATTACTGACCTTGTACATGAACTCGTATCAAACTTCTTAATGCTTGTTGACCATATCAAGATCTCGCAAAAGATTCAGGCAAACGCCGACCAGCATTTTCTTCAGTTAGACATCGCTTGTCCTAACTTGCTGACAATGTGGAATGTGCAATGTTGGTCTCTATATTCGCGTTAAACGTGTCAACAACAGTAAACGCCGCAAGAGCGGCCAATCGGCGGACCTGTGCAGCAATCTCTGCATATTTGACTGAGGTTCCGTGGGCTTTGTCTCGACAAGAGACATATTAGCTAAAGGTACCGAGGGTTGGTGTTCGGCTGCCTCTTCCTTGGTAATGCTAAATGGCATGTCTAGTGCAAGTTACTTAATCAGACGTTTCGAGTGGTTCCTGACGTTTTTGCCATGCATACCGTTTGGCTCTCGTCAGTACAGTCAGTTTTCGTCTGGCGCTCTGCCAAACTTGGAGAAAAAAACGGAGATGAGGGCGTGGCTGATTACGGTTTATGGGAAGCAGATTGTTCAATATTCCGTGGTGCATACTCGCTTCCAATAAAGTAATCTTATCGTTTATACACTGCTCAGTTTCTGTGGTTAACCGGTCGCACACTTAACGAGTGGGTTGGTGGAGCACACACTACAGAATTCAAGTGCATTTTGGGTTATTTCGCTCTGGTACTTGTTATTGAGTAACGTTTGCACATGTTGGATGACACCATTCCACACAGTGCGAGCAATCTAGACCGATTGTAACTACTCGATGAGATTCTCCTATTCCGCAAAGGTCTTTCGCTTGGAGCCTTTTCGGATTTGCATTTCTGTTATGCAGCGTGGTTTCGTTACCTGACCCAGTGGGTTGGTTAACGTTCTGTACTTTTCTAGCTTCGACAAAGGCGTACATCAGTCAGACGAGCGTTGTGGTTGCAAGTTCAATTGAGCGGTCGTTATGGGTTGTGCAGGTGCACTGGGTGACTAGGTCACAAAGAATGGCGAGTGACTGGAACCTGCTTACTGAATCTGAACACAGCGCTGAACACAGATTGATAGACCACAAATGCTTTTTCCTCTGCTTTGAGGAACGCGGGTTCGAATTAAGCTAAGAATTTTCAGGCTGCCTCGAGAATTCCGTATCGGATGGTGTCACACAGAAATGAAATCGGCTTAATGCGATTGAGTTATACGCTTCGCTTCATCACGGATGTCAGTGAAATGGGTTAGTTATGGCACAGATGCTAATCGTGGAATAAAGCTCTACATATTATGCATCATTGTGTAGGACTGTTAAATCCTGTTACAGCTTAGGAAGACTTCTGCGGCTGCCACCGTTCTCTCCACAAACAACCAACTCGAAGCATTTAGAGTATCATTTGAGTCGATGTTAAACAATACATTAGGCAGTGGTATTCCGTAATTCCCTGAGGTAATGCGGATGGCTTACTGAGCAAGATTGCACGTAGGTGTTTGCAGAAGCAAGTGCCTGCGTGCCGCTTTACCACAGGCGACAAATGTTGCGGCATGTATGAAATGACTCAACACGTGCTTTTCAAATATTTGAACTCTAAGTTCCTGTAAGTCTCCTCTTAAAATGATCCGCACCAGATCGGTGTGGCAGGGTGCTTTATTACAAATAAGGAGACAGCTATCGGCGAAATGGATGCCATTGGTATTAAGCAGTAGCTGAAACCACCTTTTAGGGCCGAATATTCGAGCAAACCATCTTCATTCATCGCGCTGTCGGGTGCAGGTTTTGTCCCGGATTGTTCGCCACCGTACAGTGCGCACATGTGCCACCTGCTAAACCTTCTCTTGTGCGAGGGCAGAACAGATTAAAATTCGTCTCATCTATCCATACTGCTTGCCGTCCTTCTGCCTCCAAGTTCATCAACGTCTACATGTACGCCCTCCTTAGCCTCTTGCTCTCCATTTTATTCATGAAGTCCGGTGTTGCATATCATTTTCCTTGTCATAAGGAGACCCTCTAGGTAGCGAGCGATTGTGTTGACGCTCATGTTCACTTTGAACTTTACCTATAGTTGTAACCGAAATGTTTTCAAGGTGACTGTGGGGTTCGATTCCATCCAATCCACTAAGCAATCCACGTGACTACTTGACTGGTAACTTCGACGCACGCTACGATCTCCTGTAGGCTCCTCCAATTCTAAAGTTCTAATCCAGCTTCTACATGTCTTCACATATACCCGTAACAGAGATGCATTGCGCTTCCAGTCGTTGCCCACTTCAAATCTCTTCAGGTTGACAGCTTTCACATTGGACGTATGATGGGCATATGTTCCTCTGCTTCCCATCGCGCGAAGTGTTAGTTAAAAGTTAGAAAGTCATCAAATCAAATTAAAAACAAACTTAATAAGTTAACTCTGAGGAAGATTTCCTTTTCTCCATACAAGGTGCTTTTGGTTCCCGTGCAACCCAAATGGATGAAAGCGGAATCAACAAGTGCGCTTACCAAAGACAAAACCCTATGGACGTATTCATTTAGAAGCCAGACGCGTGAAATCACTTTATCCTTTTGAACAAAACTTATACCACTTATGCTAAGCTGGTGTGATGACCGCCGTTTGACATGTTGCATCCCTCACTGCCCGGCTTAGGCCATTGGGCGTAATGACCTTAGAATACTTGCACTGCTGACACAACCCACACCTACGTATGGTCTCTCATGCGAGGCGGCCTGAACTTTGGACACCGCTCACATCAGGCCCACGGCTGGCTTCTCAGCGCAGTCTGGAGTAAATCCAGATGTTTATTGAATTTAATTTTTCGCACTACCGTCGAATGCTTATGATAACTAATGTAAGAGTTTTCTCTGATCTGAAGTCATTCGAGAAAGGTGATGGTAGACAAGTCACACAGATCTATCACAGAGCATGTCAGCACAACGCAAACGATGCGCCTTTAACTGCTTGGTTTGACCCACTTTAATTTAGCTTAGAATACAATCAAATAAAGCGCATGTGGATTTGACCGATGTGGCTCAAGTAGTAATCAAACGCGTTCAAGGAATTTTAGAGAGCGCTGCAATACGCGTGACGAAAGTGTTCCTTCAAAAATCAATTTGACGAAACTCCGATCCACACCGATCTATGTATTACCCTTCTGTCCATGGTCTATGCATTATCCATCTTACCTTCGCGTTCTCTATCACCAGAGGTTTTCATCAATTTATGCTAACGGCTTTGATTAATTTCCAGATTAGGAAACCTAGAGACAACAACGAGCCTACTATGCTTTATATAGGCCACCCGTGTTAAATGAATTATTAACGCTCGGTTTTTGCATCTCCATGAATTTGTCACATGTTTCAGTGTCCTGCTTACTCCCGCTTAACCAGTTTACACTACCCGCGCACATGTATATAATAAGAGGCGCTACTAGCGGATTTTCGGCTATATCATTTGGTGAATAATTAAACTATGCGTTAGATAAAGAATGAAATCTAGGATATTTGGCTGTCCGCATCTAACTAAATGTGGATAAAGCCATCCGCTACGTAGTTATAATTCCTTCGATAATTTGTATTGCGATGTTACAATTCTTCCAAAAGGATTGCTTTGACCAAGTACCTGAGTAAACAAAAGTAGTCATCAAGGTTATCTCCAAAGTGCAGATTTTAATCAACTCAGCATGTATTCTCACTGACTAAGAATTCAAATCGAGCTGACTTTCGCCTGAGATGCGGCCAAATCAAGATACCATTAGATTGTTTCATATGTCGCCTCATCCACATCTGTCGTTAGAATCTTTGTAACACAAGCTTTTAAATTAAAATAGCCCATTTTATGAAGTGAAATCAAGGCCAGAAGTGAGTGCTGTGTTAATAATTATTTTTTAAATCCTTTTATACCCTACATTTTGCATTGCAGCAATTATGTTGTAAACATCAACTAAAGCTAGGCATTGATTTTAAGTTACTTTAAAAGCCATTTGGATAAATTCAGAGCAAACTAAAATCCAAGGCGTTCTAGCGAAGGTGAATCTATGTACCAAACTTCAGTAAAGTGATGTCATATCGTAGGCAACATTCCAAAGCTTAAATAAACGTGTCTCTTTTTCCAAATTAGTAGTAAAGGCCATATAAACAACTTTCGCAAACACAATGCTGGGTAGGATGTCGGATAGTTCTATGTGGCTTCCTCTTGCTATTCCTCATATGTATTTTAAGGCATTTGAGGCTGCAAGCATCCTTTCATTCTATGTAATTAAGGCCACAAAGCAGCTTTTGTCTGGAGGGTTTCGGTGTGGCTCTCTCCTATCCCTGCACTCCACGACCGACGGTTTCGTCTTGGTTTAGACTCATCAGGTAGAGATAACTGAGCTAGGAGTGGAACCCGAGGCACAGTGCTTGGCGGCTATCGCCATGATCACTAGGCCATTGATTTCCAAGAGCAGTGTTTGACACAGCGGTTAGAAGTAGATTTTCGGGTTTTTTGGAGCATCCACCGTGTGTCTTGGATTGCGACACGCAATCTCATTAGTGGCGGCGGTTGACTTGGAAGTCAGCCTCTGCCAAAACGGTCACTGGGACCGTCACCGAAGTGTCTGGCAAAATATCAAGCTGAATATCGCTAGCACGATTTGAAGCAGGTCTTCGTGGCGTTAAAGCTGGTCTGTAAGTCTAGGAAGTGAGCTAAAATCCCATAACTCAGTGAAACCTAGTAAGAAGGTGGACCTGTAGACGTAATGCAAGGAAGAAAAAAGTGCCAACCTTCCTCCTGCTTATGGAATATATCTGGAAGTTACACGAATTGCCTCATAAATAGTAGCATTACAAGTACATTTGATGCAAAGCAGGGTTAGGAAATACTGCAAATATACGGCTCATTTCTCATTGCTTCCTAATTTTGCAAGAACGACGCGTCAAGAACGCACAAGATTATTGCACCGATCGCGATTCAACAAGCTACACGCACACGCGCGTATCCAAGGTCAAGTTTCCGTCCCACAACGCAACATGCAACCTGTCACATTCGTGCGCCGTTTCTTGGAAAAGTTGAGGCCTTAACTGTCCGTTTCAGCTGTATTTTTATTTCCATACCTATCACTCTGACCAGCTTGGAGTTGTTCTAAGGCTCTTTAGTTGCTAGATCTTTTGCGTTATTCCGATTTTGTTTACTACTGTGCGTACCGACAAAGGCGTTTCTGTCTCATTTAGAAAATTTTGTCTCCTTCCCTTGCTGTTCTCCTTAGCGTAGCCACACTGCTATCAATCCGTTCACCACTTGAATTGTCAGATATAAATTGCGCTGCCTGACTTCGTCCATAATGTCTGCACCCTTTTGTACATGGCTCTTTCTAGTAGGTTTCCAGTCTTCCGCGTGATCGTTGCCTTCCGCGCCACTATAATAACACTAAACATCCTCAAATGAGAGCGGTTATACCACGTACCCAGAGTACGTATCAATAAGCCGTTGCAGAAAGAACTTCATTCACCTGCTGTTCAAACATCTTTTTATTCGGCAACGAAATATGTACACAAACAAATGTCCACTTCAACGGGATCTTTAAACACGAGTGCGAGTGCGACTATCAATCAAGTGGTCGATTGTAATCACTTAGTTCACCACATATTCATTTGCTTCATCTTATCTATTGTCATGCATCAAACTGCTTTTCCTGAATTTGCAAGACCTAAAGTTAATAAAGTGTTATTTAAAGCTCTTAATGCAGATTTTGGAACTAATGTAAACTACCTGACAAATTTTAATGAATGGTGAGGTTGTCCATGAACAATTCAATAATCATTGTTTAATCACAGTTAAACCAGAACATCGAGGTAAAACATTGTGCTTGACAGCGTGTGCTGCGTACTGTGTCCAGCTGGAAAAAGGCAAACTTGTTCATTTCTTCCAACCGATCATGGAAATACGGAGGATTTAGCTGCGCAGAAAGAAAAGGGAATGAACAGCATCCATAACCCATCAGTGATCTCAAGGTGCATTACTGAGATGTAAACAACACGGCTGAACGCAGCTTCTTGGACTGATGCCAGAGACTGGTTTGGCAATAATCTAGGCAGTAATAACAAGTTGGTCGTCAAACCATAACAGAGTGTTTAACTTTAATTAATTCAATGAGTTGGCGAAATCTCATGCCTAGAAAAACAAACTTCCGCTGATTAAAAACAACTCTACATCGATGATATAATTCCCCCATCAACTGCTTTTTTATCTACATGTAAAATACACATATGGTAATCAACTGCAGACAATCTACTGTAATTGAACACCATTTCCACTACCTAGCCAGAGCACGGAGACGCGCACTGGGCATTACCTGTCATAACACCATGCTTTCTATTCAGCATAACTTAACAATGAGCAGATTGTTCCAGCTTCCTAGATAGACTTTATATAATAGCTATGTTGATGTAGGTAGGTTCAACATTTATAGAGCCATAGAGACAAAGTGAAAGTTGTAAGTAGTCCCTATTTGCACCATGCATCATCTGCCAAAGAAAATTAAACAAAGTTTAATATATTAATTTGCTTCACTACACATATCTTCAATTCATGGAATTTGTCTTCTGAGTTTATAGAATACACTAGTCTTTCTTTTGCCTGATGGTCTGTAACTTGAGCAATCCATTGTCTAAGAATAGTGGCTTTTTAAAAGCTTAACGAATATAAAACCAAATGCATATGAATTTTTGTGCTGATTTTATTTGGTAATACCTTTAACAGCAGACGTAGCTTGTCCACATTTAGCTCGCCAAAAATCATAAAATTTTCTTTATCTGGACTATGCAGTCACTAAGGCAACATTAGTGTCGGAAGTTTTAACTGCACAAGTGAACTTTTCTCCAATTATTTAAAGTGGATTCGCACCTCCTACTTTGCATTCAGTAAAATAGCAAAGTTAACTGAAATAGTAGTGGTTACGAAATTTTAAAAGGATAAACGGCTTTAATTTTGCTGCTTAATAAATAAAATACCCTCAATTTTTAAGTACCTGGACTTAGTTACGCACAGTGGGAGCACATAACTTTCAAAGCTAATAAATAAGCCTTGTCTTTCTGGCTGAAAATTTTTTTAGCAGCATACAAACAGCAGTAGGATAGCTTAATAGGAATATTAATAAGGTACTATGTACAGAGTAGGAAATACTTCATGTAAAACCTAAAGTTTCACAAAACCAAAAACTAACTGGAGATGATGCACAAACTGTGCCAAGTTACAGGACAAAGAAAGTCTAACTGCAAGTAAAATATTTTGGAATTGCGATGTATTGATTTGTAAGGTTATGGTTTACAGTACAACAAAATGCGTCACCCAAACTTGAAAGTACTTGCTGAAATTTGCGGGCGAACGAGAGGTACGATTTAGTATGCAGATCCCGTCATCACCTCATCCTTCTAAGGTGGAATCAACCATGCACAAAGGACAGCCAGGTGGAAAAGTTGGAGTAATCATACGGGAATTCTATTTAAAGTCAACCCACTAAGTTCACTTTTCGGATTAAAAATTTCTGGAAATGTTTTGTTACTCATAGATAAACGAAAGTATCAGTTAAGCAGACCAGTTTGCCCCACGAATAAGAACTGGGAGACCCATGAGGAAAAACTTAGCATTGAATAGACACCATAGTTATTTCTCTGGTTTCTTTTATACTACAATCGTATTTTTATTTATCGGAAAATATTGCTTTGTTTCATCCTTGTTTTTCGCCAATCCGGCTGGGAGTACGCGGTTTCCACACTTACCCACCATATTCATGGGCATGCTCAATCAGCATCATCATTATACACATCAGCTAGAGGTGGGAAAACACCTCCGCTATTGTGCCGCAGTACATGAAGGAAATACATACCTACATATAATACAATACACAAAGGAATAATAGATACAACAGTTGTATGCCAGCTTAGCTACCAGCAACGCATCGTTTCGGCAAGCTTCCAGCCAGCTAATAGGCAAAAAAAATTTATTATGTTTTACCCTAGGAAATGTGACCGTAGATGGAGGGTGAGGCTAAAAGGGATGGGGAGGGACAAAGAAACTCACAGCACGAACGCCACTGAGGTCGGCTCCTTGCCATGTCAGCAAGTGTATCCAGCCAAACGTGTTCACCGTATTTTGGACCCCAACCAGGGCGCCGAGACGCTCCAACCGAGACTAGCTCCGAAGAGAGGGACTTCATTCCTCTGGACCAAGTCATCGCTTGGCCACTTATCCTTCCACCCACATCCCCGGTGAGCAAACAACGCACGTCGAGGGAGTCGGTGGGTTGGCATGCGTAACATGTGGCCCAGCCATCAGAGCCTGGTGCGGGAAATAGCGGTGCTGAGTGGTTCAGATCCTTTTCCTGAGCCGTACACAATGCGTCGAACACGCTCGTTACTCACGCGGTGTTCCCACCAGATGTGAGCCAAACTGCGAAGGCACTGATGGTCGAACGTAACTAGCCTCTTCATGTCCGCCGACCTTAGGGGCCAGGTTTCGCAACCGTACAGTAGGGTCGAACGTACTGCTGCATTGTACACTCTACCCTTCAGGGCAAGAGTGATGTCGCGCCGCCGCCATAGGTGGCGAAGGTTAGCAAAAGCGCCTCGAGCTTTTGATATACGGTTTGTGATCTCATCTTTAATCCCGCGGGCGCTGATACAACTTCCTAGGTGGTTGTATTTTTGAACGACTTCTAGCTGATCCCCACCAACGGTCGGCGAAGGAGGCGGTCCAGGCCAATCTTGGAGGAACGCTTTGCACTTCGATGGTGCAAAGCAAAGCCCGAAGCGGCTGACAGCCAGTGCTAATCTCTCCAGCGCGGCTTGGCACGTCTGGGAGCTGTCACAGATGAGGGCAATGTCGTCTGCATACTCCAAGTCAAGAAGTCGTTCTTTTGGGAGTAGCTCCACACCTTCTAAGTCATGTCCTGTAAATGCAAACTCCATGACTTCGTCAATAGCGAAGTTGAAGAGGAAAGGTGACAGCGGGCATCCTTGTCTCATACCGCTGGAGATATTAAAGGGTGGCGACAGCTTGCCGTAAGCCCTCACTCTGCCCGTGCTACGCGCATATAATGCTTGGATAATATTTACATATTTCTCGGGCACACCTTTCCTGAGTAGACAATTTCAAAGGGCACGTCATTGTCGAGGAACATGACGACGGTGGGCCGCCAATATGTATGGCGGTGTTCCAACAACTGACGCAAAGTGAAGATGTGGTCGATGCAGCCACGACCTCGACGAAACCCGGCTTGCTCCTCACGAATCTGGCTTTCACGAACGCCAGTCAGTCTGTGAAGAATTATGGAGGCGAGTAATTTGGAGGCGATGTAGATCAGACTGATTCCCCTATGGTTGCCGCATTCCGAGCGCGAGCCTCCTTTGAAGATGGGAACAATAACGGAGCGGCTCCAGTCGGTTGGGACAGTCTCCTGCTCCCACAGTTTCACTAGGAATTCATGTAAAGCATCAACAAGAGCAGAGCCTCCGAGTTTGAAGAGGGCTGGAGGAAGATCATCTGGTCCCGCGGCTTTGTTCAACTTCAACCGTCCGATCTCACGTTCGACTTCTGAGCAAGAGGGTGGATCCAAAGGGACAGACCACGGAGCAGGGCGATCAGTGACCGGCGAATCGGACAATTCTAGCCGATTAAATTGCTTTTCAAAATGCTCAGCCCAACGCTCCAAACGTTTTGACGAATTGTAAGTAGGCTATCCACTCTCATCACAAAGTGTTTCACTAACACCAGGTCTCCTGCTGCCCGTTTCCCGTATCAGACGGAATAACTTACGATGGTTGCCAAGGGCAGCGGCCACTTCCATCTCTGACGCACGATGAGACCACCAAGATTCGCGGTCTCTCTTCAGGCTAGCGCGGAGTTTTGCCCGGAACTCTTTGCGAGTTTCATTGTGCTCGCTTCCAGCCGGGATATGCCGGCGAGCGTCGATAAGTTCCAGAGACCGAGAAGAGACCCAATGTCCATGTTGGCTTTTAGACATACCACATGAGGATTTGCCCGCTGCTAGTAAGATCTGGCGAACATGTGACCAGTGACCATCAATTGTCTCCAGTGAGCGAGTACTCAACTCGCATGTCAGCGTACTTTGATAGGCATTCAGAACAGCTGGCTTTGTCAGTTGGCTGGTGTCAATGCGCTCACAGCGTCGTCGTGGGCGTCCGCCAAAGCGCATCCGCATGTCAGCACATACAAGTGCATGATCAATGTCCACACATTTGCTCCAAATCGAGCGACAATTCTTGATGCAGCCTCTCCAGCGGTAACTAATAGCAATGTGATCGATCTGCGTCCAAGGCTGGTTCGAGGCTGGTGGGCGCCAAGTCACCCTCCGGCGGGTGCTGTGTCGGAAATTAGTGCTCGCAAGAAATAAGCGAGCATCTTCACATAAATGAAGTAACCGCTCACCGTTATCATTACGGGAGCCTACACCGTGCTGACCGCCCAGATGCATTTCATCAGTGGACAACTTTCCAACTTGTGCGTTCATATCCCCAGCCAGCACAACAGTGTCCGTGCTTCTTCTGTGGCGAAGGAGCTGAGTCAGTTGGCGGTAGAAGTCGTTCTTTACCGAATCATCGCTACAGTTTGTGGGCGCGTAGGCAGCGATGATGAATAGACACCTATTAGTCCCGCACGTCTTCGAATCTTTAAACGAACCAGCCAATCGGACCGCGCACATCCGGCTACTGATTGGAATCAAATCAACCCCAGTAGCTTCAGCCCGGGGACTCAGGGCAATGCTAACACCAGCTTGGCCGGTGCTCGAAGCTGTATCGTCACCGGATAGGCGCAATGAGAAAATACTGTTTGCGTCACCTGAAGGGGATCGCAGAGTGAGCACAGAGCTCGAGTCTTGCAGGCGGGTCTCTGATATGCAGCAGATATCGATCGAGAGGGTCTCCAATGTTCGGGCATGTACACCAACACAGGTCTCTGGAAAAAGTTTGCCGAAAAAAGTCTACTTCAAGCATCAACCGCTTTGAATCTTAAATTCGCAACTGAAACATGGTTATACTAAGAAATTTCCGACGCCGAAGTAGCGATACATTACATCTCCCTTCTCCAAAGCCATCGTTCTAGCAAGTGCTGGAGTTAATTATATACTACCGTATTGACCCGCAGTGCGAACCGGCATAGGATCCGGAAACGCTGATCATCTACTCGCTCTGGTGCGGTCTGCGCTAAGACACAACTACAACTGTCTTGTTTCAGTTGTTTCTTGTCTCCGAATATCCAACTCAGGGATGGACTCCCACCTGATATTAGCTTTCTGGTGACTTCTTACACAACGATACAGCCATGCTCTCATCTGAGAGGGATTCAGTTTTCATGATCTCGAAGCTTCAGCGCCCCAAAATGAACAGTTCAAGGTCGACCTACAAATATTTATTTCAGGCATTTAGCTCTTCAATCATATAAGTTCTTCCATCAGATTAAAAATGGGAAACAACCATCAGTGCATATTTAGTGCTCACGAAGGATGCGTTCAAGAATCATAAGTCAAAGATGCAGAGTCCTCGTGGGCTAACTGATCCCTTAACGATGCGTAACAGCTGTGTGTTCTTAGGAGTATCCACAAGAAAGCAATGCCTTGTTTCGTACAATTAGACCTTGCGAATTACTAGGCGAATTTGTTGGAGAATCCCACTGCGAGTTTTAGATGGTTGCTGAATGCCAGTGGCTGGACGAAGTTTGGTGGCAAGCTCAGTTATCTGATCATATCCACAAAGGGAAGAGGATCCCTTCCTTCTGTAACAGCTCCATCGTTCAATGGCAACTAAACCCGAAAATGCACAGCAGTAGGAGACGCACTGTGACTAATGTACAGAGCATACAGTTGTCCTGACAACTGGAGCAAAGATACTCATCGCCATCACCGTACCACATAAGTCCGTGAGGACCAATTAGCGCGCCACAAGAGACTATCAGTTAGGTTTTGTCTTAACAACAATTCTCCGCACAAATATTTCGCCAGCTTCCGGAATGTGAGGCGTGGGGTTCCTCTAATCATCCCAGCAAATAGAAGTACACAAACCGCCCGGGATTCGGACAAGGCTCGACGGCGAAATATTTGCTCTAAAATCCCGACGTGACTCCAGTGTGTGTGTGATATAATAGTTCTAGGCCACCAACTGCCAATATTTACACCCGTCGCTATTAGTTCTCGACTGCTTTGTGGCAACTGCTATCAATGCACACCCATTGTACCCTCAGGGTTAACATCATCCATCCGAGGGCACCGCAAGCAGCTGCTAGGAGGATACCCGAGCCATTGACCTTACTCTTGCAAACATGCCCTTATAAAAAGCAGTTTCCTAACGGGTGGAGTAATTGTATAATTTCATGGAATATTTAGGGTGGTAGCCGTGCAGACGCTGCCAAGTATCGTGCACAAGAAGTGTCCTCTTGCTGCTCTAAATTCTGATGGAGAAAATCATAGCTGGGACACTAATGTAATACTTAGAATGCTATCGAATCATAGTGCCGGAGAAACAGAGCTGCCCTAAACCTTTGTCTAGAACTACCAACTACTAAGTGCACAAAGCAGGGGGACCGAAACAAAGATTAGCAATGTTTCTATAATCTTCTACCAGGTAGATCACCGAATCCTTATCTAAAAGTTGCAAGCATTAAATAGATTGGAAAGTTCCCTCTTCGGCTGCGGTTTCAGTTTTGTGTTAAGAGGCATTCTGTGATCCTATTATGGTAGAAGGCGGTTTTCCCTAAATATCAATGTTAGGACCTCGCGTTTTTTGATCATCATTAACAACCTCGCCTGTGTCATCGAGTAGATTTTGGTGCATATGTCAACCACATCAAGATACGGAGGGCGATCTGTAATCGGGAAGATAATGATCAGCTGCAACGAGGTCTGCCTTAGCAAGTGCGAATGCTGACCTGCTTCCGTACAACTCTGACAAATGTGAAATACTATGGGCAAGCCGCAATCCCAATATCTTGGGATCGGATTCCCTGCAAGGCTACCTGGGGCGTTAATACAAGATGGCTTCGGCTGTTGAGAACAGTACTTTGATGTATAAAACCGGACACCAACTAGATTTCTAGGCCAGATTCTTTTGATGCTTTAGTCTATTCTTGCTTACCATGTTACTACAATGATTTCGCTAGAGAGAGTAGCTTTCCATGCTTAGGCAGAATGTTACTCTTTTTAATTTTATATGAGTAGCGCAGGTGTAACCATGCAATCCTGCGTTTTGCTGTGTATGAAGAGCTTTACACTCCTTGTGCGCACGGGCGCCTGTTTCTCGTGTCACTGGGTACCTACTAGTTAAAGTGATTAACAAAATCCCACAAGATGACACCAGTGCATAATTAAGCTAGAAATGACTAGTTGGTAGCATTACAGATTACAGCCAGAACGTCGTAATCTGTATTAAACGTAAAAGTGTCCGCATCATTTGCGAAATACTCAGCAAAATAGGCGTAGGTGAATAAGTGTTGCATAATTGCTTCGGCCTAAAGGAATAACTTTCCATACCGTTGATGGACAAGAGATCCAGAATAATTAGTTTGTTTCCACTCCTGCGTCTTGTGAGGAAGCAATGTGATTGATGAGGGCTTATCCAATGCATATCAATTTTACTGTGGAACTCAAAAATGACAACTAAATACTATCCCTAGAGATACTGGTTCACAGAAACACTACCGGAAAGCTTCAGACCATTGTGTATGGAAAGAAGACCCACACAGACCAAATACTAAACTAACGCAGCAACCACCCACCGAACTACAAGAAAAGCTGATCACGAAACCTTTGCAGAAGGATCGAAAAACACTGCCACAAGACAGACCTGAGGAAGAAGGAAGAGAACCATCTATGCCGGGTATCGCAAAACAACGGTTATCTAGGAAATTTCTTCAGAAGAAGCCTAAGGAAAAATATGTCTGCAAAACAGCAGGAAAAGGCAGATAAATAGGTAGCGCTTCCTTACATCACGTAGGTGTCTGAACTAGTATTGAGATCTCTACGATGCCATGGAACCTTAATAGCCCAACAAACCAACTGGTACTTTGAAACGAATGCCTTCAAAGCCGAAAGAAAAGTGAGACAATGCAGTCAGAATCATGTCCTCTGCAAAATAAAACTGCAAATATCCTAACAAACTATATCGGGCAAACTGGATGAAAAATTTCAACAAAGCTCAACAAACACAAAACGGTCACACGGTGACACAATCCGCACGCACTGGTTTCCATGCATAAAGACCAAGATGGCCGTCCTTTCGACTCAGAGAACGTAAAGATCCTAGCCAGTGAACCTTCGCGGCAAGCTTGAGCATTCTTGAAAGCATGGTATTCTACAGTCAATTCAATAAACCTACTCGTGGAAATAAATGCCATATATGCAGCGCAACGGATGAGTGATAATAGAATTAGTCGACTAAATCTGCTGGAACAGAACGCCGAAAAATGCGTCAAACGAAGACAACAACTGGACAGACAAGCGCACGTACGATACGAGGCAAGTTTCAGAGATCGATATTGATGGCCATATGGCTGTCGAACGCTCCACACTCAGACTGACGACTATAGATCGAGTAATCACACCGCTACTCCGTTTCGATATACCTCGAGCGGTGACGAAAGTCTGCAACCAAACTTTCGAGCTCAGCGAACTACCAGACCACCAAACCGTTTTCAATTAAGCCGCACAAACCGGTGAGCCAAAAAAATCTGATTTGTTTTTAAGGGATATCATCGTTTTGTGTTAATTATAAAATTTTAGCCTTAGAGTAGATTGGATGGTGATTTTTAAGACCATCGGCTAAGTTGTTCAAGTCGATCATTACGCCACAAGCAAGTAGATAAAAAATGGAAATTGAGGTTTGCTTGTATTTTCACGTGAAAGTTTGTCGTCTATCCTGCAAAAATAACATATTCATACTTTGCAAATTGCAAAACTGAATAATAAACTTACAGTTCAAACTAAATCAGAGACTTGGGGGAAAATCCTAACAATTCGCTACTACTTCAGACCAGATGAACCATGCAATTGGGGTGGGATTTTATAGCGAACGGGGAGGATAACAGTGTTACCCGAGACTTGAGCCATTATGTCATTACAACAACCGTTCGTGATGTCACCTCAGATGGTTTAATCACAGTGGGAATAGTTCAGGTGTTCTTTTGTGCGTCATGACATTGACGGATAAGCACATAGTGTTGACAATGGGAATCGGTTTGCACTTTCCAATCTGATCCACGCACCGCAGCTCGTCAAGCTGTCCGGCTTAAGATCGCCCACCACGCAATAGGGTTCTACCCCCTCAATTCTATTCACGCAGTCATCAGATTTGGCAACTTCCACCGCCTTGTCAATCAACCGCTGAGCTGTTGATGGTGTACCCTTCCTAATGACCCCTACGTTTTCGCAATCTATCTGGTGACCGGTGTCTAATGAATGTACAGCTAAGGCTGAGTCTCTTACTATTGTTTGATATTCAAACTCGTTGCTTGGTAGTCTTTAAATGCACGTCCTATGCTTTGAAATTTGTGTGCGTAATTATCTCGCTGTTTGGCCTATATACACATGTGCACAGTCCTTACATTTAATTTTATAAACACAGTTATTCGTCCTAACCTTGGGAAGAGGGTCCTTCAGGTGTACCAACGCCGAACGTAACGTTCGACCTCGCTGAAAGAAAACCCTTATATATTTCTTGTTTAGTACCCTCATAATTTCCTCCGAAGTGCCTTCCTTGTACGGAATTCCGACCGTCCCTATCCACTCGGCTGCGGGTCCTGACTTCCGGTGTTGCACTTTATTCAATCGACGTTTGAAAAGTCGCCGTGGGTAACCGTTTTATAATATTTTGCTCATTGCCACTTTCCGCTCAGCCTTTTCGTCTTCCTCCATCGGGCACAAGGTTTGTGCCCTGTAGAACAGCGTTGCGGCTATTCCAGCGTAAACCTGATCGGATGACCCTAAGTGTAGTGGAGTTCGCAGTCAGTATCCGTTGGATTGCGATATAATGTCGTCTTTAAATCTCATTCATTCCAGTGAACCAGACAGTCAATAAATGGTATTGTACCGCTACAAGATGCCAAATTAAAGTTAACTGTATTCTCCCATTATTGGGGTTTAAGTGATCAAGTAATTAGTCTTTATCCCGTTTAAAAAGTACAATATTGTCGTCTACATAAATCCACCAAAGTTTTGGTGAGTTAATGATGTTAGTTAACGCTCCGTTCTCGAAATCTTCCAAATCCAGTTTCGCCAATACAGGGGATATTGACGATCCCATGACGGGACCTGGTTCCTGACTGCAAAGCTTCGACTGAAAAACTGTTAGATTCGTTCGATCAATCAGAATGATGTCTTCATTTAGACAATATCTTGCTGTTCCTAGCGCCTCTGCTTTGGGTACATTGGTGAAAAGTGATGTGACATCGGAGCTGAACATCGACTCATCTGACTCGATTTCAGACTTGTTATATTTTGCGCGAACTCAAGTTTTTCACGAAGGTACTCATTCGCCCTGTTAGAGGCTGAAATAGCCTTGCTAAATATATAGCAAGTTCATGGGTCGGGAAGACTATATCGTCGACTATGGGCCGTACGGGGACTTCACGTTTGTGAAGTTTTGGCAAGCCATAAACCCACGGAGATAAAGTCGATTTTGTGTGGAGACCGTACCACTAGTCTGCCACTACATGGTTCTTCACGGTTCTTAAATAGTTACTAACCTCCGTTTTACTCTTGTTCATTACTGACGCCACTGTCTTATCTACAACTACTCTATATGGACCCGTCTTCAAATGGTGTCACATGTTTCCATGTGTTCTGACTTATTCATTGCAACCAGGGTTTTTCCCTTGTCAGCCTTTGTAAGTACAATGCTGCAATCTTCCTTCAAGGAATTTAATGCGATAGTTTCAGTTTGTGGAAGAATTGGGTCACCCGGTTGCTGAAAGTAAATGATATTTACTAACTGTGCCCGAATATTCTCTGCCTTCCTAGCGGGCAAAATTGTCACCGCGCTCTCAATACTTAGGATAATCTCTTCCGCATATATCTCAGGTTTTTTGATGGTAAATGTCAACGCTTTTTCCAACCATCTACATTCCGTCTCATTCAAAACCCTATCTAACATTTAACTACATTACAATAGGTACTAATAGACCCGGAACTGTCATTAGGACCAGTAGCATTATGATGCACAGACATTAAAGACTCGAACTTACGCATATGTCTTTTCTTTGCATCCTGCGCTTTATTCAGTTTGGCGTCTAAAGCCTTATTGAAAATTTTGTTGCAGTCGGGATTCGTTAAGGCGGTCTGTAGTTACAGGCTCAGCCGACTCGCGTCAATGCGGATCTTGCCTAAACGTTTGGTCACTAGGTAAATCCGCTGTTTCAGAAAGGCCATGGAAGTATTTAATGCCATCCTTTCAGAGGCGTACGTACTGTCCGGAGGTTTCATCTTAGATATTTGGGGAACAGATTAGTCATAAGACATCTCATTTTGGAAAAGAGATGATTCTCTCAGTTCGCTTCAAGGCTCGCCAATCGAACGAATTCACCTGACAGTTTACGAACACTGGGTCCGTGCGTGGTTTCAATTAGGAGGGGCGTACGATCAACACCTCAGCGGTTGATTGACAAGGCGGTGGAAGTTGCCAAATCTGATGACTGCGTGAATAGAATTGAGGGGGTGGAACCCTGTTGCTTGGGGGGCCATCTTAAGCCGGACAGCTTGACGAGCTTCGGTGTGTGGGTCAAGTTGGAAAGTGCAAACCGATTCCCATTGTCAACACTATGTGCTTATCCCTCAATGTCATGACGCACAAAGGAACACCTGGTCTATTCCCACTGTGATTAAACCACCTGAGGTGACATCACGAACGGTTGCTGTAATGACATAATGGCTCAAGTCTCGGGTAACACTGTTATCCTCCCCGTTCGCTATAAAATCCCACCCCAATTGCATTGATTCACCTGGACTGACAAAGCTCTTGTGTCAAGGGCTAAAGCGTTGAAGACGGATAGCTCAGGTTGTTCAGATGGCGATTGAACTGTTCGCTGAGCTTGACACATTTGCCAAGCTCAGCGGACAGTTCAACCGCCATCGTTACCAAACTACTATACCAACCGATTGTTTCCAACCCTCTCTGAACTCATGGCTACTCGGTCGGTTTTAGGTATCTTCCAAGAATTTGAAATCGCTACTACCGTAAACTTTTCCTTGAGAACAAATTTACCTGTTGAACTTGCTAAGCTAAATGTTTCTGACATACAACGAAATCTGCACAGATATGTCAACAGCCCTCGTAGAATAAAACATGACACCACCACGCTTTTCACAACGGAATGCGATTCACAAATCGCGGAGTTAATAGCCAATGCCATGTGGCAAGCCTACGACAAGCCCTTCAAATGCATAGCCTGATCATGTCACATTCCGTCAGATACTTCATCAACCTTCAGGTTAGCATGAATTCTGTTCAACCTAGCAATTTGCATGATTAGGTTGTTTCACTGCAGGCTCACAGCTCTCTGGGAGCAGACAACCTTTGCATGAAGTCACTGGGGCTAACGGCTACTAATTTAGTCGAGCCTAAGTTGAGGTTCTGCCAACGTTGAATCAACGAAAATCAAGCCCTTACCATAACGTGTTAACCGCACGGCACATAATGCCATTAAACAAGGTGTTTCCAAATTTCACAACAAGAGGAGTTATAGTTATTACATTTGAACATCTCGGGTACTTTATTCATGTTTCAGGTCGGACACTATGGTGAATCTACCAAAACGATTTTCATTTTCTTATAATTAGTTTACCCTAATAGTTGCATTGTACATGACCTAGACAGCATTGGATTTTTACTCCTAATATGCCACGTTTACGTTGTTTCATTGCTAAGTTTATTCCGGTTTTTCATTTTAGTACTGGGCTGTACCTTGTTCTAAGTTGTTCACCACTTCAACAGTCCAAATAACTTAGTGCAATCATACTACTTTTTTGTTACTCTTACTCATCTTAATTGCTTGTAGAATGATTCAAAACCATCGGCCTTCTCCAAAAGACGTATGACTGGCAACTCTCTTAATATCATACGCTGCAAAGAGTGATTTATTTCTCAAATAATCCCTTGAGGATAAAATAATACCATAGTAGCCTTCACTTAGTATACTGGCAGCAATGACAACATGGCTTCAGAACACCACCCTAGTGTCCACTATACGTCAAATATCGTGAGAAATGTTACCTGACGTTGAGATTGTAGGTATGATCTAAATAGAAACAGTTATCACAAAGACATGGTGTAAGTTGACTGAACCCGAATGGGTGAATCAGGATTGAATGTAATGTCTAAGTGGTGTCTTCAGAAAACACTGCACCCCGCGACCGGTTCCGAAATTCTTTGTTTTATCAGAGAGAGATAGTAAGCACTAGCACCTCCTGGACTTCGGGTATTCTGCCAAAAATCCTACCCCAAAGACACCTGGTGAGCTGCAACCAAACTGAATCCGTCTCAACAGTTACAGTCCGATTGATGGCGTTAATCATGGTTTAAATGAAGCGTATCACAGTGTACATTGACGCTACCAATCGCAAGCAACTCACGCAACAAATGGATGAAAATACCCGGATTGTACGTGCGTTACCGAACAGACAATTTTCCGTCCCAAGCGAACTGCAGATATCATAATCATATGTAATGGAATGGAATGGTTAAAATGATGTAACCGATTGACTCAGACAAATGACAAAATTTGTTCGGTAGTTAACTTTGGATAAAACGTTTCCACGCACCTGGAGGCTGCAACTTAACCAAGAATGCTTTCTTTCCTAGCATATGCTCCACTTCGCATAAATATTCACCATGATCTTCTGCAGTAACTGTTGGGAAGAATAATCGGTACACTAGTGTCGGTATCTTCATTTCATTTTCACTCGCCATGAATCCACTCTGAGGACGATAAACCATGGTATCCAGTAATCGCGACTGGGCAGTTGCAAGGTTTACCAAAACCACATCACTCCATATACGTTCTTGCTGGGGCATTGTGTCACTCTGAGTGTATTGTCTGTCTGACGCAGTCAACTGCTTCCGAGAAGTGATTTGCACATTGGGCCAACTGCCAGTTGTGATAACTTTGAACCATGTATAATTAAGACTTGTTGAGCGATGGTTGGATGCATTCTGACGTATTTCACAGAAATTCTCTCGCCTGGGTGTTCTGTATCCTTCGAGCATAGGTGTGTTTATGAGCGGGTGCGGAAAAGCCCATACATGAAGTTCTAACACAGCCCTAAAGCCAGTTGGCGCTGTGAAGACTGTTGCTCCCGACGGGACTAGTTCTGGGGGAACTGAAAAGTAAATGTACAACAAAATGTTGCTTACCTCTACAGCCGTATTTAACACAGATCACAAAGCAGGGGAGTGACTAATGGGTTACTCGCAAACTACTTTCCCTCGGTTTTTCAAGGAGTTCTAATTCCTTCATTAATTATTACAGAGCAATAGGATTTCAAAATGTCTTAAGCTAGTAAGGAAGAGTACTGGCATAAACACCAATAGAAGGCAAATTTATGGAAGATATCATAAGACGCGTGTTTAATTCGCTGTTCAGAATGTTAGATAAACAAAATTTGGTATACTTGCAATTTGCTTCTCAATTTCACTCTGCAAGACTAATCCGTTCTCAGCAAAACAAACATGGTGACGCGTCACCGTTAACCCCTCTTGTCGACTGAAATAAAATGGGCGGAAAGGCATTAAGAAACAAGAGAAGACTTGTATTTTTCTACGCGGATTTCATTTTCTAAACAGCCATTTTTCTGGAATATAGCACTTCAAAATTTAGTCATATGACCCTGTATGTCGTTTGGACGCTTAATTTTAGTGCATTTTGTCTTCAAATGTAACGGCCTGCTTAAATTTAGGACTGGTCATGCAATTTGAATACTTGACATTTTCTATTTTTGTCACTGTGTCCAACTGTTGACCATAATGTTGTTGAACAGCAGGCGTTCAACCGTTCGCCTTTCATCGGAAATGTGCAACCTGATCATACGCTTGACGGAGGAACATAATGCGTTCTCGGCGACAGATCTCTCATGCGTTAGGTAGCAAAATTCCGAGTCTTCATAACGAACAAGGCATGATTTGTTTAGTTGAAACTACCGCTTATATGCTTCATTATCATAAGCCTGGAGTTGCGAAGATCTGCCAAATGGGGCCGAACACTCTCCAACGATAATCTAATAACCGAAAGTTTGAGATGTGTTAAATATTCTAAAGGAATCAAGGGTCGCCATCCCCTTTTCACCGAATTCGTATCAGGTTAAAACATAACAGATCATTACTTTTTATACTACCCCAGTTGCGATACTATGAGTGACACTGCAAAAATCTGGTAAGAACATTTTGAAAAGATATTGAATTACAACCCTTTGGCGTCCATTTTACCAACTGATCTAACGACATATGCACCAACCTATATTCTATCCAATTGACTCAACTGCGAATTGAGTGGTTGTCATGTGGTCTAATGTCTTGTGTTCCTACAAAAAATATAAATAATGAGGAAACAAAGTTGTAGACTTCATTCTTGTATGGACCGAATATTGGCCATACGTCAACGTGCAAAATAACGAGTGGCGGCTGAGAGCAAAACTTGTTGATCTGGGACATCATTACGGAATGGCGCCCTATAGACAAAGACACCCTATAATCCAACTACTTAGATGCTTTAAAGCGGCTCAAATCTGAGGGAAAAGTATTGATCCTTCCCCCAGACAAGAAATCAGGTGCCACATACTCCCAGTACGTTACTTAATAATTGTACAAACTTTCTACCGGACAGTTGTCTTGATAAGTCGGGATACCTACGGAAAAGGATAAGCAGGTAACTGCAGTATCTGTTAGAGGGCACATACATGACCCCTGTTGCCATAAATTACTTGACATTCTCGGGCACCAGGAACACTTAGTCCTATGGGCTGCGCAAAGTGCACATGATGGAGTTAACACTTATGTCCATTTTATTAATAAGCAACGCAAGCTGGCTAAATCGCTATGGCTATACTTGCGCGAATTCGGAAATAATAGTTAAGCACAGACTGAAATATACTTTTGAATTAGTGAGATTACTGTATGGTATCCAGCTGTGTGGAAGCTCACCAACTATAATCGATTTAATCGCCCGACCCAACAGTGTATGCTGAGTGAAACTATACACATTATATGCAACTGACTGACTAAAAGCCACTTATATCCAAGTCTTTCAACTTCCAAACCAAAACTGTTTCTGCGCACCTGGAACGCAAATTTGGTTTTCATAAATGGGTATCGGTAGGTAGAGTGTGTTGCTATGGGTAAACCAGTCTGATCACCAATGGCGGATGTTTTCATTACTAACTTTGAAAATCTTGTCAGAACTGAAATTCACAAAGCACTAGTGTTTTCTGATACATGTCAAGTCAGGTTAGGTCAAGACGATTTAAGCTTTATCTACCCAGGTGGGTACATTTTATGCATATTAGTTGGGGATGTTTTAAAGTATCATCACAAATGCAGAGTTTTACAACAGGGAATAATGGCATTAAGAGTACAAACGGCACTGACAGAAGCGGTCACGTATCTAGATTCTGTTGAAGGTACGGTGTCGAGGTCCAGCTTATCAACCTTGACAATAATATCATAAATTATTAAAGGCATTTTGACAACACCGAGGATTATGCGTAGTATCCCGAAGTGGATTTTCAAAAGCCGACGAAAGACAACCTTACCGACTTTGCAATAAGCTAAAGGAATAAGACTACGAAAAAATCAAAAGCTGTTAGATACGCAGAAGTTAAAGTAAATGCAAACTTTAGGGAAAAGGTGACGGCTGATTTAAAGGCCCCGCCAACAGCGGCATCCTGCGAGGGTAATATCTTGCGAACAAGAGCAGCGAGTTCTCCAACCCATCAGACTAAATGACATGCACGTAACTATCAGGGTGATAACAGTTAGTGTGCCCAATGATAGTATGCCGTTTACCGATGTGCGGTTTTAAATGCGGAAACGTTAACTCAATACGCAGATCGCGCTTGTGGCGCAGCTTATATCGATCGACCGGCAAGGCACTTGTGCAAACGCGTGAATGAGCACCACGCCCTCTGATTTCATCAAGGCGGAACTGAGGCTATTAGCAGCGCCGTTCTGGCCGATATTGTCGACAATAGACACCAACTTAATCTACAAAGCGCACATTCAGGATAATTTACAGGTTCTTCCAGCAGCAACCCAGAGATCTGCTTCTCCATGCTCGGTCGACAGCTGAAAAGATCTTTTTCGGATGTTATTGTGACCGCGAAATGGTTGGTGCACGCTGTTCAGTTTCCCTGGCCAGCTAGAAAGGACGATGCTGAGGTCGACTGCCGCAGATCAAGCTCGGTACTATGCCATCGACCTGTTAGTTCAAAGGTCAACTTCAACCCTTCACACTAAACGGTCTCGTGTTTTCGAATTTGACAACAGTTAGGGTGTTGTATTGCGCGTTGCTCAGTTTGGCTCTAATCTGGTGAGAAGTCGGTTGACAGATGGGGAAATGACAAGCGTTTGCGCGTGCGAGTATTTGTGTGCAGTTGTGTGGAAGCGTACTTTCAAATTCGGTAGCTTTATTAACTCTTTGCTATACTATAAATCTGCACGGGTTTTGTAGTACGCAATTAGCAATGGGCAGTTAAATTTACGCGGATATACATAGTGCAATAGTTTGCTATTAAAAATTTTGCTAGGTTGCTTACTTGCTGACCGTTGTCAGAAGCTTAACCAAGTCTACTTTTGGTGTGAGCAAGTTGGGTGGCAAAGGAATCTATACAGCTAGCAGCATCACTTCAGTTTCAGCAGTTGCAAGTCCAAACAAAACAAGGAGATTTTGCGACTGCTGACTTGACAAGTAGTCGGTAAACAAACAGCATCGTCTTGTCCATGGCTTAGAAGCAAAGTGGCAAGCCTACGTCGTCAGTTTTAAGTGGCTCGTCGCAGTAGTCCAGACGATATACTAACATTCGCTTTTCGATTGCCCTGCTCAGGCAATCGAACTTACATCCCATTCAGCTTGTGTGACTCATCGGTATGATAGGCTAGTCTACGTCACTACCTTAGTGTCTCCCGTGCTAGTCACTTGGTTAGGGGTCATAACGTTTGTGCCCACACTGATAATCATGTGGTTGCAACGCTTGCAACCTATTTTATCCGCGGACAGCGTGCATGGTCGTGCTGTAGGAAGGGGAGAAGGATGCTTCAGGGATGATTACCTTCATTAGCATCAAGGTAGGTGACTTCGCATGATGTGATGACCTTAGAGTTAAATCGTATAACCCTTGCTCTTGACATTGCGTAGACCACTTCTAAGGAGCGCTGAAAGAACCCATCGCTATCCACAACCCACATATGGATGACACTGACAGCAGTCTCACTGAAGCAGATGCCAACTGGTTGTAGGTTACTATACCTTCAGCTCTACTCCAGATGGTCGATGGAAATGAGGGTAACAAATCCCACAGGCATGAGGGACATTCATGAGGAAATAAAAAAAGAAATCTGGGCAAGCAATGTATGAACTACACTGGTGTAATGAAACACGGAAAAATAGAACCATGCACGCAAGTTAACTAGCTGGAACAACATGGACGGCGTTCTGTTAACTCCTAACCGACATTCAAGGGAGGCGTTCCGAAGATTTCGTTGAACCTGTCAACACGCAGGGTATTTTAACTAGACAAAAGGGGGGAGATTCACTGAGTATCAATTACTTTATGATTATGACTCTGCTTTACTCACTTTATTTCATACGGACACGGAACACAACGCATGGCAATGTGCACATAAGCTTATTCACAGCGAACTCCGTTTTTCCCACGTATATATGGGAATGAGCTCATATAACATATGGGAAACTATGTCACACCGGTTGACCTATCGCTGCAGAATTGTAACATTTGATAAGTTATTCTGACGCATGTAGCACAACTAAGTTCAGTGAAAGGTAATTCGTTTAAACGGAAGATGATGTGTTGAGATAATCAGAGGGAGATACATCTGTTACCGTATTAACGCAACTCAGTTTCACAAGTGTTACGCTTTACCTGCACTGCGTCAGTAATCAAATGGTAGAGCATACATATAACAACTTGCACCTAAGAATGTCGACGGCAAATATTGATGAAAATGTTCCGAGAAACAACGAGAGTTATTGACTCCTAAGAAACAGTATCAGCAGACCATACAAGGGTCCGCCAACTCTCACAACTGCTGTCTACACCTTCCACCAAACTTTATCGTACAAGGCGCTTTCATGTTTTCCCACCAAGGCACAAGACCTATTTATTAAACTGATGGAGCACCATCAGGATCAACGTTCCGCGTCTAAGGACCTCAACACAATAACCGAGACCTTGTTCAGTGAAGCGATCATACCTAAGGCGATGTCTATGCTGATATACTGTCGCTCGTATATAGGTGGTATACTACGACTGTGATTTATTACCGCAGTCAGCTACGCCTTGATCTCATCGAAGACCCAACATTCCAGATTGTCGACGTTATTTACTGCTGACTTCAACTTATACTTGGTGACATGTTTAGTGAATTTCGTCTTATACTTCAGAAGTGAACAATCGCCTAGCCTCTTTTCTGAAGACTTTACACCTAAACAGTCATGTTATCCTGGTGGGCAACTCCAAGATAAGCAATTTAGAAAACACAGTCTGTGTTTATTAAAATATTCAAAGCAGAATTCCAGGAGCTAATCATTGGATAAGCCCTCATCAATCACGTTACTTCCTCACAAGACTCAGGAATGGAGACAAAATAGTTATTTTGGATCTCCTGTCCATCTGCGAGGAGCTTCTTATTTCAACGGTATGGAACAATGAACAATGATTTATCACGGGAGAAAAGCAAGTGCTTGACACGTCCCGTAGAATGGTTGAGGTGAATAAGTGAAACCAAAAATGTCTGGGTCAACTATCGAACGTCTGCAGAGATGAATGGTTTGATAATTAATATCAGTGTACAATTAAAATAAATTATCTAGCCTAAACCTTCAGAAAGAAACTGCGGTGCAGTGATCATTGAGGTAAGGAGTGAGAAGAGTAAAATATGGTCGCTCACTCAGGTCCATTTGATACATAAAGTCTGTTGAAAAGCATGCTTGGCGCAATCCACAATGGAGGAGTTTAGGTAACAAAATGATGGGAGCTGAGAGCAACATCTAATCGTTTTTTGAGAACATCCAAGGTAGGAGAGGATAAAACTGAGTCTGGGAGTGCCTTCCAGGGTTGGCAAACCCGAAAGGAAAAGTAATTCCGTCGACAATCTAGACGGCTATATTGTTCCTTCAATTTTCAGCAGTTACCTCTGAACTGCGTGTTGTGGCTAAGTTTCAGCAAACGGCAGCATACATGGTTATGGTCACTCAGTATCTGATAAGCTAATATGAGATCGCCGCGCAGCCTTCGACAGCGTCCGCTGAAAATTCCCAGCAACTTCAGCCTTCGGTGGTAAGAGTCATAGCGCAGGCCCTTTACATTCTTTGTTGCTGTTCGTTGTGGTGCCTCTATCGCTTCTAGGTCGCGCTTCAACCAAGGTTGAGAAGTTTGGATAGCGTACCCAGCATGCGGGCGCAAGTAGGAATTGTGCATCATTGGGAAGATTGATGGGTCAAATCTTCCGAATGCACTTCGCAGCATGCCGACGTGCTGGTTGCCTCTTTTGGCAGCTACCTCAGCCTGTTTTGAACAGTTGAGGTTGCTCTGTACGATCACACCAAAGTCACGTTCCTGAGAAGTATTCTGCAATCCGTTTGTCCCAAGTGATTAGGTGTAATTATGTCTATGGCATAATTGTGCAGCGAGACATTTGTCTACGTTGAACGGTAAGGCGTTTGGAACTGACCAGTTCGACACTGGGTTAAGATCACACTTGGGCCGTTCATGGTCGTCTGGTCCTCTGATCCGTTGCAAGATCTTGATATCATCAGCGAAAAATAGGAAATCGGAAGTAATTGTTCTCGCCAAATCGTTAATGAACACCAAGAATAGACGAGGTCCAAGAACCGAGCCTTGTGGTACTCCACACGCCACATCAATTTCATCAGACAATAATTCTCGAACTCTCACCACTAGCCGTCGTTCTTGTAGAATATTGTCAATCCAACTCAGGATTGGGTCGCCAATGCCATAATTCCAAAGCTTCTGAAGGAGAATTCGATGATCTAAGAGATCAAACGCTTTTGAAAAGTCCAGGCAGATAACATCGACTCCCACTCCATCATCAACAGCTTCAATCCAGCTATTACGTGCAATTAATAGGTTAGTATTACACGAAAGCCACGTTGCTCTGGGGCTATTAAATTGTGGCTTTTCAGGTACTGTATCAGCGCATCTACGATGATTGATTCCATCACTTTGGATAGTACGGGAAGTAGTGTTATTGGATGGTAGTTGGCAGAATCAGTGCGGCTACCTCCTTTATGCAAAGGAGTGATGACCCCTCGCTTCCATACTGGTGGAATACGGTTTTCCTCTAGACATCGCTGATAGAAAACAGCCAGTGGTTCTGCTAGCTCACTCGCTACCGCCTGTAGAGCCATTGGTCGGATGTTGTCAGCTCCGGGAGAACTGTGGATACGCAAGGATAACAACCTCTTCAACACAGCTTCCGTAGTGAAGGTGATGTTGTCTAAACCAGATGGTGGAGTATTAGAGATGAGGAGAACGTTTGGGATCGTTACCTGCTGGAAATTTTGGAGTAATGTAGCGTAGGAGATCAGCTGCTTCCATTGCTGATCGCGTGCACCCATCAGCCGTGACTAGTGCTGGAACCCCTCGCTTCACCTTTCGAAGTCCGTTAACGTGCCTGTGCAGAAGTTGGTAGTTCGTGCAGAATCGCTTCGTTAACTTCTGCTGATGAGTGACCTTGTCTTCGAGGATCAGTTTCACACAGAAGTTACGATGGGTCACGTGTGCAGTCCAGGTTTCGGCATTCTGGCAGTCCTGGTGATCTCGCCATGCCAAATCCCTCCGGGACATTCATTTACGTGTTCTGCTCTTCAGAAATGACTTACGCTTGTTTTTGGGTTGGAAGGAAAGTTATTCCTTTAGGCCGAAGCAACTATGCAACACTTATTCACTTACGCCTATTTTACTGAGTATTCCGCAAATGATGCTGACTCCTTGATGCTTAATACAGATTAAGACGTTATGGCTGTTATCTGTAATGCTACCAACTAGTCATTTCTGGCTTAATTATCCGCTGGAGTCATCTTGTGGGATTTTGTTGATCAGTTCAACTAGTAGGTACCAAGTGAAACGAGAAACACGCGCCCGTGTGCACGAGGAGAGTAAAGCCCTTCATACACAGCAAAACGCAGAATTGCATAGTCACACCTGCGCTACTTATATAAAATTAAAAAGAGTAACATTCTATCTAAGCATGGAAAGCTAATCTCTTTAGCGAAATCATTGTAGGGACATGGTAAGCAAGAATAGACTAAAGCATCAAGAGAATCTGGCCCAGAAATTTTGTTGGTTTCCGGTTTTACACATCAAAGTACTGTTCCCAACAGCCCAGGCCATCTTTTATTAACGCCATAGGTCGCGCTGCAGGGAATCAGTTTTCTAGTTATTGCGCTTGCGGCGTGCACTTATTATTTCACATTTACCAGAGTTGAACGGAAGCAGATCAGCATTTGCCCTTGCTAAGGCAGACCTCATTACAGCGGATCATTATCTTCCCGATTACAGATCGCCCTCCGTATCTTGATGTAGTCAACAAATGCAACAGAACCTACTCGATGACACAGGCCAGGTTGGTAAGGATTATCAAAAAATGCGAGGTCCTAACTCTGATATTTGGGGGAAATGGCCTTCTACCACTATAGGATCACAGAATGCCCCCTAACTGAAAACTGAAACCGTAGCCGAAGAGGGAACTTTCCAATCTATTTAATGTTTGCAACTTTTGGAGAAGGATTCGATGATCTACCTGGTAAAAGATTTTAGAAACATAAGTAATCTTTGTTCCAGTCCTCTTGCATTGTGCACTTAGTAGTTTCGTAGTTCATGACAAAGGTTTAGGGCAGCTCTGTTGCTCTGGCGCTATGATTCGGTAGCATTCCAAGTATTACCTTGGTGTCCCAGTTATGGTCGTCTCCATCAGAATTTAGTGCAGCAGGAGGACACTTCTTGTGTACGATACTTGGCAGGGTCTGTACGGCTACAACGCTTAATACTCCGTGTAATTATACAATTATTCTACCCGTTAGGTACTTGCTTTTTATAAGAGTATGCTTGCAAGAGTCGGGTCAATGGTTCGGGTATCCTCCTAGCAGCTGCTTGCGGTGCCCTCAGATGGATGGTGTTAACCCCGAGGGTACAATGGGTGTGCGTTGATAGCAGTTGTCATAAAAAAGTCGTGAACTAATAGCAACGGGTGTAAATACTGGCAGTTGGTGGCCTAGAACAGTTATATCACACACACTTGAGTTACGTCGGGATTTTAGAGCAAATATTTCGCCGTTGAGTCTTGTCTGAATCCCGGGCGGTTTGCGTACATCTATTTGCTGGGATGATTACAGGAACCCCACGCTTCACATTCCGGAAGCTGGCAACATATTTGTGCGGAGGCTTGTTGTTAACACAAAACTTAACCGATAGTCTCTTGTGGTGTGCTAACTGGTCCTCACGGACTTATGTGGTAAGGTGATGGCGATAAGTATCATCTTTGCTCCAGTTGTCAGGACAATTGTATGCTCTGTACATTAGTCACAGTGCGTCTCCTGCTGCTGTGCATTTTCGGGTTTAGTTGTCATTGAGCGATGGAGCTGTTAAAGAAGGATGGGATCCTCTTTCCTTTGCGGATATGATCAGATAACTGAGCTTGCCCCCAAACTTCGTCCAGCTACAGGCATTCAGCAGCCATCTAAAAACTAGAAGTGGGACTCTCCAACAAATTGGCCTAGTAATTCGCAAGCTCTAACTGTACGAAAAGAGGCAGTGCTTTCTTGCGGATACTCCTAAGAACGCACAGCTGTTACGCATCTTTAGGGGATCAGTTAGCCAAGGAGGACTCTGCATCTTTGACTTATGATTCTTGAACCCATTCTTCGTGAGCACTAAATATGCATTGATGGTTTGTTTCCCATTCTTGATCTGCTGGAAGAACTTATATGGTTGAAGAGCTAAATGCCTGAAATAAATATTTGTAGGTCAGCCCTGAACTTTTCATTTTGGGGTGCTGAAGCCTCCAGATCATGAAAACTGAATCCGTCTCAGATGAGAGCATGGCTGTATCGTTGTGTAAGAAGTCACCAGAAAGCTAATATCAGGTGGGAGTCCATACCTGAAATGGATATTAGGGGACAAGAAACAACTAAAACAAGACAGCTGTCATTGTGTCTTAGTCGCAGACCGCACCAGAGCGAGTAGATGATCAGCGTTTCCGGGCGTCCTCGCGGTATACTCAGCCCGCGCGCGACTGGTGGTGGTCGCGCGGCAGCGAAGCGCCGTTACGGCGTACAGCTGACACATTATTATTATATTATTATATAATTAACTCCCTTCACTTGCTAGGAGAAGGGAGATGTAATGTATCGCGAATTGGGAGTCGGTAATTTCTTAGTATAACCAAGTTTCAGTTGCGAATTTAAGATTCAAAGCCTTTGATGTTTGAAGTAGACCTTTATCGGCGAACTTGTTCCAGAGGCTTGTGTTGGTGCAAATGCAGGTAAGATTACTTGTTCCTATCCGCCAGTCGCAGGAAGTGTGTTTATGATGTAATGTTGTACCTACTGGTGAAAGGTCAGCCAATAATCGTTTATGGGTTGCGGCGGTGATGAATATATTTGTAACATATCTAGGAATTGTACCATTATTACTTTGCCCTTATTATATACGTAACAAATGGGGTGTGTTCATTAATTCTGTTGGATAGTTGAGTGACGTCATCTGAACTGCTGTCAGGATGTGGTCCAAACAAATTTCTGCCCTCATTTATTGGTTTAATGGACGCTACTTTGAGACGGTGCTCTGAAAGTAGTTTACTACGATCCGCATACCAGCAAGCCAAGACCATAGGTGACATTCGTTTGGATTGAAGCACCAATTTTATTGGTGCGATTTGGGCAGCGTCGAGATCGATTGTGGTATAAAGCATTACAGGGACTAGGTTTGCTGAAGTTATGGGCACTGTTCACTGTCGTGAGAGGTACCTTCACGACATCATGACCTCTAATTTAAGTAAAAGCCTTGGCAAAGGATGGCCTTATCTACGGATTTCTTCCGGTATTCGTAGAAGTAGTGTTTCGACTGCTGGCCCTCGGACCACTGAATATCCGTAAATATGGGGATCAAAATGATCCACTCCGGTGTATATCGGTAAATTAAATGACAGCTTCTGGTTCATCGGCGGAAGTGAAATAGACACCGCAAAGTCTTAGTTTACCGCTGTGCTGTGAGTTGGGGTAACCTGCGACCCGTGTCAAGTTAGCGGAAATAACTAGAACACCCATGATGTCCCATGTGGTCTCCCGCTAAACCACAACCTCGAGTTGTTACGTTGTAGTGAATGTGACGTCGATTCTGAAACCTTGTTGCTAAGTGTCACTATTATACATGTGCAACTTGGGTTGAGATCAAGCGATCAGTTGGCCCGCGTACAACTGGTGGACGTTGTGGAACTGCAGTTTCCCCTTCATCCTTTACATCGGGTCCAATAGGAGTAATTTATGGCCTTTCTAATTGCTGCTGGCAGCAATCAAGTTCCAAACAACCCTGTTGTCGAAGCACTTAAGAGACTTACAACAATTTGTAGCTAAAACGAGGCCATAGTTGTGCGTATTTCAATATGGCTGGCTATGATTGGTTCAAGCGTATTTGGGCCGCAGGTGGTATTTTCACGATGGTTGACGTCCAAAGCTACACGTGTCACAATCGTAGCGCGCCGCACAGCCTCTTTCCCAGTTTTGATGAGGAGCCTGGTAAAGAGCGTACGTCCTGTCGTGCTTTCTCCTAATAAATGGATATAGGTGTTTCTCATCTTTGTATTCGTTTTCACCAGTCTTGCGTATTTCCGAGATAATTCATGTGCAGTCTTGACCAGTGGGATGATGGTGCATACTACAGAACATCACAAAATTTCTAGTCTGCCAATGTGCTGCTTCATCGCTCTGTGGATCTTGCCTACAGGATCGAACTAACCGAGGCGATTACAAAACTGGACCCATGCCCATGCATTTTTCTAGAATGAAGGAATGCTACATACTACTTTCATTTTGGTTACGCTGGGTTTGGCTTTTTTGATCCGTTAACACGTTGTGTCTCATGTCTATGGATCAATGCTACTCAAAGCATTTGCTAAGCGCTTAAATGCACTTTTAATGTCACTGCGCGGCTGTGGCTCTCTACAGCAGATTAACAGAACTGTTTTATGTCAAAGCGACCGCAAACTGAAGCGATGCATCACAGGGTTTTGCGGGTTAGGCGACTTCGAAATGTTTTGCTCAGAATTTGCTCGGAAGAGAAACCAAAACGTCTGTTAACTACGGCTACAAATGGTCTAATAGATTCTTTACTTAGCGACCAACAGCAGTCGTTTTTGCCTTGTCGTAAACACCTCGGAGTTGGCTTTAATTTAAAATCAAGGCGTTACTGTGATTCTCTGATTTTGGAAAATTTAGGTGGTGTTTCTGCTGGAAGTGTGGGAAAACTGTTCTTTGTGTGTGGTAAAATTTGGTCCGCACAGGTTTGATCTGATGTATTGTGTGCACTAACTAACGCTTGTTACGTCGAAGTTAAATGAGTATATGCACACATGTGAGCGACGAGAATTCTGAGAGTAAATACGGTCTGATTATCATGTTATGCGGAACGTGAGGACACGGAGGGCCACCCATGTGTTGTCAATTCATCGCTGCGCACTTCAGTGGATGGCCTGCAGGGCGTTTGCATTTACTTGATATCGCCCCGGATTATCATTCGCGACCTGTTACACACTTGCAAGTTGTAAATAAGATTATCAGAAAATATGACCTCAACAAAAGGGCCCTATTAACTGTTATAGATTCATAGAAAAAGTATTTTCTACGTTTGTGAGGTGAATCTGACATTACCCTACAGACGATTGTTTTCAATCAATAGCCTTTATCGCTATAAGGTTCAGGAAGTTGACGGGGATATTAACCTATGGTGGTATCGTGTATTTCCACAATCGGATAACCATCGGTCACCAACCGTTTTCACGTGATTTAGTTTTGAACGATTTGTCGGCTGCATCTTGGTTACTGATAGTTGCGATGGAAGCATCAACTCACAGCCTTCACGTTTTCGTAATCCTATCGTTTGGCACTTATAAACTAGGTGGTCATCGTAATACTTTGCGGAACGGACATAACTCGTGTAAGCAGATTGAATGACCTGACGTTTAGCGTTGCACGCTTTGGAAGGTAATCTAAAGCTTCCAGGTTAAATTCACGATTACATGTTTTAAGTATAAAATATTGCTGTCCAAATTATTCGCTTTTTATACTTGGTGCTAGTACAATACACAAGTATAAAAATAAGGCTTGAGCAATTAAATGGGTTTGCAAAATTGAGCAGTTATTGCATTGAAATAGGAACGTGTCACCGTTACAACATCGCTCGTGGTTCAGCTTCACGGTAAAAATGATGCCACATCACGGCTGGCCTAAATTTTGTTTTTATAGCCTCTTAAAGCTTTAATGTTAACATGTAACAAATATAAGTAAATATAAGTAATTTGTATGCATCTCAGAGCGGAAATGCGTAAAGCTTACAGGCAAAAGTTACAAGGGTCGTTTTGAAGACCATCCCACCAGGGCCATCCAAGCGGCAGGTGTACGCGCCGGCATTACTCTTCTCTGGATTCCGGATAATCAACAATGATGGATTCTTATCGGATGTTCTGACCATGTCACCAACGGACGCAAAGTTTTGCAAGGAGTTATTATTGATCAACACCGAAGCAGAGACCGGTTGTTTTGGATATGAGGGACGAAAAAACCACGTGAACTTCCAATCATCATGCGTATCTAGAACTGGTAAGTTTCGGTCTTGGCCATGTACTTTCCTCAAAGACAATTGTTGCCGTTGTGGACTAGGAACTTCAGACAGATGTTCCTCCAAATGATCTGGAAATTTTGGACGGCCGCCGTCAGCGATACAATGCAGTAATGTGACAGAGCTGCCTATTCTTCGTTTCCAATTTGACGGAGTGATTTCGATTGATAAAGAAGGTGGAACTGTTTGATAAGGATAAACAATTTAATTAACAATTAGAACAAAAACCACATTTTTGCTGCATACTGCACATTTACTTTGACAAACGTCCTACTTACTGAAGCGAATTAGATCAACCTCGCGTGGCACGGGCATGTTAGATGAGTTGAAACTCTTATCAGCTTGCTTTAAGTAATTTTCGATTTCCTGTAATCACCAAATGGAAAACTAGTTTAAAAAGCATCATAAAATCTATGTTACGCCGTCACAAAATTACTTGTCAAGAACAACTATGTAATGTAGGGAAGTGAGCTTTTGCTAAGAACCCATTGAAGGCTTTGTTAATTAAGTGCGTGCACTACAATAAAAATCAGCTTGTCCGCCTTAGAGAAACACGAGAGCTTTGTTTCAAATTCTTCCATCTGCATGTTTAATACGCATGTGGTGACATATTCGCTAACATACTGTTAGAGCCACAGTATCGCTAGTTTTATCTAATGTGTATAGAGGAGGAGGAAAATGGTCGCGTGGCCAAATACCGCGAGCGGCAAAACCCAAATCTTCAACGGTTCAGTAAGATTGTTTTGGCAGTGCAAATAATTTTACACACTTTCGCAAATGTCAATCGACTTGTTCTACACGATTTGTTGAAAAGTTTACCGGCACCCTAGTGCTTATTGATTCTTTGTCATGGGAAAAACATGTATATAAGTGAGACAGCACTTCTAGCATTTGGAGGTGCCATCACGGATTGCGTTTGCATATCATGTGGTCTTTTTGCACGCTCTTGCACACATTTCCTTTGCTGTTAAGTCGAACCGACTGTCATACTTCTGCCGGATGACACGTACATTAAGCGGTGACAAAAGCATTCTTGAATACAGTGATCATCGCGATGGATGCGCCGCTTGGTTTGATCCTGAATGGATACGACAGATTGCTCCCATAGACTGACCACAAATAGAATTCAGTTATCCACACGAAGGATAAATGCTGCACCTAAGTTAATGATGCGAAATGCCAAGTGATTGGTCGAAACTTGCGTGAATCCGGCACAAATGTGATCTTATTCTCTTTCTCAACCTAATAAAATCAATGTTAAAGATAAGCAATAGTATTTATTGCATCACCAATATGACTTATAAAAGGTAGCGTGCCCAAACAAAGAAGGAAAATAAATCATTCGTATATTTTCCTTTGCAAATCAAGATATATGATTGGAAGTGGCTAAGCAGAAGTTGATCTATTAAGCATCCTCCAGTTCGACATAGAATGTTGTTCCTTACTATTCGAAGTTGCAGGATCATTGAGCTACCTGAAACTAAGACCCAATGTACTCTCCATTTTCAGAGGCATACAAGAAAGCAATGAACAGAAGAGATTGCCAAATTTTAGTAGGGTAATTGATGAAACAGGACAAATGTTTTCTCGTAACCCAAATCTAAGCATGGATATTTAAACCACATTCTATAAAGTTTTGTCTGGTAAGGGATCACATTGCATAAAGTATACCTTTTTGTCTAAGTTACAGTAGATTTAGAAAGTACCATCAATTGATTTGATGTTCTTTTAACGCCACTGCAATTGTCTGGCTAGATTGCAGTTGTATGCACAAAGGCAATTTTCAGGCATCTGTGGGGCTTAATCCTTCGAGCTGTTTCTGGTTTTATAGTTTTCAGTGGTTCATCATCAGGCTAATACACCACAAATGAATGACATGAACGTAAACATCAGCTAAGAGTACAGGTTAAAAACCCAGATGGTCTGAGTGGCCAAGCTAGACGATTGGCCCCACGGCGATCAACAGTTTTTTTGTTGGTGTGTGTAGACTGGGCAGTATACTCACTTTGCCAGTTTCGTCCCGCTCAGCCAGAAACGGAAACTTGTTCGGTACCTAACCGAGCGAGCAAGAAGGATATGTAGCGAGGACAAGCTTTCGGACTAGCTAAACTTTGTACGAAGCCTATTCGATAGAAATGGCTATCATGAGAGGTTCGTTCGGAGAGACATGGAGGTAAGAGAAGCGAAGGCAAAAGTGGATTCAGTAAGAAAGAAACCGATCTACTTATCGTTACCGTTCAAGGGGGACGGGAGAGCTGAATCAACGTCTAGAAGGCTTTCTGCCGCAATCGCCCAAACTTACTATACAGCAAGCCTACGGCTAAGCTTCTACTCATTGCCGACCCTGAATCCACAACTTAAGGACAGAATTCCAAGGTCTAGTACTTCATTCTGTGTATACTCTTTCTCTTACTCGTGTCGATCAAGATATATCGGAAGAACTACCAGCAGACTGTCCGAGATAGCCAGGGAACACGGTCCAGCTTCGCTGTATAGCGACGTGACTAGGTCAATGGCAAATGCGGTGACTAAATACTTGATCGACTTGAGCCATCAAGTCAGAGCGCATGAGGCGTTCCAGCCCATTTACCGCGTACCCAGATGCCACATAAGAGCGTTTAGATGTCATCTACTAGCAGCTGCCGAGGCGACAGCCATCACGCTTCATGACCCTGACCTATGTGTACACAAGAAATTTGTCCAGGCACTAACTCTACCCTGGTCCCCTGTAACACGGACACATAGTGTGGACAAAGCCACACACACAAATAAACAAACTGTTGATCGCCGTGGGGCCAGTCGCCTAGCTTGGCCATTCAGACCATCTGGGTTTTGAACCTGTACGCTTAGCTGATGTTTACGTTCATGTCATTCATTTGTGTTGTATTAGCCTGATGATGAACCACTGAAAACGAGCTTGTTCGCTAACATTTGTTCTGATATCAGTTATCAGTTGTTTTATAGTTGACCACCTATTTTAAATAACACCTTTACGACAACTCACTTTCCATAAAGATCTACCTCTGTCATCCTCTTTGTCAATATGTGACAAGTCCAGTCATGTCAAAATGCAATTTTGAACCCGACTGGGAACATTTTCAGTAATTCACATTAACACTGCGGACGCAGTGACAGATAACATTGGCATGAAATTGCAATCAAATTGTAAAAATAAGAAAGACAGAAGAAAACATCATTCAAGTAAACCTTCTTGCTTGGTGCTAATAAGAAATGGAGCGATACTCCCAGTACGTCTTTAAATCATTTGAATACAAACATCGGGAACATGTGGCTCGATTTCAATTTGCAAATTTGTGTGTGTTCTTGTTTTGACTTCACAGTCTTATGTTATTAATCACAACTAACTGGAGTCCGATAAAGATTATAAAACAAACAGGTTATCCAACACTTGTTCACAGAGGGGGGAAAGGTGGATTTTAATTACATTTTTAAAGGAGATTCATCATACCCAGAGTCAGAGAGAAATTACACATTTGAAAATTTTCTTCATTTTTATCTGGCCTTACTAATGCCACCAAGCAGTCTATTCTAGCTAAACAACCCCCGATATCACCTGGGGGAACTCGTTAACCGGCTAACCTTATTATTAGCGATCTAAAGTAGTATTCTTTCCCGAGTTAATAACCCATAAAATACAACAGGACATCCAGCTTCGTAACACTGCATGATGGCAAGCGCACAGTTTTCATGAAACGGTTGACGCTCTTAGATGTCAATCAGCTTGTAGTTTCCAGGAATCATAAACGTCTCATAAGATTCTGTCAAAGATAACCTCAACACCGGGACCTAGACACATCTACATTACTGTCACTGATGTGTTGAAGAGACTATTATCAATAAGCAAGCATATTCTTCCTTGTCAGGGCAACTTACGCTCAAGTCATTGTAGGTAGCTTGTCTGAACATTTGTCTTTTTTTGCGCTGTCTCGACGAGATGTAGGTTCCTACTGTTGGAGAACGTCGGAAAGTTACTCCTATTTTAAGGGGTGATAATTCAGTGCCCCAAACTGACAGCCGATTATCCATCTTTCGGAGCTTGCCAAATCAATGAAATAGATTGTTGCGGGAAAGCTCATGGAATCTTTTGGAAGGATGAAGTGTTCTCCCGCAGGAGCATAATGGCTTCCGTTAAAACAGTAATGAACCATGAAATGATGTTAGCCAGCGCTGACTTGATGGAATCAGAAGATGCTTGAGTAGATTTCAATGCTATCTAGCTTGATTTCTCGAAGACTTTAAGACGCCTAGATCACCGCAATCTTATTTAAAAGCTACAGAGCTATCGGATCAGTGACCTGCTCTTAAGCTGTTTTGGCTATAATTATTCATTCCTACTACAACGCCGAGTAAAGATACCAGTTCACAGCACCGTGCCTGAATCGATTAAGGTTCACTGTAGCGTCCCTCAAAGCTAGGCACAAAATGCATGGCTACCGTAGTGCTCATAAACGCTATCATGGGATATTTCATGTCGAATGTTCTATCCTTAGCGAACGAGTTCAAAGTTTCGCGGACAGTTCAGAGAGTCGAATTTCACATGTAAAAGCGGGGTAATCCCAAAAGGGCTAACGAATGACCAGCTCAGAACAAGCTCGAGTTTGACAAAGTCAACCGCAAATAATGTGTACGTGACACCATTGAAAGTGCGAATATCCAATACGGGACCACCTTTGCAGCGCATCTGTCATGAAGGCAAGATTGGGGTCCTCGTGCATGACGGTTTCGGAAGCACAATGTAGGCTGAAATGGAAGTGAACAAGCCAGCCAAAAACGGGCTCAACCGAGGACAGCATTTGGCCGGTTTTATGCTACCTTCTTTTTGCAAAAGCTAAACTTCTACCTAAAGCTAGGTGCTGAATACGACAACCAAGTGTGGTACCCTTGGTAAAAACCCGACGGAAATTGTTGATGGCTTTTAGCACCTGTTTAAGATTTAAAAAGACCTTGTGGTTTTCAGGGGATAATATCGTCGTCTGCATGGTGATCTTACATTGGGTTGGCTGAGCGCCAAGGAGCTTAATCACCTAAATCAAAGCTTAATTATACTCAGCCACAAAATCAACTGATGGTCAGCCACAGAGCTAGTCACACTGTATAGATGGTAGAAATGACTCCGGAACATCTTCTGTATTCACATCACCCAACCGTGGAACATCTTCCTCAATTCGTCCGTCATCTGCAATTCAAGGTTAACTGAAATCAAAAGCAAGCCTGATGATGCAATCATTGCGCCACCTATGTTACACACTTCAAGCCAAGTTAATGCTACAGGGGACAAAGTACCGATAATGTGTACACATGTGTAACAGTGTGTCCATGGATTTAACTTTATTACTACACAAGCTTTTTGGTATGAATTTGCTTTTAATGCATGATAAATTCACCCTTATAATTGTTAACATGCCAGGGAACATTGACCATGCATGTATTTTCTAGTACCTGAGTGTGCTGACATCTATGCAGTTTGTACAGGAGAAGATATAGGGCCACTTTTCTTGAAAAAACATCCCAATTTGCGAACGCATGATTTGAACTAGGTTCTCACCGGAGATATTGTTTGTGCCGTGAGTTAAATTTAGCATTTTAAAAAATAGCATAACAGCTTACGCTTATCAACAGACCGTATTTCTTGCCCCAGGGTCTTTTGGCCTTAGATATGACGCACAGCCTTTCTAACCTATTCATTCGCCAGCTCAGAAGCAAACGTGGAAATTTCTAACTTTAGTCAAACAAAGTAAGGGGCTTCAGGTGCCCTGATGAGAATAATCGTCTTTGCCTTTAATCACTTTTAGCCAGGCGGATACAAAGTTGTGTTACAGTTTACAGGAGCGGACGGGCATTCATGAGGTACAACTACAAGTCTCTTACACAATAGCTGCCGCTCACTGGTATTTAGACACCAGGTGAAATCAAGGGATAGTCGCACCATAGCTTGCTGCTAACCTTTGGAACCTTTGTCTTGATCACTAAGGCTAGGTCAATTATTGTTTTTATAATATTATTAACTGTGTTACATTGAGTTAACCAATGACTGACCCAGTTCCGTAATAAGAAACTGTACACGTTTCACAACCACTGCTTTTCTGGCACTCGACGAATACAACTGGCTCATGTTCAGTGGTAAGCATGGCTTTAGTTGAACAAAAATGATCTGCATTTTGTTTTGTCATATGTATTGTTGTCTCGGCTACATTTAGTGTGCATCCTGATGCATAGTTATGGTTATGAGTAATCAATATTTCCAACACGCTATCCGATTGGTTTGTCTACGGAACAAAGCTACTAAGGGATGTCAAGGTCTAACTAGTACGAATGTGGCAGCGCACATTTGGAATCCCTACCAGTTTCTGCATAGTGTGCTTTAACAAGAGTAATTTTAAAATTCCCGTAACAAAATGTACTCCTTTTTTAATGTATTCGTGTTAGCAACTCACAAGTTACATAGATTACACACAATGCGGAAAAGCACCAGCCGCTCTTTGCCCTATTGGGTAGCTCGTCAGCGTTACGGCTTCCCTCGGCCCCCTACTGGGGATCGAACTCATGACTGCTAGTGAGTGACATCAACTAGTCAGCTGTTTAAGCCGCTGAGCCACTGGGGAAGACAGCTGGGTTGGAGCTAAGTTGCCAGCTAACTGGGATATGGCAGGAGCTATTTTCCATTGCCACGCAGGCTCCTACCAGTGCACAAGACACTGGCTAATCTCCCAGGTCATAACTTCCTCTCACTAGACTCTAGGCACATAGCATTTGAAACCATCATATGCTGAAATTGCTCTTTTTTAATATGTCATATTTTTAATGAAGTGTTTGGAATGGGTGTCTTATCAAAGGCCGTGTCTACTTTTTTCAAACTAACAAAACCTGACATTTCCAAGAAGAATTTGACCATTGTCTTCTGTCCCAACCGACATCGGTGTTGGGTAATCGCTATTTGCCGCGCATGTCTACCGATGTGAGTGCATTTTATCGTTATGTGTATATGTGTAGTTGAATAACTGATTGTGCCACAGTGCGTCCCATATCATTTGAAATGGCCAATTTAACAAGCTTATTGGAGTGGGGTTTGCTGCTTCATCAGGACACAACAAAACGTGCTCGAGCTTTCGCGAGTATATTGCGTCGTTTTATTTACGAGCACAAATGACACATTTTATATTAAGGAAGAGTTAGTGTTGACCTGAGAAATTACAGCAGTCAGGAATGAAGACAGCTGTCTGATACCATAGTTTGTTGAGGCAATGAGGCTTTGTGGAATAACTAGCCTATACTATGGTTCAATGGTTCAATGGTGTATGATGGGATAAAAAGCATAGCTTTACAAGACCCACAAGATGGATTTGCAAAAAAAAATTAAAATTAAAATGTTCAAACGTGGAACGTAAAGTATCAGTGGTTAAATCAATGCACTTTAGCAAAATGTTTTGTATCGTTTCGCACTTAGATGAAAATCTAAGAGTCCTTCGAATATCGTCAGGTCTGTTGCGTTCACCACATAGTTTGGTAATGCATTCCGGTGAGAACAGATTCTAAGTGAGAAAAAATACTTTCTACAAATCAAACGAGAGTGTTGCGTCATTAGTTTCAGGTGGTTGCCTCGGTTTTTTTGTATGGGGCTAGGGTCAACAGTGATGTACATGGATGCTCGCATTCGGTTAGTATCCGGTATGTGAGAGTAAGATCTCAGCCAAGCCATCGGTATTCTAATGAAAACACAGCGAGTACGCGAAGACACAGTGGTAACTTATACCTTATAGTCCACGCGTTGCCTTTGTGGCTCTTCTTTGGGGCTGTTCCAATAGGCGGATGTCTCGTTCTAACCATGGACACCAGACCTGAATTGCATATTCAACGTGAGGACGAATGTAGGAGTTAATCAGCAATGGTACTAGCTATCGCTCAAAAGTTCCGAGAGCTCGCCTCAAGTTCAAGTTCGTCACACTTGCTGCTTTCGAACATTGGAGCAAATTTCCAAGACTCTCTTGCACGAGTATACCTAAGTCGCGTTCACTAGTCACGTGTTGCATAATATCATGGATATTTTACTCACAAATAGGTTAACCGTGTTTGTGACTAATTGCATTGCATAGGCAGCTCAAAATGCATTTTCATTGTTATAAGAAACATATCTTTGAATCCAATAACAAATTCAACGGTGAGTAGTAGGGGGATCTATTGGGTTGTTGTGCAGATTTGTCCCAGATAGACCGCCACTGCACTTCCAGTAAGGCTTTTCGGGAGGCCTGTGTTCTGCTCGTTTCTAGCATACATGACAGTGGACGATGAGCCGCGCTATAACGCAGTCTGCGCTCCACTTCCATCACCCATGGCTCAGTGACATAAGTCATTGGTAGGTAAGAATAAGGTCTTGGGTACGAATCCGGTAGTATTCCGTGAGTGCGCGCTACCGACGAGTCCCAATAGGACGAAATGACTGTCTAATGCTTTCCCGGATGTGTAGTAACTGCCTACCTGAGTATAGCTGCGAGGAATCATCTTACAATTCAGTAGATTTTAATTAGAGTTATGGCATATAACGAAACGTAGTAATAAGTTGCTTGTTTGGGCGCCAGGTTAAACCAAAATTTTACCGTGTTCAATGCTTTGAGTACGGTCCCAGTGATCGCAGTGACTAAGGTTCACTTCAATGTGAACCACGGTCCATTATATTGAGATTGCGCGTCGCAATCCAATCACACAACGTGTAGTCCAAACTTGACCCTCCAATTAGCCATTTACCGTTGTGCCAAGCGTTGCCCACCGTGACCCGGTAGCCAAAGGGTAGTGGTTTCGGCTACTATTCACATGGTCGCGGGATCAAGGCCTGCTCTCTTTACCTGATGAGATGAAATTACATCGAAACGCGTCGTGGTTGTGCAGTGTACTTCGGATGGGCAACACCCAATTTCCATCTACTTTGAGTACGGTCCCAGTGATCGCAGTGACTAAAGTTCACTTCAATGTGAACCACAGTCCATTACATTGAGATTGCGCGTCGCAATCCAATCACACAACGTGTAGTCCAAACTCGACCCTCCAATCCTCTAACTAGTTTGGTCACTGTATGTTGTGGAGTTTAAGTGTATTAATGTCGCTTTTGCGCCAGGGACACCAGGTCTTGATCGCATCTGCAAGTGGGACTTTACGTAGCCGTTCAGAATTTGCGGAAAGTTTGATGGCTCAAAATTTTCTTAAGCACTCTGTAAGAATCAGTTGTGTTGACTGGCTATTTTCGATGCCTTTTCAGCTGTCTCGTGCAATCAATATCGCAGCGCACGATCACCCGGAGTCGTTTTCTTGGGAAGCACGTTGCAACTGCTGGTCCCTAAGTCGATTGCCATAGATATGCTGATGGCGTATGCCTACGACTTTGTACTTCGCCACGTTAAACTGAAGCCGGTTATCGGATGACCAAGCGAAAGACCTGTCGAGATCGCTCTGCAATGCCAAGTGATCATCTGCTGTGCTGATATCATGTCAAATTTTGATATCATCTGAAAATAGTAAGTAATTCGATTGCAGTATACTGGCAAGATCGTTGATGAATCCATGGATGTAAGGTTTCACAGAATGGACCCTTGGGGTAAGCCACGCTGGACGTCAATTGGGGCGGAAATGGAGCTGCGGGCTCTGAGATTCAGCTGACTTAAGTGAGGAAGTTGACCATCCTTGTCTCTGTTACCGTGCTGAGGTCCCAACACACTAAGGGTTTACGAGATTGAAGTTCTGCCAATGTCCTGAGAAGCCCATGGACGTTGGTAGAAGGACAAATGATAACAATGGGTGCCAGAAGCATTTTTGAAATTACATAGGTTTCCCGAGTATTTATGCTGTCCATTGTGGAGCCACCTGGCAATCGTTTTCCATTGTTATACTTGTCCAACCTCAAGTGCTGTTTCAATCAGTTACATAGTGAAATTACTACTTGGCCCTTTAGAAACGATTTGCAAAGGATTTTCCGTTCTTTCCTAGTCGGGTGGTTAGGGAGTTTCACTGCGTTTCTGTTTGAAAATACAAACAGCGGGGATCGCGGAAACATCTCGCTTGTCTAGTGTTTCCACACCCAAATTTGACCTGGCTTTGACAGCATTCAGACGTATCTCTGATGCCAGCTTGATGAGTAAGTGTGCCAAATCGTAGCATGAATTTCAATACCGTTAGACCACTTCCTTTATAGTAGGATGATATGGGCAACCTTAACGCCGTATTGGTAATCAGGTTATGGAGAGAGAGTGTGTCACGGATGTACACCACGAATCTTCCAAGTCATGAGCTTGGGCCTGCGACTTTTCAATGACAGGATTTCATTGACACCATGGACAGATGTCTATCTTTCGCCGTTTTGCTTGGGGCATACTTTTGGGTTTTGTTTCCTTTGCCGACGCTCACTCTAAGGGATGTCATGAAAAATACCAAAGCCGCATGACGAATCACGAAGACGGTGATTTGACAAGTGGGAGGTCTCCTATTCGTCATCCGACTAAAATGTCACCTGAAGTAGCCTTAGCTCGCTATAGTGAACTGAGTTTGGCCTGGATTCCCATAGCATAGCATATGGCTCCCCATGGTTTCAAAACGCCCAGCAGTTTGTCCGTAATAGGGCCTGTCTGATTCTGGCAGGTTGAAGCATATTATTTGCATGGAGTTCTGAGTCTTCTTAGTTCGTAATTTTGGATAAGATAGTTCCCCTTTTACTGACGGCGTGGTGGGCGGTCTTCTCGGAAGCGCATTGGTATTCGTGTCATATCTAACACCAATTGGAGTACTTGCAGATGTACCCGCTAAAGTTGTCCTGAGTTTGCATGTGGAAACAACAGGTTCGTAACTTTTCAGAATTTCACCAGTGTTAGGTAAACCCGAAAGCAATAGTGTGTCATTTAAAACAGACACATCCTCTGGAGGAACCAATCTCTGTGAAATTGGGATTGCCTGGGTTGGCAGACACTAGCTGCTAGTTCTCGAGTTTGGTGCTGCAGGCTCTATATCGTTAACTATACACTATTTTGGATATACTGTTTCAGGTTTGAACATATATTTTGGTAACCGAAATCGAGTTCCGACACAGCTGATGTGACCGCTAGATCAGCTGTCGCAGGCTGCAAAAAGATGACAGTTTGTCACGTTTCTGAGCCAGCACGGTGATGCACCTTACGAGGTGTCATTAGCTCTATTTGGCCTCGTAGTGCAGCCGAATGGAATGTTGATGAACCTTTTCTCCCTTCGATAGTCACGGTCCTAAAATGCTCTCCCGGCACGTATAAATCATGCCCTCACCTTATAAACTTTCAAAAGACACCTTGAGGATATCTTGCCACATGCGGGTATTAGAGCAGTACAATAGGTGATGTTGTCATAATCCACTCGAACTCGAGGCAGGAAAACTCACACCTATGTTGCCCTTAACCTCTTAGTTAGTCAGGTATTTTGGGTAACATTCGCACCGAGGCTGCTTTCTTATCATGCAATTTTCGCCCTAACTATCCTGCGGGACTTGTCAAGCATTTGCATTTTTACCCGTCATAAACCAGTGCTCAATTGTGCCAGGTCGCCGCCATGTGATAGTAAGCTTGTACCACAGGTTTTGCTATAAAATGCTATTCGTTTCAAAATCATGCAGCAATTTAACCAAATTTAACATGTTAGCTCTAAACAGATGAACGGAGACGTGCGGTAATAACCATGTAGATATTGGATAATCGTTGGATCTTTTCTCCCAAAAAACTCACTCTAATATTAGTTTGTACTAGTTTTCTCTCATGAAGTAAAAAGCGAAATTTCGACTCATACGCTAAATGTGGAGACCGACAGCGGAAGCATTAAGCACGCGACATCGGGTCTGGAACAACCCTTGTCACAAAAGTTTGTGTCTCATTGTGGACCTGTTTTAACCAGCGTTTGCATGTAACGTCAGCTTGCACCGCAAGTAAGGTTGACGTGTATGTAAATTAGTCCGAAGTCCCGGATTCAGTAGTATCTGAAATGTTAACTGCAGGATGATTTGTGCCAGTTGCATTTCAAAGCGTGTCACGCTTCAACTCCATGTCGGGTGCCGATATTTGTTCCCACAACGTTATTTCAAATGATCCGTGAACCACCCATTACAAGTTTGGGCAATACTTGTCTTTTACATGGTAGCCTATGACAAAACGTTGGTTTACTTTACCTGAAGAAACTACGAAAATTTGAAAAACAAGTTGGGGTGTGGATTGTTGGGTGTGAGAAACACCGAGTATTTGTCTTCTTCATCTTATGCCCCAGAGATCCAACTGATCTGGACTCAGTTCGATTTTGATCTCCATCAAACCTGAGCTTACCACAGTTCATTCAGTTTCTTCAGATGAACCTGCAGTATATATGAGGATTATCGTATCTGAGTGAAACGTTCTAATGCCAAACTTCCACGTACTGCTATCAATATAAAGCATTCTACTATCTGCACAATCATTACTAAATAGGAGAGGAGACTTAAGTATATAACTGGTCCCTTGACCAGCTGGTTACTGCAGTAAACTTACAGTAGTTTTTCGAATTCAAGTTCAGTCATACATACGCTTTTTTATCTAAGACTCGCCGTATTAGCTAGCATAATTGTCCGATCACGTAACATTTATGCAGCCAATTATACTGCATACTGACAGACATCAACCTCTTAACTTCCCAACCTAAGGTTTATCTCATTTTAGCGAAACATTGAAACTTGACGTTGCGGGGCATTATAATCAAATTAAATTGCATTTATCATGTTTCAATATTTCGACGCAGACTCACATAACACTGCTAACTGATGTAGTCTGCCAATGCTGCGAATCCATTCAACGTGAGTGACTTTACAAATGTAAACCACTCCATCATCTATGCGCGAGATGTTTGACAAGTGGAGACGACTGACCACTCGCTTGCCACCGTACAGTCCTGGAAGCTGTTTGAAGGAAGGGCACATTCAAGATGCTTAATGCCGTGATGCAGTTGGGTAATGGGTGGACATGAACTTGAGGCAAATTTACCAGCGAGAAGTAAAGCAATAGACTGTGATGAGTGTACAAATGTTTCTAGTATTCGGGTTGTGGTGGATGCGAATTGCACACAGTCAAGGTACGGAACCGTCAGATAATTGAAGAGTCACTTAAGCCACACACGCTTAATACACGGCTCATCGGTTAACAAGACGGGTGTCTTGCAGAACACTCGAAGATACTGTGTCTAAAAATATTTGCTTCCAGACACTGGAAATCTAATATATCCTGACAGTTATATCATCTGTTTAGGTCCATGAAGTTCACGTCAGCTAACTAGATATAAGTAGCCCACAATTTAACAGCCTTACGATTCCTGTCTGGTGGTAAGCTGGCGCATATATATATTATGCATTTACAAGTGTTAACAAAATTCAGCCTCAATCTCAGTTGATTGATTTCGAGAAAATGAAGCTGTTATGCAAAACGATAAGATGATAAAAGATCTCGAATGCTTTTAAGTTGGTACTGAACGAATCCGCTCAAGTACTTTCAGGCTCGTAGAAGAATGACGGTAAGCTTTCCCTTACTCGGTTTATTCGGATTAACTTGCACGTCTATAGATACAAGTTCATAGTGTACTAGGAATTAATATGCACATAGACATAGCAGCAATGACTCTAATTGTTGTGTAGTGACAAATGATTATGCGCTCTATGATTACCGAACACTGTTCCGGTAATTCAGTTGCTGCAAAGAAGGTTAGCACTGGTCGCGGACTACAAAATGCATTATACGAATGCGTACCGTCCGTACACTCTTGCCCAGTTTCGTGTCGTGTATAATGGAAAATGTCTATTGTATATTCTTTAATGACAGAGAAAACACCAACAAATGCTATCACCCGATAAAAAATAGATTCAACTTTAGAATATAATAAATGTCGCTTCTAAAACCAGGATAGTTGATGAAGGGCGCTACACGGTATCCAAAACAAGCATTTAAGATTTTTTTAGAAAATGTGATTAATAAGTGTCCTTCTGTTATTATTTGCACTAAGAAAACTAACCCAATCGGCTAGAAAAGTACTCGGTACTTGCAGGATTTCAGGCAGCGATGTAGATGAGGAATTTATTGTAATAAACCGCAAGGGTTACTTAGTTTGACCCTTGAATATTTTGCTTAATACAACCTGTTGAATATACTCAATCTGATGATAACTTGTGGCCCATCGACAACATAAGCCAGTCTGTACGCAATTTTCTAAAGCATTATTTAATACTAAGTGACGCTTATGAAAGATACCGAAACAATCTTTTTATATAAACTAAATGGACTTTTATATTACTTTATGTGGGAAGTACTTTTGGAAGTGTGTCTAGTTAAAAGTTTTTTATTAACGCAAACCATCATAAATGATAAACCATTAAATTGCACAAATTAGTGTAATGGGAACTTAAAACTGTTCACCCAAGCTTGTCTGACGCTGAGAATTTAAAAAGAAGAACCGGGTAATATTTCTCCAAGACATTGACGGAAGCGAAGCCATCTTTATGCTTTCGAATACATGTAAATATTTGAATCCTCAACAATTTAAAGTAAATTTCAAGCTTCTCTTTTGCATAATACTTATTCGCGAGAAATTTAGTTAGTTGGACTTTTATCAAGTGAATTCAAAAATGCACTTAGCAAGACAGGAGGATAGAAAATTTGGCTTTCTAGACTTAGCAGTCAGATTCTATGTCCACATGATTAGTAACAACCAATCAAAGCAGCTTTTCTCTAAGCCACTAACACAAATGTTATTTCTCATCATGAGCAAAACAGAAATAAACCTACTTTCTCCATTGCTACTCCATTCTGAATCAAAATGTCTTCTTTTGTCAATTGCAAAGGATCTTCAGCTGTTGCGTGCTGCAGATGCATGGTTGAAGTAGTGCTACTTGTCGGCCCCAAATTATATGCTGGTTTCCTACGATACCAAGTAATTTGAGCCGCAGGAATAGCAGACGTCGTTATGCATTCAAGAAGCTGTTGACCGCTATTTTCTTGAATTCCGTTACGAGGAATCGCACTAAGACTGACTGCTGTTGGAGCGACTGGAAGAGAGTAGACGTATTCGGATTGACTCAAGTCTATTTTGCAACATTCTCAAACCATGAAATGAGTGCAAAAATACTAGACTAAGTTAGGACAATCCGCCACTGATTTCAGTTAATTTGTATGTATTAAATAAAAACGTTGCGACCGGGGTTTACTAACTTCTACGAATCCTTTTCTTCAGTTCAGTGTTTTGGGCATAACAAAATAATGTTCCCTCTGCTAAGGAATGTGATGATCATATATCTGCTAGTTGGGTGCTCCATGTCTCATATAAAATTGATGCATATTTGTGTATCACTTTTTTGAACATCAATAGAAGCTTAATTTTTCTTTCTAAATCAAGCAATGAAATTGGACATGGTTTACTGCATTTTGTGATTCCCGGTTTATATTTTGTGACTGTGATCGGCATGTGCAGCCAAGCAGTACCTTAGACAGTGATACGCTAAACGACGGAATGATGTAATGGCTATAACGAGCTGTTTTATTCGAATAGCCAAAGTTTTGCGGCACCTAGTTTCGGCATATTATGGTGTTTAACTTAGGCAGCAGTGCTACATTTCGGTAACAATGAACAATGAACAATGATTTATCACAGAATAAAAACAAATGCTTCACACGTCCCGTAGGATGGTTGCGGTGAATATCATGAAATCAAAATATATCTGAGTCATCTATCGAACGTCTGCCGAGATGAATAATTTGAAAACTGTAAAATTAAACTGTAAAATCAAAAAATTATCGAGCGTAAACCTTCAGAAAGACACTGTGGTGCAGTGATCGTTGATGTAAGGAGTGAGAAAAGTAAAATATGGTCGCTTACTTAGGTCCATTTGATACATAAATACTGTTGAAAAGCACACTTGGCGTAATCCACTTTAGAAGAGTTTGGATAACAAAATGCTGGGAGCTAAGAGCAACATCTAATCGATTTTTGAAAACATCCAAGGTAGGAGCGGATAAAACTGAGTCTGGGAGTGCGTTCCAGGATTGGTAAACCCGAAGGGAAAAGTAATTCCGTCGACAATCTAGACGGCTATATTGTTCCTTCAATTTTAATCAGTTACCCCTGAGCAGCGTGTTGTGGCTAAGTTTCAGCAAATGGCGGCATACGTGGTTGGGGTCACTCAGTATCTGATACGCTAAAATGAGATCACCGCGCAGCTTTCGATAGCGTCCGCTGAAAATTCCCAGCAACTTCAGCCTTCGGTGGTAAAAGTGATAGCGCAGGCCCTTTACATTCTTTGTTGCTCTTCGTTGTAGTGTCTCTATCGCTTCTAGGTCGCGCTTCAACCAAAGTTGCTGAGCTTGGATACCGTATTCAACATGCGGGCGCACGTAGGAATTGTGCATAATTGGGGAGATTGTTAGGTCAAATCTGCCGAATGCACTTCGAAGCATGCCTGCGTGCTGGTTGCCACTGTTTGCAGCTATCTCAGCCTGTTTTGTGCAGTTGAGGTCGCTCTGTACGATCACAGCAAGGTCACGCTCCTGGGAGCTATTCTTGATTCCGTTTGTCCGAAGTAAATATGTGTAGTTATGTTTATGACGTAATTGTACAACGCGACATTTGTCTACGTTGAATTGTAGGGCGCTTTGAACTGACCAGTTCGACACTGTGTTATGATCGCACTGGAGCCGTTCATGGTCGTCCGGTTCTTTAATCCTTCGCCATTTCTTGATATCATCAGCGAAAAATAGGAAATCGGAAATAATTGATTTCGCCAAATCGTTAATGAACACCAAGAATAGACGAGGTCCAACAACCGAGTCTTTGGTACTCCACACGCCACATCGATTGCAGCAGACAATGATTCTCAGGCTCTCACCACTGGCAGTCATTCTAGTAGAAAATTGCCAACCCAACTCAGGATTGTGTCGCCAATGCCGTAGTTCCGAAGCTTCTGAAGGAGAATTCGATGGTCTAAGCGATCAAATGCTTTTGTAAAGTCCAGGTAGATTACATCGACTCCCACTCCATCATCAACAGCTTCAATCCAGCTATTAAATGAAAATTAATTGCTTAGTATTACACAAATACCTGTAACGAAAGACATGTTGTTCTGGAGCTATTAAATTGTGGCTTTCCAGGTATTGCACCAACGCATCTGCGATGAATGACTCCATCAATTTTATAGTACGGGAAGTAGTGTTATTGGACGGTAGTTGGCAGGATCAGTGCGGCTACCTCCTTTATGGATCGGAGTGATGACCCCTTACTTCCATACTAGTGGAATACGGTTCTCTTCTAGACATCGTTGATAGAAAACAGCCAGTGTTGCTGCTAGATCACCAGCTACCGCCTGTAAAGTCCTCGGTCAGATGTTGTCAGCTCCGGGAAAACTGTGGATACGTAAGGATAACAACTTCTTCAACACAGCCTCCGCAGTGAAGGTGATGTTGTCTAAACCAGATGGTGGAGTATTAGAAATGAGGAGAATGTTTGGGCTCGTTACCTGCTGGAAAGCTTGGGAGTAATGAAGCCGTAGGAGATCAGCTGCTTCCATTGCTGATCGCGTGCACCCATCAGCCGTGACTAGTGCTGGAACCCCTCGCTGTACCTTTCGAAGACCGTTAACGTGCCTGTACAGGAGTTGGCGATTCGTGCAGAATCGCTTCATTAACTTCTGCTGATGAGTGACCTTGTCTTCGCGGATCAGTTTCACACAGAAGTTACGATGGGTCACGTATGCAGTCCAGGTTTCGGCATTCGGGCAGTCCTGGTGATCTTGCCACGCCAAATCTCTCCGGGACATACATTTACGTGTCCTGCTCCTCAGAAATGACTTAAGCTTGTTATTGCGTGGGAAGAATTTCTGTTCCGATGCTTGCGCAACCAGCGTGCTAAACGTCCTTGTAAATGTGTCCCAGACAACATCTGGGGGGCAATCGGTTAAAACAGTCCAAGATGTATCCTTAACAAGCTTAGATAACACATTGTGGTGCGTGATAGTATGCACTTTATCCTCCTCCTTTTCAGAGTACTCCGCATAGCATATATAGTCAAAGAGTAGAGTAACATGATCACTACGACCCAGTGGTGTGCTTGTGACTATCCCGTCAACCATGAGTTCTTCGTTAGTTAGCACGAGATCCAGTATCGACGGCTTTTTAGCAGTTCGTAATCTGGTGGGAGAGGTTACGTGGTTGTACAGAGAGTTGCTAGCAATTAGCTCTTGCAAGCAGGCTTTAAACTGCATACCATCAGTTGCCGGCGTTTTTATGCCGTGTACATTAAAGTCTCCAGCGATAAGAATGTGGGGGTAGGACCTTTCAAAGCAAACTGAAAGAAGTAGTTCAGTTTGGAGTTCATTTCCGTCGTTGAGTTTGGTGGTTAATAAATCAATGCTAATAGACATGTGCCCTTGTTTCGCAATAGTAGGCGGCACCAAAGAGAATCAGGAGCTCGGATTTTCGGGTGATGGATAACTTCACATCGGAGGTTTGTATTATAGTAAAGAATCACACAACCACCCCTACCGGTTCTATCCGTCCGAAGCAGCGATATACCGGGTAGATTGATCTCAGAATCAGTTATCTCAGGGTTTAACATTAAGATTAAATGGTTAACGGCCTATTTATCGGTTTATCTTATCAATATCTTCAGTCAAAATGGAATTAAATGTGCAAGTAATGAAGCAATTTTACAATGCATGTAAGGGAAGTAACGGAGGGAAATTTAGGATTTTACTGGATGTTGAGTATGGATTGGTTGTTGTAGGTTCTTTATTGTATAAAGTTGCATATAACTAGTAGTTTCCAATTCAAAAATGGACCACTGACTAACATGTTTCAAGACAATGCCTGGATTCCTGTGGCAATCGTGTTTGCAGGTACGGCGGTTTAAACGTTACTAAACATTTATTGCTGAGCTTACAAATTTCCTCCAAATCTTGCACAGCAACCACCTGAACTTGCCTTATCCATAGGTTCAGCAGTGCTGTATGCTTGGAGTAACTCGAACTGTCCAGGTTACACTTAGTATTTACTCACCCGCGCCGGCGTTCTGTGTCTGAACAGTGCGAAAAGATTAGAAATCAAGTTTCCATCAAAGGCATCACTATTGTTTGTCAAAGCAGGTCGCACAGATTCCACCTGAGATCTTTTCAATGATATTAATCTCAGTCTCCGTAACAAGCCACACGGACCTCAACAGAACTGTGCTCATTGACCCTTCCACTAGGAGTTAGCTCGTGTTCCCTAGTCTGTCGCTTCTTCTATAGCTTACGCATCTTTGTGACGTGCTTTTGTGTTACAGGTATGAAGTTGTTGAGGTAATGTTCTCATTTGAGATAGTCGGTGAACATCTTAATGCTGTCAGTTGGGCTTGCCTCAGAGTTTTGGCGCACTGATGCGAAGTAACCCGTTTTGGTTCAATTTTCATCTCGCGCTAACACATACTTGACCGCTAGATCCTTTAGGTCGTGTCGACCAGAATTCACTTGGATACTCTGAATGTTTTAACTGTTAGTGAAAACCTTTTCTTGCATTCCATCTATGAGAATCGAAAGAACCATAGGGTTACAACAACAATACGCTGGTAATAAAAATAGGTAGTAAGATTCGTTGCAATTGTACTTGCACAGACAAATCTTGTCTTTGATTCCGAAGTAGCCTCGTTTGATGAGGCGGGGCAACATGGGAGTTACCACAGCTTTACCTTTAGACCCACCAGAAATGTTGAAAATTAGTTTAAATAATGAACAATGAACAATGCATTTATACGGGTTAAGAAGCTTTGCTTAACAAGTCCCGTTGGATAGTTGGTGGGGATATCATTGTAAAAGTAATGGTGATAAGGATAGTAAAATAGTCAATAATTGAAATATGAAAGTGAGGACTTATCTTTTGCTCCGCTGTAGTCCTGCGATCCTCTTAGATTCACAGCACCCACGGTTAACAACAACTAATTCTATGGTATACTCTAGGTGTAGGATGGAGACGTAGTGTTAAGTAACAAAGTGTAAGTGGATGAGTCCATCGTCCAACCGTCTTTTAAATACTGTTAGTGTCGGTGCAGAGACAACCGATTCTGAGAGAGCATTCCACGGGTGACAGACACGAATGGAAAAGAAATTTCTGCGGCACTCCAGACGACTGTATTGTTCTGTGAGTTTTAATGAGTGGACCCTCAGGTTTGTATTGCTGCTGAGTTGCAGTAATGGGCGGCACACATGATGTGGGTCTCGCAGAATCAAGTATGCCATAATCAGGTCGCCTCGTAGTCTGCGATAGCTTCCACTGAGCACCCCCAATCGTTGCAGCCTCTCCTGGTAGGAAAGATTGCGCATTCCAGTTACGTTCTTAGATACCCGGCGTTGTGGCTGCTCCAGTGCATTAAGGTCGTGTTTCAGCCATGGATACCAGGCTTGAATTGCATATTCGACATGGGGGCGAACATACGCACTGAGCATTTGTCGAAATATGGAGCTGTTTATTTATCCAAACGTCCGTCGCAACAGCCCGACGTGTTGGTTCCCGGTCTTCGAGGCCTTTTCGGATTGCCTGGAGCAACCCAAGTCATCTTGAACCAGGACACCCAAGTCACGTTCGAGAGTTGATTGTTGTAGTATATTCGTTCCGAGTCGGTATGAGTAGCTGCTTTGATGTCGGATGGAAAGCACCTTGCATTTACTGACGTTGAAATGCAATAAGTTTTGGGTCGACCATTGATACACCATATCTAAATCACTCTGAAGCACATGTTGGTCGGGGTTCGCCTGGATCCTGCGCCAGATCTTGATATCGTCGGCAAACGATTCCTTGTGCATGGTCATTAATAAACACCAAAAACAAACGTGGACCCAGAACTGAGCCTTGGGGCACACCACACTCAACCTGTATGGGGTTCGATAAAGAGCTCCGAACTCGGACCACTAATTGCCGTTTAAGCAGAAAGTTGGCAATCCAGCTTAAAAGGGAGTCGCCGATCCCATAACGCTGCAGCTTGGATAGTAGTATCCGATGGTCTAGACGATCGAAAACCTCGGAAAAATCCAGGTAGATCACATCAACACCTTCTCCAGCGTCAGATGCCTCGACCCAACTACTGCATGCAATTAGTAAATTCGTTGTATATGACCGCTGTCGACGGAAACCGTGCTGTTCAGGAGTGATGAGGTTGCAGGTTTCCAGATAGCACACCAGAGCATCGTCTACTATGGATTCCATGACCTTGACCAGTATAGGAAGAAGGGATACTGGGCGGTAGTTGGAGGGATCAGTTCTGCTTCCACCTTTGTGAATCGGGGTTATTATTCCAAACTTCCACATAGCGGGAATTTGGTTCTGGTCTAAGCAGCGCTGGAAATACTGAGCTAAAGGTTCTGCCAGTTGGCTTGCTGCTGCTTCCAGTGCCTCTGAACGAAAGCTGTCGACACCAGGCGAGCTGTTTTTACATAGAGACGTCAGCTTTTGCAATACAGCCTCCGCGGTAAAAGTGATGCGGGTTAGTCCTGGCAAGGAGAAGACAAAGCTTGGTAGATCGCCAGGTGGCAAGGCCATTCGAAAGATGGGACAGTGTTGCATCCGCAGCGTATTTGCTGCTTCCACAGCCGTTCTTGTTAAGCCATCAGCCGTCCTGAGTGGAGGAAATCCTTGCCACACATTTCACAGGCCATTAACGAGCTTGTACAGCAGTTTGTGGTTAGCACTAAAGGTTTTTGCGATGTTCTGCTGATAGGCGACTTTGTCTTCTCTTCACAGTTGAGTGCATTTTTATGCTGGGCTACGTGGTTGTCCCAATTTTATTGTGCTGGAGCTTCTCTGTACACTCGCCATGCTGCGTTTCACACTGTCATCCATGTTCGAGTTCTGCTCCTAACGTAAGAAATTGATTTACACTTATAGCAAACTTTTGTCTCCGAAGCCTCTGCCATCAGCTGACTGAATTTTTTGATGAACTCGAGCCAGGCGACTTCCGGGGGTTCTTCTGCGAAGAACGACCAAGTTGTGGCGCTGACTAGCTGGGCTAATCAATGGTAGTTTGTGATGGTTCGCAAAGTCTCATCCTTATCATTCAGATATTCTGCATCGCAGAGGAAGTTTAGACTGATCACGGCGTGATCACTGCAACCCAACGAGCAGACTAAAACCAACACATCAATCATATGCTCCTCGTTGGTAAGCACAAGATCTAGCACAGATGGCCTGTTACCTGTTCTGAACCGAGTGGGCAAAGTGATGTGATCGTAAAGAGGAACAATCGTTACTAGATCTTGTAGATCGGCCTTGAATTGTTCTCCGATCGTGGCGGGAGTTTCTAAACAATGTACGTTGAAATCACCCATGATAAGAATATGAGTGTACTTTTGTTGTAAACAGCATCTTAAATCAGCCGCTAAGTGGCAGTCGGTTTCGGGTGTTGAGTTAGAGGTGCGGTACACCAAGACAATAAGGCAAACGTCCCTGCCTTTTAACTGCAACCGGCACCAAAGAGAGTCGGAGAACTGCGAGTCCGAATCCTCCATGGCTTCGCACTGTAAGTCGTTTCGGTAATACAGGATTACCCCTCCTCCTTTTGTGAGCCTGTCGTTCCGGATCAGCGACATGCCGGGTAGCGAAACGTCAGCGTCCGTCATTCCCGTGTGCAACCACATCTCGGAGATACCAATAAGATCATATGACCTAGAAGCTTGGCGATCTTTCAGTTCGGACAGTTTGTTAGAAAGACCCTAGCATTCGTGTACAAGTAGGCCAGTTTCTCGGTCCTTAGGAGTCCACCGAGGGGTGAAGCGGTCACGTGTGGGAGAATGCCGACCGATGGGAGGTTGGCAGTTACTCGTTTTTTTGATGGGTCAATGATACATCGTTTGCAAATGGATTCGGCCAATGTGCGTCCAAACCTCCGTTTTGTCTTATGTCAGAGTCAATTAAAGCAGCTGTCAAGTTACTCTTCTATATCTTCATCGGTATGCTTGCTGCTTCAGTTGCTTTAATATTTGAGCTGTGCAAAGCGTTTGCAACCTTTAACCGAATTTCGAAAAGAAGATGTTTCCGATTTACCCGCCATCCATCTAAAACATCCTTTGCTTGTTGCTCTGACTGAACCACAACTTTTAGTATTCGAGGGCCGCATCCTCTATAATGTGATGAGAAAGGTATCCTGGTGAGCGATAGAGCCACAATATTATCCAAAGAAAGTGTTTCACGGATGAACCGCCACTGTACTAAATCGTGCTTTCCGGTCTTTTGAACATTGTCAGGAGGATGTTCTGTCACGCCATGTATGAAAATTGCGTTTAGACGGTCTTGATTGATGCGCTCTTCTTCGGTGTTTCTTTTTGATTGTCGCGCGATCCAAGGGACATCAGGATAGATACGTATACCACGGGATCTGTGGTTTAGCGCTCTTGGGGAGAGCAAAACGTCTTCTACGTCTGTGGAGGATTCTATTGTTACTCGAATAAGTCTGGGTTTTCCATAGTGTGACGCGTTCGGATGACGAGTAATTCGTGACACCCCTCTATTGTGTACAACGATCTTGAGTATAAATCGTCATTCTAGGTTTTCAGACAGATACCAATATAATTTAATAATTAAATAAAAGACTTTGCGATGCTGCACTTGAAATAGCATGTTTGCAAAAAATAGGTGAGCGGTGCCCGCATAATGTATATATATTTATGGGTAGAATTTCGTCACATCTAGGCTCACTCAGACAGCCGCCACAAGCCCGGAAAAGCACTGTACGCGCGTTTCATCCTTTCGGGAATCATCAGCAGTGCGCATTCCATCGGACCCTTGGTAGGGCTCGAAACCGCAACTCGACTGTTGCCAGTCCGTGGTTGAGACCACTGAGCTACGGGGGACGGCAACGACCATCGTGAATAAGTTACTAGATGTGATATAGCGCCGCTCACTATCCACTGACTTACACGTTACTGCCGTGCAGAGGACAGGGTAGCCCCCTCACCAAGCGACGAGCTTAACAAAGTTAAGCCGCCAATCTCCTTACAGCATTATAAGCAGTTTGTTCTGTGTACTGATTACAGAAGAGTAGTAGGGGGAGTTGAATGGTATAGGTAGAATTTCGTCACATCTAGGCTCACTCAGACAGCCGCCACAAGCCCGGAAAAGCACTGTACGCGCGTTTCATCCTTTCGGGAATCATCAGCAGTGCGCATTCCATCGGACCCTTGGTAGGGCTCGAAACCGCAACTCGACTGTTGCCAGTCCGTGGTTGAGACCACTGAGCTACGGGGGACGGCAACGACCATCGTGAATAAGTTACTAGATGTGATATAGCGCAGCTCACTATCCACTGACTTACACGTTACTGCCGTGCAGAGGACAGGGTAGCCCCCTCACCAAGCGACGAGCTTAACAAAGTTAAGCCGCCAATCTCCTTACAGCATTATAAGCAGTTTGTTCTGTGTACTGATTACAGAAGAGTAGTAGGGGGAGTTGAATGGTATAGGTGGAATTTCGTCACATCTAGGCTCACTCAGACAGCCGCCACAAGCCCGGAAAAGCACTGTACGCGCGTTTCATCCTTTCGGGAATCATCAGCAGTGCGCATTCCATCGGACCCTTGGTAGGGCTCGAAACCGCAACTCGACTGTTGCCAGTCCGTGGTTCAGACCACTGAGCTACGGGGGACGGCAACGACCATCGTGAATAAGTTACTAGATGTGATATAGCGCCGCTCACTATCCACTGACTTACACGTTACTGCCGTGCAGAGGACAGGGTAGCCCCCTCACCAAGCGACGAGCTTAACAAAGTTAAGCCGCCAATCTCCTTACAGCATTATAAGCAGTTTGTTCTGTGTACTGATTACAGAAGAGTAGTAGGGGGAGTTGAATGGTATAGGTGGAATTTCGTCACATCTAGGCTCACTCAGACAGCCGCCACAAGCCCGGAAAAGCACTGTACGCGCGTTTCATCCTTTCGGGAATCATCAGCAGTGCGCATTCCATCGGACCCTTGGTAGGGCTCGAAACCGCAACTCGACTGTTGCCAGTCCGTGGTTGAGACCACTGAGCTACGGGGGACGGCAACGACCATCGTGAATAAGTTACTAGATGTGATATAGCGCCGCTCACTATCCACTGACTTACACGTTACTGCCGTGCAGAGGACAGGGTAGCCCCCTCACCAAGCGACGAGCTTAACAAACTTAAGCCGCCAATCTCCTTATGGCATTATAAGCAGTTTGTTCTGTGTACTGATTACAGAAGAGTAGTAGGGGGAGTTGAATGGTATAGGTAGAATTTCGTCACATCTATGCTCACTCAGACAGCCGCCACAAGCCCGGAAAAGCACTGTACGCGCGTTTCATCCTTTCGGGAATCATCAGCAGTGCGCATTCCATCGGACCCTTGGTAGGGCTCGAAACCGCAACTCGACTGTTGCCAGTCCGTGGTTGAGACCACTGAGCTACGGGGGACGGCAACGACCATCGTGAATAAGTTACTAGATGTGATATAGCGCCGCTCACTATCCACTGACTTACACGTTACTGCCGTGCAGAGGACAGGGTAGCCCCCTCACCAAGCGACGAGCTTAACAAAGTTAAGCCGCCAATCTCCTTACAGCATTATAAGCAGTTTGTTCTGTGTACTGATTACAGAAGAGTAGTAGGGGGAGTTGAATGGTATAGGTGGAATTTCGTCACATCTAGGCTCACTCAGACAGCCGCCACAAGCCCGGAAAAGCACTGTACGCGCGTTTCATCCTTTCGGGAATCATCAGCAGTGCGCATTCCATCGGACCCTTGGTAGGGCTCGAAACCGCAACTCGACTGTTGCCAGTCCGTGGTTGAGACCACTGAGCTACGGGGGACGGCAACGACCATCGTGAATAAGTTACTAGATGTGATATAGCGCCGCTCACTATCCACTGACTTACACGTTACTGCCGTGCAGAGGACAGGGTAGCCCCCTCACCAAGCGACGAGCTTAACAAAGTTAAGCCGCCAATCTCCTTACAGCATTATAAGCAGTTTGTTCTGTGTACTGATTACAGAAGAGTAGTAGGGGGAGTTGAATGGTATAGGTGGAATTTCGTCACATCTAGGCTCACTCAGACAGCCGCCACAAGCCCGGAAAAGCACTGTACGCGCGTTTCATCCTTTCGGGAATCATCAGCAGTGCGCATTCCATCGGACCCTTGGTAGGGCTCGAAACCGCAACTCGACTGTTGCCAGTCCGTGGTTGAGACCACTGAGCTACGGGGGACGGCAACGACCATCGTGAATAAGTTACTAGATGTGATATAGCGCCGCTCACTATCCACTGACTTACACGTTACTGCCGTGCAGAGGACAGGGTAGCCCCCTCACCAAGCGACGAGCTTAACAAAGTTAAGCCGCCAATCTCCTTACAGCATTATAAGCAGTTTGTTCTGTGTACTGATTACAGAAGAGTAGTAGGGGGAGTTGAATGGTATAGGTGGAATTTCGTCACATCTAGGCTCACTCAGACAGCCGCCACAAGCCCGGAAAAGCACTGTACGCGCGTTTCATCCTTTCGGGAATCATCAGCAGTGCGCATTCCATCGGACCCTTGGTAGGGCTCGAAACCGCAACTCGACTGTTGCCAGTCCGTGGTTGAGACCACTGAGCTACGGGGGACGGCAACGACCATCGTGAATAAGTTACTAGATGTGATATAGCGCCGCTCACTATCCACTGACTTACACGTTACTGCCGTGCAGAGGACAGGGTAGCCCCCTCACCAAGCGACGAGCTTAACAAAGTTAAGCCGCCAATCTCCTTACAGCATTATAAGCAGTTTGTTCTGTGTACTGATTACAGAAGAGTAGTAGGGGGAGTTGAATGGTATAGGTGGAATTTCGTCACATCTAGGCTCACTCAGACAGCCGCCACAAGCCCGGAAAAGCACTGTACGCGCGTTTCATCCTTTCGGGAATCATCAGCAGTGCGCATTCCATCGGACCCTTGGTAGGGCTCGAAACCGCAACTCGACTGTTGCCAGTCCGTGGTTGAGACCACTGAGCTACGGGGGACGTCACATCTAGATGTGACGAAATTCTACCTATACCATTCAACTCCCCTACTACTCTTCTGTAATCAGTACACAGAACAAACTTCTTATAATGCCATAAGATGATTGGCGGCTTAAGTATGTTAAGCTCGTCGCTTGGTGAGGGGGCTACCCTGTCCTCTGCACGGCATTAACGTGTAAGTCAGTGGATAGTGAGCGGCGCTATATCACATCTAGTAACTTATTCACGATGGTCGTTGCCGTCCCCCGTAGCTCAGTGGTCTCAACCACGGACTGGCAACAGTCGAGTTGCGGTTTCGAGCCCTACCAAGGGTCCGATGGAATGCGCACTGCTGATGATTCCCGAAAGGATGAAACGCGCGTACAGTGCTTTTCCGGGCTTGTGGCGGCTGTCTGAGTGAGCATAGATGTGACGAAATTCTACCTATACCATTCAACTCCCCCTACTACTCTTCTGTAATCAGTACACAGAACAAACTGCTTATAATGCCATAAGATGATTGGCGGCTTAAGTTTGTTAAGCTCGTCGCTTGGTGAGGGGGCTACCCTGTCCTCTGCACGGCAGTAACGTGTAAGTCAGTGGATAGTGAGCGGCGCTATATCACATCTAGTAACTTATTCACGATGGTCGTTGCCGTCCCCCGTAGCTCAGTGGTCTCAACCACGGACTGGCAACAGTCGAGTTGCGGTTTCGAGCCCTACCAAGGGTCCGATGGAATGCGCACTGCTGATGATTCCCGAAAGGATGAAACGCGCGTACAGTGCTTTTCCGGGCTTGTGGCGGCTGTCTGAGTGAGCCTAGATGTGACGAAATTCCACCTATACCATTCAACTCCCCCTACTACTCTTCTGTAATCAGTACACAGAACAAACTGCTTATAATGCTGTAAGGAGATTGGCGGCTTAAGTTTGTTAAGCTCGTCGCTTGGTGAGGGGGCTACCCTGTCCTCTGCACGGCAGTAACGTGTAAGTCAGTGGATAGTGAGCGGCGCTATATCACATCTAGTAACTTATTCACGATGGTCGTTGCCGTCCCCCGTAGCTCAGTGGTCTGAACCACGGACTGGCAACAGTCGAGTTGCGGTTTCGAGCCCTACCAAGGGTCCGATGGAATGCGCACTGCTGATGATTCCCGAAAGGATGAAACGCGCGTACAGTGCTTTTCCGGGCTTGTGGCGGCTGTCTGAGTGAGCCTAGATGTGACGAAATTCTACCTATACCATTCAACTCCCCCTACTACTCTTCTGTAATCAGTACACAGAACAAACTGCTTATAATGCTGTAAGGAGATTGGCGGCTTAAGTTTGTTAAGCTCGTCGCTTGGTGAGGGGGCTACCCTGTCCTCTGCACGGCAGTAACGTGTAAGTCAGTGGATAGTGAGCTGCGCTATATCACATCTAGTAACTTATTCACGATGGTCGTTGCCGTCCCCCGTAGCTCAGTGGTCTCAACCACGGACTGGCAACAGTCGAGTTGCGGTTTCGAGCCCTACCAAGGGTCCGATGGAATGCGCACTGCTGATGATTCCCGAAAGGATGAAACGCGCGTATAGTGCTTTTCCGGGCTTGTGGCGGCTGTCTGAGTGAGCCTAGATGTGACGAAATTCTACCTATACCATTCAACTCCCCCTACTACTCTTCTGTAATCAGTACACAGAACAAACTGCTTATAATGCCATAAGATGATTGGCGGCTTAAGTTTGTTAAGCTCGTCGCTTGGTGAGGGGGCTACCCTGTCCTCTGCACGGCAGTAACGTGTAAGTCAGTGGATAGTGAGCTGCGCTATATCACATCTAGTAACTTATTCACGATGGTCGTTGCCGTCCCCCGTAGCTCAGTGGTCTCAACCACGGACTGGCAACAGTCGAGTTGCGGTTTCGAGCCCTACCAAGGGTCCGATGGAATGCGCACTGCTGATGATTCCCGAAAGGATGAAACGCGCGTACAGTGCTTTTCCGGGCTTGTGGCGGCTGTCTGAGTGAGCCTAGATGTGACGAAATTCTACCTATACCATTCAACTCCCCCTACTACTCTTCTGTATATATATTTGTTCTCACTCCCCATTTCAATGGGTAATCTAGATAAAAATATTTGTTTTAATGAATATCCTCACGTTTACTTGGTTAAGAAGCGAATCATACAAAAACATCTAACAGAGCTTGGCTGTTTCTAGCTCTAACCAACTAACACGTTGTTATCTATAAAAGACAAAGTGAAGAACCCCGCAGCAATTTTTTATCGGAAAAATGCTGCTTATCACCACACTGAAATGTAAACGTTATTTGTAGGAAACCATAATATCTACACCCAATCGGATAGACATTAGACGCCCGGAAATGCACTGTACGGTCATTTCCTCGTTATTGGAATCATCAGCAGCGCACAATCCGTCAGGCTGCTGTGGGGCTCAAACCCTCAACCCGACAGTTGCCAGTCTGTGATTGAGACTACTTGCTACCAGGGACGGCAAGGACCGTCGTTACCAATTTCTTAGTTAGGAGTGGTGCTTTATGGTATCTTGCAACTTCTTCACGACGGACTTCGCCGTTATTCAGAGCTCATTGGTCTCGACGACGGACTGACAATAGTTAAATTGCCGATTCGGGCCTTAAATAGGTCAGATGGACTGTGCACTACTTAGGCTTCAGGGGAAGATGAATCGGCCTTGCGGTGTGGTAGCTGTCTGGTTGGGATTACATGTGATGAATTTCGGCCCACAAAATTCGACTATCCTTAGTCCTCCACTATAGTCAGAAATGTAAGCGTATGAGCTAATTTTCACTGAAACGTTTCTTCAAACTTTTGCTTTCCAAATTGTGCTTCATCTACTAAGGCATGAGTAAGATCCCGCCTGAAATTCCTTTCTCAACTTCAAGGTAGGTGTTAACTTAAAGGAACCGCGGATATCCTATTATTTAAAATAATTTCCATACTAATCTGTAAAATATAGACATTCACCTCGTCCTTTAACCGCTAAAATCTTGTAGATGACGAAGAATATTATGAATGACTGTGCACGGGCATCACATTCTGATACTAAACATTATTCGATTTTGGAAATGCTCACGTACCGAACACAGCAGTATTATACTGTAAAGTAAATGCTTGTAGACCGAGCTGCAAGCCATTAGAAAAAGGCAAAACTGTCAGATATTTGGTGGATTACTGCTCCCTTTTTACAAAATAAGTGATTGCTATGCATATGAACAAAATAGGACGCTTCCAATAATCATTGTACAAAACTGTGCGATATATTGAACTAAATCATATGGATATATGTTCTAAATGAAAATAACGACTTTGTTTAAAAATAAGATAGCTTACAGCGAACAAGTCGAATCGCAACCAGGAGAGACACAATACACTTTGAACGGATTGTGCAGCCATGAGTTCAGATGCAATAAAAAATGAAACGGCTGGTTTATTTATTAAGCAAATCTGATTTTCTGCACACAAGCCTGGTACGAGCAAGTAAACTACCGCACAGTTAGTATATTTTGCTAAGCAAGCACCATTGCGTTATCGCGACGAGTGCGTGTAAGCGGATGGGTAATCATGTTGCAGTTCAAAGTGTCATTTCAAGTGGCTTACTAGAGATAGAAATACCAAAAGCAGTTCATGGTACGAGTTTATCACACATAATTTGTAAGTGTTAGGGTGATTTATTGGGTACTTTTTGAAGATTCATCACAGTGACACTCAAGCAGGCAGCCACCATACATCCAGGAAAGCGCTAGACGGCCGTTTCGTCCTATTGGGACTCGTCAGTAGCGCGCACCCGCCGAATCCTGCTGGTTGCTCACCCACAACCTTACTCTTACAAGCCAGCTACTTGTGCCAAAGCAGCGGTCCGCTACGACTTCTGTCTAACTGTGATATAATGCGGCTCATCCTCAAATGTCATGCTTGTGATCAACTTGCGGTGGACGTGACCTTCCCAAAGAACCACGAGCTTTGCAAGCCACTACCAATGGAGGTGGCATGTAAGCTGGCTAGTTGTAAGTAGTATGGACGTATATCGGTAGTTTGTACGTTACTAACAAAGCTGAACTGGGTGTGAGCTACTTTTGATGGTCCGCTGCAGAACTGCTTACGGATAATAAACTGTAGACCTCAATCAGCCTTAATTATCTAGACATTATGCAACTCAGCCTTAAGCCATTTGCCTAGCAAGCTTGAATTTACCGACCATTATCGTAGTAGGGCATGATATTTCGACCAGTCCTCGGGAGCTTTAACATTAGCATATTGTGTCCTGTACACCTTTTGAGTTGATCTCTCCAGTGTTTGCCAAGTTAACCACATTTGCATCCTTTATACCAACTTTTAATGCAGTTGGTTGTCTCATCTGCAAAATATGGGTCCTTCAACTGCACCAATTTGCTAAGACTTTATCTTATTGGAAATCGCCCTTATTTCTTCCAGTTTTCCTAGGACTTTTTTTCGTTTTAGTTAACAATTTTCGTGTCTATCAACCACTAGGCACACCCTGCATTTCTGTAAATATTTGACGTTTCAGTTATCTGTTGGGTATCGTCATCGAGGAAATGGTACCTTGCATCCTTCCTAACGGCCTTACTATCTTCTTTCCATGTGCAAACTGAGGAAGCTTTGGTTAAATCAACTAACCTGCAATAACCACGTAAATGGTTTGGGTGAGCTAATCAGTTTTAGAGTAAACCAAATACCTCCGCTGCAGTCAGAAACATTGCTGTTTTTAAATGTCTCAATTCATTTGAACTATGCAGTCAAAGAATGATAATGTACCACTAAAACATCCGATACCACAGTAAAGTTTATTGTTCGTAAGTCGCAAAACATTGCTTGTAATAATAGAGTGAATGGGTAGATTAGGATTATAGCTAATGAGTGAAACCTACACCCAGGGAGAAGCGTTGCTTACGGGTCTATGTTGTGTCAATTGACCGGTTTCTTATCATTAGATTTTTCCCCTAAGGAACTGCTAAAATTTTATTCATGTCTATCAATGACATCACAAGTTTATTTTCAGCAAACCTACGTGGTTTTGGCACTACGTAACGCTCTAGTTTTGTTTGCTTAATTAATTCTTTTATTGACTTTATTGGCAGTGATACGCCGAATTTTTTAGAACAGTTAATGCAGCCCCTTAAACTGGTGCTAGGATTTTCCACAAACTGATAAATTTCGACCATTTTTTGGTAACCCTGCACGTATATTTTTAAAAACTAATTCGGCTGACGTCATTGTTGCAATCTAAACACTGAGAATATCTTGCACTTATTAAACTGTAAGTCTAAAAATGTAGCTAGCATGTTGTTTTAAATACCAAGAATTTTTACATGATGAACCCTGTTACTTTTAAATCATTTTCTTGGTTGGCATATAGCAAAAGCAGTATAGAATTTTTGTTCCTAGAGGCAATGCCAATCTTTTTAGCATTCCTTATGTAATAATATACAAAAGTAAGATGATCGAAATTCCACTTCGACCTTGTCTGCAAAACAATATATATGCAGGGTTTCCTAACGGGCTAGTTTTGAAGTAACTGTTTATATTTGTTCACTTAACACTACCTGTTTCCTATCAAACGTATAAAGAATGTGCATCTGGCTTTCCCAAACAACATCTCTGGCTGTAAGATAAACAAATCCTCGGTTGCTAACAGTTAATTTTACTGCTGTAACAAACATCGTCCGTCCACACATGCTTAGATATGAACTTACCAAATTTGTTAATATTTTGTCTAACCAATCATATAAGAGTCAGGTCCTCACTACGTTCTCTAATTTTAAGTTCAGTATTGGACAATAAGAAAGCGGAACTTAAAAATGTGTTTCCTTATGTATAATTCTTTAACAAATAAAAGCTCGAGCTGTCTAAATGTTTCCTTTGATACCGTTACCGGATTCACATGTGCTTCACTAATAATGACTAGTTTCCGAATGAAAACACCAAATAAATTATTACATGCTGAATATATTTATCTTCAGCTAATGGATCTGGCTTGGATCTAGTAAATAATTTGGTTTTTACTTTGCATGAATGCCAAGTTGTACAATCTAACATTAGTGCCTGGAGAAGATAAGTCAACACGGTGTTCAACTTTCAGAAGTTTACAATTGATTTGTTTGAAATGTCCTTTATGTACACTAGAGAAATCACTACTGCGCGATACACTGGAAGAGTACAAATTTGGGAAATTTGGGCTTAAAGCTGAGCATTGCTTATCAAATTATACAGGACGATGGTGATATCCAATGCGTCATTGGTACATGGGTCTGGCAGCATTCATCTATCCTAGGATATGCGATCCGCCAGTTTTAACTGTCATGAAAGAGTGCCGGATTCCCGATACCGGTCTCAGATTTTATTCCAACCGCAAAATTAACTGGTGTGTACTACAAAATATGTTTCATCGCGAACAGAATTTTCATGTTAATATGTATTTGCACAACTAAATACAAAAAACGTGGATATGCGCTCAGGCGTAGTAGTATTCCAAACGGGAGCAGTAGACAGATTAGGTGCAGCTGACTTGGCAAGCAACATATGAACTTTAATGCATGCTGAACATTGTTCATCGATTTCAATTCACAGAGTCATATATCAAAGGCCAAACAATGCTCACAAGTCATAAGGGTCGATATACTCTGGTTGTAAGCATGGAATTCAGTCGATTACCCTTGACAGCGATGATTACCCATGACTAAAATGTGGTTTAACGCAGCGCCAGAGCATTGAACGATTGCAGGCTAAATATGGTGATGCTGCGCCTTAAATCACCACAGTTTTTGACTGATTTGCGGAATTCAAGCATGGCAAGCGGTCTCTGAATGGCGGGACAAAATGTGGTCGACCTGTGGAGGCCACGACAGCGGACAACATTGCTGCTATGCAAAAGATGCTGAAGAATGCGCAGGTAACTGTAGTACTGCTTGAATAATTCCTAGGAATCTCAAGGGGATCAATTCGCAACATCCTACATAAGAACCGGTATCATTATGTTATACGCACGCTGAGTTCCCCATCAGTACAGTACGACCCAGAAAGTAGTTCGGATGAACTGGTGGCGCACAGCGTTCGCCAAGTTTGATTTTGGGAAATCTAGTGCTGTTTGGGTGATAGGCTATGGTGATGAGACTTGGATGTGCCGTTTTAACCTAAAGACCCAGAAACAATCGGCTCAGTGAACGGCCGTTGGAAGGGTGCTGCCTTGGATATCCTGGCACAAACGTATTGTGGACAATTAGATGTTGGCAGTGTTCGGGGCCAACATCGGTTATGTGGGTATTATAACCCACGTATGGAAACGCACAGCCATTAGAGACTGGTATGCCGCCTAAGGTTTGACACAAGTGCTGGGAGTTACAGCCAAGCGTCGTCAAGCACTACAACAGGAGGGAACTTGCTGAATCATGAAAACGCACCTGCATACAAGCCCCAGGTCGTCGCATGTTTTCTGGCTAGAGAGCGCATCCAGAGGGTTGCTCACCCACCCTACAGTTCAGATCTTCCTCCATGTGATTCACTTGTTCTCTTAAATGCCAGGCGCGTGATGCGTGGAACCCGTCACGAGTCCCCAGAAGCAGCAGAGAGGCCTTTATTGAGTGGTTGAAGTGTTACCAACTTCGGCATGGCCTAGCTAGTTTCCAAGTGGTTTGAGCACATTAAACTGTGAATGAGCACCAATAGAGCCTACTTCAAAAAATGCAGTGGTTTTGTGGTAAAAATAAAATGTATTCCGCATCGGGAAACTTATTGCTCTACCCTCCTACAGTTAATTTGTTGGAAAGGTAGTAAGAATGAGATCGTCCATCCCTGTGCTCCAGGTTGAAGTTCCACTTAGAGATTTTCTATTTGGGATGAACTTAAATTCACATTAAACTGACCAAGGAATGTATTGTTTTAAGGCCAGTGAAGCCAAATTTATTTTAGGCATTATATTTTATCACCGGTTTGAAATTCTACCAACACGCTATGTGTACCCTAAGCGAATTTTGGCAGCTTAAATTAGAGGCCAAGTCAGTTTTTGTGAGCCACAGCAGGAACGTAGACTTCTTGATCCTGAGATCCCTATTACTGCTGTGCATGGCATTTAATTACAAAAGCTGAGATACTATAGCATACTCACATGCAAACCAAATTATGAGTGGTTTTGAGTACTTCCTGACGCTGAACTGTAGGCTTTACCATTGCAAGTTTAAAAGTGCGTATTTTCCCATGCATCCATCTCCCAATTGACTGCATCCTTAATGCAATGCCTTTCGTCCATGGTGCCGCAGTTTGCATCCTTAGAACATAACCTATAATCCATTGGTCACAAAATTTGCATCCACACCGCCTACAGTGAGTCAGCTATCCGCTGGCCTCAAACGGAAATCTCGTTTCCTCAATCCAACCACCTGCTTGTCTAAGTGCGTACCAGCATAGGATATTAAGGAATAGAAGCAGGTGCTTGCCCACGAACTGGCTCCATACCCAAACGTCTGGGATTTGATGTTCCGGACAAACACGGACGCAGCAGTGAACTTGTCCGAAACACTGGAGCGCGCCCCCTGCCTACATCTAGCGCATTGTGAATGCAGTCTTAACGGTTTTACAAAGAGGGCTTGGGTGAAAAAGGAGATGTCTGTTTGAGGCCAGGGGACAGCTGACTCACTGAGGGCGTTCTGTATACAACTTTGTGACTATCGGATTTTAGATTTTGTGCTTAGGATACAAGCTGCTGCAATATGAATGAAAACCATGGAGTTAAGAAGGCAAACAATTGTGAAATGGTGTAGTCTGAGGGTACTATATTTAGTATTTTGACTTATGTGTGATACTAATCTTGGTGATCTTTAAAGCAGGCACAATCTATTTTGTTGTTCACTGGACGTTTCTTGGCTATCGGTTATCTGTTGAGGATTTAGATAATTAGGCAATAAACCTTTTCAAATATAGCGAATTTTGACTCACAGATTACTTCAGTGATGAGGTAAACTGATTTGCTGTACTCTGTTTGGCTGGAAGAAGTTTTATTCGTGTGCGCTGCAGTCAAGTTTCTGTTTTCTTTAGGCGACCAAATTAGCTGACAACTGACTCTGGCTCCATTGTACCACGGCCGACTAACAAGTGTGGCTTCAGAAAATGCTATCAATCCGTAATTGATTGGGTCAACTTTCGACTGCGATTCCATCAATTTTGAATCAAAATCAGCTATTTCACCAGGATTAAATGTATGATCTTCATTGGTTCCTGAGAGAAGACTGTCTAATGTGCGTCGATTAATTGGAACGGAGATATTGCTGACTGGGATACTGGTGATATAATCCACAGAGGTTAACAATTTCCAGTGTACCGATGCCACTGGGTTACTTCCGCGAGATGAGCGACAAGTAAAGATTCGTGTCCTATTCTCACTGAGAGCATTTAAAGGCATTGCCGTCAAAATAGGTGGGCCGGGTGGAACTAAAACAAGAGATGAACCACAGTGAGTAAGATATAAAAATAGACTGCGTCATTCTTTAATTCTCAAAAGCGAATACCTTAAGTAATATTACAGAAAAACCTGGAAATGCTAACAAGTAAAAGAAAAGGCATTAGCATGTGTTTTCAGCAAAGTGAAATGCTAAATTTTTTTATCCTAGCGCAGTTGACCAGTTTCGGTTTTCCAAAGTTCATAACAATTATTTCAGTTCCAATGAAAAATAAGGAAGTGCGCTTTTTATTCGGCGTTCTTGTTATAAGCTTCATTTAATAAAAAACTAGCAGATGGGCCATACTTGTTGTTTTATTGTCAACCTGTTCTCAAAATTGAGGCGAATATCAAGGATCAATGGACATTTATGCACAGTAGGCTCTGTGTTAGTGGACGGCTGTGGAGCAGGTGTGATTAGTAGTGTCCCACTTCTTTCACTTAACTTGTCTATGCTATGACTTTGAACAACGGGTTATAGATGTAGCACGTGCCTACGCAAATTGTAGAGCATAAGTCAATCATTGAACGCAACGTATCTCACGAAATTATTATTGCAATATTTTCGTTTTTGCCTCAATGTATACCAATAAGTTAGTAAATACTTGTGGATGTCCATGGAAGATGGCTCATCACATAGTCGAATAATACTCCTGATACCTTGTAAACAGCTTTCCCCATTTAATAAAAACAGTTATTCCGTCACCTAAGTGAATGCAGCCTCAGCTGTCAGACATACTGGGCAAATGGTTTTTCAGTCTGCCATAATCGAGCTTAGCATACCAGAACGTAGGATCTAGGGATTCCGGAAAACAAAATCCCTCTATGTTCGAAGAGGGGGAACATTTTTTTACCCAAGCTGTAGCTTATTTGGGTTCATATGTGTTACCTTTGACAAGTATAGAAAAACTTATGGCACTAAGACCGAAACCCACCGGTATAGCCATATTATTTACGTAACGTTTTAACTCCTTATATGAAAACATGTGGAAGTCGTGAACTGAAGCTGCTACCAGCAAATATGCTGAAGGAGCCAGAGGAACATCTTGTAACGCTTACACCAGAGTTCGACTACGGTGAGAATTTCATGCATACCATTCGAGGTATAGCTTACCCACCTTGATGGTCCTTGATGGTAATTTTTCATCCACATCTCATAATTTCTCATTACCAGGCCTTAAAGCAAGTTTGGAAAAAATGGCTTTATTAACCTAAGACCTACTGTATATATGTTTATCGGAACCTAATCCCTAATGACTGAGAGATGAGCGTAAGAAGTATAGGAGAAGCAAGACGTGACAAAAGTGATGTGTCATAGAATTCGTTGGTCATCTTTTCTCCGTATTTAACAGGAAGATTAAATTATCTCGACCTAGCCTAGTGTTAGCAGAAGACTAAACGGCAGATTCCAAAATCAAAAAATGCTTTGAAGTAGTTTGTCTTTTGCCTTTGCATTGCGATACATTAATATTAGTGACAGAATTCCAGAGGCGTGATTTGGCTAGCCTATATATTGTGTTGCTGAAACTAAAGATTAACTTTTAAGTGACCATTAAGAAGCAAAAATGAACTCATTGAACCTTCAACCACGCGTTTTAGCTGATATCTCATAGAGATAGGAACACATGTAAGGGGAAAACAGCAGTACATCCAAGACATTTATTAACACATTTAAAAAAATTAATGGGTTCCGTATTTTCTGCGGCGAGTTGCGTCGCACAGCTAAACGCGTGTCGCTTAATCGGTGATTGTAAACACCCATAGAAGGTATTATATTAATCATGTCCGGAGCTGGGAGCGGCTACTTTTCGGCGCTGACGTGCAACGCTACGCTGAATTGATAACTGTCTAGGGGCGCAAACTGTGTTACCGGCAGGGGTGAGATGGGCACAGGGGCGTGACATTTGTGTCTAGGATCACAAGGCTCACTGAACCCTTCAGCTGTGAGTAATGAACGTTAGCAAACACAGTAACCGCAATCGACCTGTCATGCGTGGATAATAGGTCGAGACCTAGGGAACACAAGCCGTTCGACTGTGAGAACTGAACGTTAGCCAGACACCACAGCCGTACTGTACGTGTCACGCATCGATCCATCGGTAGTAGGCCTTCACGCAGGCGAATACGCCAGCAAATGGGTTCCGAGCGAGGTGGTTATTGGGTCGCAGTGCCAGCAATTAGCAATGTAGACCGATGTATGTGATGACGGGTCGATGGGTGCTGCATTGTTATCACCTCATGACTAGCTTCCAACAGATTTAATTAGGCTGCTTTCGCTGCTAAAAGGAATCAAAACGCCGGTGGCACATTGTTAGGATACAGTGTTGTTCGCTTTACCGCTTCGATCGTGTGTGTGTTACAGCTGAAGATGTACTCTGCATGGGTACATAAAAACCAATTCTTCCCTTGAATTGACGTGACCATTCCGCGAGCATCCAAAATGCTTACCTGAACAAACAAATAACGGAGGCAAACCAACTCTCCGTCACTCTGTAATTAAGGGTTTTGCCTGGTCGATAGCCATGACCTCAATATGCACTCTTAAGCGAAACATCTTTCCTTTGGTAAACAAAAAAGCATGTACTCTTCAGTGATTCAAATGACAAGTGATCATATTCGCAACTTGGTTGGATCAACACTACATATTTATAGTTACTCATATTGAACTATAGCAAGATGAGTGTTAAGTGATAAAATAATTTTTTCAGTCCTCATTCTCACTTATTCTTACTGTACCGTAGTCATTCTATGAGTATCAGATGGGTAATCTCTTCCTTTTACTTGATGAGCTTATCAATGAGTTTCGCAGATCGTCCAAAGTGTATTGTAAGGTTATGGATTACGGACCGTTTATTCGGGTACCTGTTCGTGCTAATCAAGTCCTAGCTTATCAGTTCGGTCCACTCGCACTTCGGTGGTTCTATGGACACGTCTTCTCATTATAGACGGTGTAGTGCTTGTCTGTCAGATTATCCTATCTTGTGTCATGGAGAGTTTGGAACTTTATTGCACCTAAATTAGCCTTGACTCTGCACTCAGTGCATTCTCCCTCATATTACACGGCTAATGAAGCTGAAGCTCTGAAGACTCATAAAGATCCAAGCTGGTGTATGAACTCTAGCCAACTCATTTTAACATTGATTACAATGGCTAAATGTATAGGGTTCTCGTTACTCACAAATAGCTTGCACCGTAATACTGTAGTCCAATATGCGAATCTTTATACATCCTTGGATATTAATCGTCGGATTTTAGTTAACGGCTGCAGTGGTATCGCCCCTTTTCACGTTTCTTCTCCTTTCATGAATCTGCCGTTAGTATAGGCTACCCGATCACCATCGAAACCAAACAAAGAATACCCGTGAACTGGCAGAAAACTAGAGTAAATGCATCAAATTAATATATTGAAAAGGACGTCCCTTTGCATCTCTGCATATTGAGCAACTACTGAGAGCCCTACAAGTGCGAGCACGCTATTCAAATAAATACGATTCGTACTTTTGTAGACAATGTATCTCTGTATCACAGAAATATGCATGGTCGTTGTTAAATAATCTCAACTATGTCGCTCAATAATACCCAACGTACACATCAATGGTGGCATCGCTGCCAGCGGTGGGTAGAAATTTATTCACTCCATGCGAGTTGTTAAACAGGCACAAGACAAAGTGAAACCACGGACTCGGTAAGCTAACCGAACCGGTTAAAAAGACGGCACCTACGAATTCAGCCGAATGTGCGTCCACAGCACTATTTCCAACTCAAACGGAAGTCATGCATCGTATGCTTCAAACAGAGACCACGTTTATTCCTTGTCTTCCTCAACGTTCTTGTTAATGTAATCCAGTCCAACTTCCCATGGTCTCAAGATCTTTGTTGATAACAAGAATGTGAACAGTCCCACGACAATGTGAGAAATCTCGACAGTCTGTATACATAGTATTCCGATAACAGGCTCTAGCGTTGTGAAATGCAAAGTTTTACATATCGTATCCATGGATATCGTCTTGGAGAACAGCAGTAGGGAGATGCTTCCTAGAAGGACGTTCCCGGAGTAATTACTAAAGCTGAACTTCGCAGATGCAAACGTGTTGGAAAACCACTGGTGTTCCGACAAAAGCGTTCAATAAATTCGAGCGCTGCGTGTCTAAATGTGGCCTAGTGTGACACATGCTAGCGAAACCTGCAATTACTGGAACATGCATGTGTTCATGCGGTTGATGCTCTGCAATGTACAGCGAATGAAGTGCTTATTAACTAGTTTCACCCAACCTACCAACCGAGACTCTAAGCATTTGACTTGAACAGCGAATAATCACGCTGTCTATGAAGAAATCTCATGAAGCGCCAATACTGACTAACCTTAAACACGCCTATCGCAATCTTTGCAAACCATCCACAGCCTGAGAGATCACCAGCTCAAACTTGTCAAGCAGTCAAACTGATTGCCGACAAATGTTTTCCAGAAGATCAGTTCAAAATACCTTACATATATTTCTAACTCAACACTTTCAGATTATGTCTTGGCGACATACGTACTCAAGCTTGTTTCAATCAGGAGACAAATTAAACCAAACTAAAAAGTGTAATCGCCAACCAACTCCGTACCGAAGCGGTGGTAAACTTACGTCTGTATTAAAGTTCATCACTTTGTGAGTCCTCCGAAACCAAATTTTCCACCTTTATTCTGTCACTTATACGTCGGGCTTTGTAGGCTTTACTCCGTTCACATTATGCGACTTGTCATGCACTTGCTTTTTTAGTTGCAGCTAATCCTACTTACAGTTCATGGTAATCGATCAAATGCAGCTTGAACAATAAAATAAGCCTAACTGCATACCGAGTACCTTAGTGATGGAAGTTGATTCCTATGTTAATCCAAACTTTGTGATCCTTACTTCGTTGTCAGATCCATGTTAGGTCATCAAACTTGAAGAATCCCAGCTTTTAACTGCTTGGGTCACCAGGCTTTTATCCACAAGTTTCAGCATCAACCAACTTGGTACTGTGTTTTTGAGCGGATTATCAAGTTTTATCCTTAACGTTGAATGTAAGTGCAGTTTAGCAGCTCACTCTGTAATCAGCTTAAGTGGAATGCAGTGTTCCACATTGCCTGTGGCTGAAGTATAGCATACTTGTGGTTCTTATTGGAGAGCTCGTGCGCCTAATCTCTAAAAACGTATTACTTTACTCCATTTATTTTTACCTGAGTGAATGATATAAATGAGCAAAGAGGAATCAATTTTAATTTAACAAGAAAATGTTCAGTGTACCGTATTACTTGCTAGCAGATAGCGCATTTGTACCATGAGACGAAATTCTGAAGACAGTCCTCCAGGGTTGGAAAACGGAATTTACTCCTGCGTAACGGAT
>OX104064.1:191914561-191938517 GCA_944474145.2 Dicrocoelium dendriticum | reverse complement strand
GATATTGTTAGCAAAATTGGGTTTACACCGGTGAACTCACTGAATTATACGCAATATAGACTGTAAATCCAAGGTAAATCTATAAAAATGACGGCAAATTGGATGTTGGTAAAACGTGTGTCTCCTTCTGGTGTACACAAAGGGGAGATAAGAAAGCTGGAACGAAAACTGGGCTGTGACCGCCAGTGAAATCGCTTACAGACACTTGTGTTTATCCATGAGTAATGGTTCATGTAAGATGGTGCAGGGAAATAAGCGTGCGGTCAACTCGGGTTTTGAACTCTGCCCGCGTGGGAGCACATATGACAAATTCCGGTAGGGCATTCCACCTATGGCAAACGCGAAAGGAAAGGTAATTCCGACGGCATTCCAAGCGACTGCGTTGCCCTGCTAGTTTGAGATGGTGACCTCTCAAACTGAAGTTGTGTCTGAGCTCTAGTAAAAAGCGGCACGTATGGTTGGGATCTCGCAAAATTTGGTAAGTCAAAATGAGGTACCCGCGCAATGGCCGATAGTGTCACTGCAGACCCCAAAGCATTTGTAGCCTTCGTTCATACGGCGAAGTATACAGACCCTTGACATTCTTGGTTGCCCGGCGTTGGAGTATCGCGAAGGTGGTGAAGTCTCTCCTTAGTCACGGCTGCCAGACTTGTACTGCGTATTCCACGTGTGGCCGGATGGATGAGCCGAGAAGTTGTGGAAAAATCGAAGGATCGAATCATCCAAATGCACGCTTTAGGAGGCCCACATGTTGGATGCCCCACCTAGACGCCGTTTCAACCTGCTTTCATCCTTGGTCGACCCGGACAGAAGCTCCCAGATCCTTCTCGCCAGCAGACGTTTGAAGTTCCTGGTTGCCGAGTTGGTAGAAGTGTACCAACTTGTGCCGTAGGTGCAACACACTACATTTGTTCCCATTGAATCGAAGTAGATTCTGGGTTGACCACGCGTAAACCCTAACCAGATCAGCTTGAAGTACCGTGATATAGTCTGGTGCTTTGAGCTCTCTCAACACCTTGATATTATCGGCATAAAGAAGGCAGGCAGAGCTTATGGTGCCTGTGATATCATTAATGTACTTCAAAAATAATCGCGGTCCAACTACCGATCCCTGTGGTACTCCGCATTCAAGTTGCATGGGATCTGACAGCGAAGCACGCACATGTGTTAACATGCGCCGGTGTAGAAGAAAGTTCCTGATTCATCCTAGGAGAGGATCACCAATACCCGTGGTCTGGAGTTTGAAGAGTAGAATGCCGTGGTTTAACCGGTTGAACACCTTTGAGAAGTCAAGGGAGACTACATCAACTGTGCCAGTGTCCACTACTTCAGTTCAGCTGGATCGTGCTAGTAGTAGATTTGCAGTGCATGATCGATTTCCTTGGAAGCCATGCTGTTCCGGTGCGAGGTAGTTAACTTCTTCCCAGCAGGTGGTTAGTGCATCAGAAATAATAGCTTCCAAGACCTTTGAAAGAACCGGTAGTAAGATTATGGGACGATAGTTGACTGGATTGGAACGACTATCTTCCTTGTGAATAGGAGTAATCATCCCATTTTTCCACATGCCGGGCAAGTACATTTATTCAAAACAGTGTTGGGAGAATGAAGCCGAATTCTCCGCTTAACTCTCTCCTACTGCTGCTGGCGATTTTGTGTGCAAATTATCAACTCCAGGAGAGCTGTGTTTGCGCATACCCAACAGCTATTTTTAGTACAGCTACTGCTGTGAAAGATATGTGCGTGAGTTTTGGGGGTAAAACAACCTTCTCCAGAGCGTTAGGTGGCCAGTAATCGCACTGAAAGTTTGCAGCATATTCTAGGCACACAGTATCCGATGCCTTCTTCGGAGTCCGTCTGGGTCCGTCCGCTGTTTGAAGCGAAGGAATTCCCCGTTTCACCTTACGTAGACTGTTGCCGTGTTGATACAGAAGCTTGTGCTTTGAGGCCATACGCACTGCCAACTTCTGCTGGTAATCCTTTCCTGTTATCGATAACAAACTGAGTACAGTGGTTACGTTGGGTGGTATAGGCCATCCAGTTCTCGGTGCTTGGGGAGAGTTTGTAGATACGCCAGGCTGAGTTTCGCACCGCTATACATTTGCGTCCTCTTAGGCTGAAACGAGACCACCTTTTTCGGGCGGTAGGTCTTAGTTGCTGACGCTTCGGCAACCAGAGATTTAAGATGGCTGACGAACTGTTCCCGAGCACTAGCTGGTGCCTCGTCTGCCAGCAATGTCCGGTTGGTTGTCTCAGCAATTTGAGCTATGTCAAAGCTTACATACTTTCTCTTTGCCTCGGCAAGTTCCATGGGATGTTCTACATAACAAATGTATTCGAAGAGCGGTACTGCGTAATCGCTGCTACCCAAGGAGAGGTCGACGATCACCCTCTCGACCATTAGTTCTTCCTTGTTGAATATCCGGTCAAGTATCGAAGGCTTATCTTTTTCTCGGAATTGGGTGGGAGCCTTAGTGTGCTCATACAGCGGGTAACTGGAGAGGAACTTTGTAGATCGGTCTTAAACTGTTCTCCGGGAGCTGCTTGGGATTATAGAGCGTGGATGTTGAAGTCGACAGTAATGTGGATGTGACTGCAAGTTGTGTTTATCACCCTCCTTATTGCGGATGCCAAATAGGAGAGCATCTCTGGCGTGGAAGAAGGAGGACAATCATTGACCGTCACTAAGCTATTGTCGTCCTGTTTTAAACTTAGACGGCACCAAAGGGCATTTTGCACCTTGCTGACTAAATCCCCTACGAGCTCCCATTAGAGGTCATTGCGGAAATACACAGCCACAGCTCCACCTTTGCTGGGTCGGTTGTGCCGAACAATGGACATGCTTGGCAGTGCGACCTCCTTGTCACTTATGTCAGGGCCTAACCATGTCTCCGTGATAGCGATGAGGTGGTACGCTTTGGATCCTTGACGCAGCCGCATTTCGGAAAGTCTAATCAGTAAGTCTTGCGCGTTGGTGTACATACAGGATGGCTTCTCGGATGTCAAAAGCTGTTGACTAGGAGCACATGAATGATGTGGATTTGTGGTGACGAACGAGAGACAGGCACCTAATCGTTTTTTGGTTGAATTGTCAGATATCGATAGGAATGTAATCTGTTTTTGGTCTCACTTGCACCTGCGGTATGTAGTCCATTGGCAGCCTTCTCGATATCTGCTAGTCCTAACGCACAGATTTCTGAATCGCTGTTGTGGTTATATTGAGTCGCCGGTGGTTTCGTTTCCACGTGAACAGCGAGTGGTTGCGGCTCTCTAACTGCTGTCTTCAGTCGTAGTTCCGAGAGAAGCTTATTGCGTAGTAAATGCCAGCTACGGATTAAATTCACGGCCATCTGTTGTGATTGCACCGTTAGATTCACTATCCTCCAGCCACTTCCTCTGTAGTTTGGCGACACCGGTAATCGTGTAATCAACTGAAGTACGCCGTCGCTTGCATAGATTTTCACGGATGTAATGCCATGCTGCCAGATCATGAGCATGGGCTTCCCCGTTGCTGATTATCGGTAGCTCGGGCACACCATGAACAAAAATAATTCTTTTGCTACTGTCCTTGTGGTGGTCGTGATGTCATCTTCAACTTTGGGGAAGTCGGCAGGGCTCGCTGTTGGGGTGTCATCTTGCACCACAACACTACTTATACCCGGCGCAGTAATGTCTACCTTTAATCCACCACAGTTTGAATTATTTTTGTCCCGCTGGCGTTCACTCCATGGAACATTGGAAAAATGCGTATCTCACTGTTTTAAGTCCAAAAGAGGTATGCCGACAAAAGCGCCGTCTCAATATCATGTGTTGATACCGATTTTACTCGCATTAGTCGGTGATCTCCATAATGATTCCAGCGTGGATATCAAGCGATGCACAATATATCAGCTAGACTGACTTTAACTCCAATTTTATCACATAGGAAATTTTACTGCGTTAAATCATCCAGCTGTTTACCCCTTAAGGAATTTGCCTTGGACTCAGGAAGTTTGGTGTATATAAGTGCCAAGACCCTGTAGTTCCTCTCGGTTTTCCGTGATGTGAGAAGGACGGTTGTAGAGGGACTTAGTGATTGCTCTGCATATTGCGCCTGGTCATTGAACCCGTTTTGTAGTGGTATTAAGTGAGGCTACTGAAATCGCACTTTGATTACCCCGATCAGCAATGACTACATAGTTGGATGGCGCTTTAGAGCGCTTCGGATTTCCTTGATCAATCAGAAGAGTGGATGTTACCGATGTTGCATCACTAGATAACGTGTAGTTTCTTGGTTCCCGAGGTTTCTAGTATTGCGTGGCTGTGGGAACTCCTAATACATTTCCTTGGTTTGGAAGCAACAATTGTAAGAGACGGATGAGGTGCAAGCTTCGCTATTGTCGCCTCGAGCGAAACAATTTAGGCATCAAAACCATGTTCCGGTACGGCGATTAGGCTATGGTACTTTATTGTCATGGCTAGTACCCATTTTACGTATAGAACTGTCGTGTGTTTTGGACAGAAATAATGTGAACCGGAGTATTTTTTGACTGTATGTTTCGTTGTTTACTTAGAGTATGACATAGCAGCAGAGATCTTGCCGTCTTAACTTAATGCTATTAGGATAATGAAAAAGATTAGACAATGATGAGTACCAATGCTATCAAAAATACTTATGAGACACTAACTAAAATAGTTACAGAGTTAACTGCTGCTATAATTACTCTGTGTTCCAATGTATATCTGAATGTGGTTTTGTAAGATGTTTAAATATTAGAATGTATATAGCAGCAGTCTATCGGTTATTGCTGGAGCAGTAGTATGCAAAGTTGATAATGCGTCGCCGAAAATTCCTTTGACACTGGAAGTAAAGTACTATGTTTGTCAATCCTGTTAACGATTTGTAATTATGATTTGAATAATGGTAAGCAAAGGGCAAAACATTTTTCCTATCATTACACCACATAACGCTGAATCTCTCGGTGTCCTATTGATTCCCTATATTGCTCTCATTTCATACTTGTTCAGCGTCTGTCCGCACGCGTCTGATTGAGGAGACACGAAATAATCTGAATTTAGGCTGTTCCGCTCTAATGTTGCTCGACTGTTCTATGTTAAATACTATCACACTTTTCACCATTTAAAGGTTACGTCTACTTATTTCTTGCGTTGAATTTGACTTGTACTTGTTGAATGGGTTTATTTTTCCACTGAATATTCACTGATATTGTTCCTTACAGATTATAGCATAAGCATTCAGTTTCTAAAAAACCGGTTTGCGTTTGGAGGGATTTTTAGAACATTGATATTGCTGTGTAAGCCCTGCATATGTATATATATATTTGTTTCACTGCCTGGAGTAAAAATTGGACCTTCAGCGGCCAATTACTGATGTATTTACAATTTGTAAAGTCATAGCCATAATAGGATGGTTTCAATGGCATTTATAAGGGTTGTACTGTTAAGTCTAAGTTAGCTTTATCCTGATTGCTTTTGCAGACAGCGACGTCTTGTGTAGCGTTCTGTTACACTGAAGTCCTTTGAGCGAAGGAAAAGGAATCATAATCGTTTTATAGGCTCATCTGTTGAATTTTTGGACTTCATCTAGTATGATCTCCAAATGTTTGTCAGGTTTTAAAGGAGTCACTTCGACCTCCAAAGCCTTGCAGTGCACTATCAGCGATGGGTGGACCCACATAGCTTGCTGTGGAGTCCGCCATGAGTTGTGCGAATTTCGCCTGCTATCGAATGTTTCGGATTTAGCTTCCTTTTTCTATCTGTGCCTCGTTACGATAAGCAACAGACGATGTCCTGACGGACTGCCGGCGCTCAGTCAGCTCGCCTCACCTGCTCAAGCTGAGATGAACATCGCTGCTGTCTCGCTACCAACTCTTGGTTTGTCTCATGTGCTGCTGGCACAGCTAACAAAACTGGTAGGCGTAGTCGATCACCACCCACCTTAGCTAAGGGGACGCCGGCGGTTGTTGACCAAAGCGAAAATCCTAGGATCAAGAAGTAATCAGAAGTGGTGAAGGAAGACCTACGAACTCCTGAACATAAAAGTATGGTAGCAGTTAAGCTACCGATTCTTGAATATGGACTATCCGCCACCAATCCTCTTACGAAGTTCGAGTGTGACATGATTGAGAAGGTCCGGCTGCGTGTTTCGAAATCCATATCAGAGTTAAGGGACTTGTCTTACTCTCTTCGACTACGGCGGACGCACATGTTCTCTCTTGAATAGCTTCGGCCTAGAAGTGAGTTGGTATTTACTAGGCGTATTATGAGAGGGGAAATGGGAATAGAGATACAAGCGTTCTTTCAAGTCAACCTTAAGGATGCTACTCGGGGACACAACTGGAAACTATTTAAACCTAAATGACTCAGAGTTCGCTCCACTCACGCTCTATCAACCCGCAATGTAAATGACTGGAACGACTTGCCGAAACATATTGCCGACGCGCAGACTGAGGAATGTTTCGAGCGACTTTTGGTTTCCCACTTGATGAGTAAGCTGAGACCTTGCTTTTTCCCATGTAGCTGTTACGGCTCCTTGTGGAATACCGTCTCGTAGCGACTAACGTAATCCGCGCAATGATCGGGAAGTGAAGGAGCTGTCAAAGGACTTGCCTCCTGCTCTCTGCAATCCAAAGATCCAATGATTTACCCGTATGTGTGCATTTGCAGCATTTTCACATTAAAATTGCTGATTGTTACGCAAGAAGGCATCACTGGGAAATAACAGTTGATGGCAGTAAACAACAATTTGTATCTGCATTCACGAAAGCGATTATTTTGCTCCTGCTGCTTCGATTAGTAATTGTGATAAAAAAAGCAGCACAGCGTTTCGATACAACGAGGTACAATGAACAATAAAATTATAAGGGTTAAGAGGCGTTACTTTACGAGTTCCGTTGGATAGTTGCTGGGGGCTTCGAAATAATACTAATAACGGCGATACTAATAAAAGTGCGACAGCCAGCACTTAAAATATGAAAAAAGCATGAGTATATAACTTTAAATTTTGTCCGCGTGGACGAAGTAGAGATAATGTTGGCTAGGATGTCGTGTACAGGATGCGAGATATTATAAAGAAATCTTGGATGAATATTTGATGATGCATCGAAATGTTTGTTAACAATAAATTCTATCAGCCTTTCTGTCCCCAAACCAGAGAACGGGAAACAAACTTTAACGAACGGACAAAAAGTACATAAACATTTTGAAGCAGTCCAGGGAAAATAACTGAGGAACAGTATAACCAGTGAAAGTGAATACATGCAGTCAAACAGCGTAGAATTAAAGTACGAACAACGGAAAGCATTTTAAGTCTGGGATCGTAGAAACAGAGCCCACTAGCTTTTTAAATAACTCACGAATATGTCAAGATAAAGATAATTTGTTAGGTAGAAAAACATCCATATATTTTACGGTAGATGTAAAAGATAATAATAATAATAAGCTATATTCCTGTGGTAGGGAGAAACCGAGCCAAAAAGGGACGGTTTATATTCTTTGGCCATAGGCAATAATTGTAGGAGCGATAAGCACAAGGGACTGCAGTCTGTTGGGATGTAGGAAATAATAGGTTACGTCACAACCATTGGTATGGTTGCGAGTGGGGACCGAAAGTTGGTCCAGTTCATTAGTTCATCCAATTCTCGTTGAAGTTTCAAGGAGTCCTCAATGTAGACATCAGAACAAGAGTCAACGAAGAAGCTCGTTTTCGGTGGATCTCATCAGGCTCGTACTCCACAACTAATAAGAATAAAATGAGTTAAAACATCAGACAGGATTAAATTTCAAAGGGTAATATTAAAAGGTCTAGTTCATCTAACTGATAAGGTCAAGTGCTTGGTTCACAAACGGTCAGTGACATGTCAGTTGCATGTTTCTCAGCAGGGGTTACTGTAATAGGGGGCCAGGGAAGAGAGAGAATCTGAACGAATTGTTTCTGTGCACATAGGTCTGGATTCTGGAGGCGGATGGCGATCGCTTCGGCTATTGCTAGTAGGCGACATCTTACCGCTCGTGTATAGCATCCAGATACGCGGTAAATTGGCTGGAAACTTTGGTGCCCATCGATCCGGTGGTTGAAATCAACTATATGTGCTAACTCAACGCTTGTCACTGTTATAGTTCAACCTGTACATTTCCAACTCGGGCATTGCTCACGAATGCTCTCAGAAAGTCTCCTGGTTGTTCTTCCGATATAACTTGACATGAACAAGTAAAGGAGTATACACAGAAAGAAGTACTTGAGTTGAAGCCTTATGATTGGTGTTGTAGTAAATCTTAGTCTTAGGCTTGCCGCGTAGTACGTAGTTTTATGGCGTCGGATAGCTTTCTAGACGTATCTGCGCTATTCCATCCCCTTTGAACGGCAACGACAGATAAACCAATTTCTTTTCAACCGAATCGGTTTTAACCCTCTATTCTCGGCACTCCGTATTTCTCCGAACAAACTTTACGGGATAGCCATTTCTCTCAAAAAGGCCAGCTAAGCAATTCAGCTCGTCTGAAAGCGTGTCCTCACTACATATCCTTCTTCACTTTTTGCTTAAACATGTAATCAAGTTCCGTTTCTGACTTAGTGGGACAAAACTGGCAAAATGTATGTACTGTCTATTCCATGTGGCTTTTCTGTGCACCCTGCGTCGGATCGACCCATCTGATCTTCTGCTAATTTGCATGTCTAGGAAAGACGTCGTACCATGACTTTCAGATTCCGAGGTAAAGTTAGCGTTATCTTGCGCTTAATGATTGTTGCTTTGCATCCTAGACTACGTCATCAGCATATCTACAGCCTGTGAATTTGGATGAAACATGGAGCCTTTAAACGTAGGCGGTGGATAGAAAGATGAACATGATGGCACCCTGCGGAACATCACTCTTGACTGGGAGATCAGAACGACGTTTTCCGCAAAGCTGCGTGAATTGGGTGCGATTTGTGAAGTAAGCACCCAAAACATAACACACATCCTGGGGACGCGGTTCTCGAATATCTGTTGAGGAGCGGTGATCAATGCTCCAAAAGCGTCGATGAAGTTAAGATACAGGGGCTGTACGGTGTTGTATTTATTTTCCAAGTATGAAGCAATGGAATGCAGCAGATAAGAAACAGCATTCAGTGTGGAGCGCCTTGGCTTATGGGTGAACTGGTTAATATTATCATTATGATTGTCTGTGCAAATGCGGGAATAAGCAGTTTTCCTATACCTTTAGCAGCACGGGATTGTAGGTAATTGGCCGAGATTTACGAGATCAATTTTTAGGCACTGGTATTAATCTGACTGCTTTCCCAATGTCGGGAATGGTATTATTCGTTGAGACCCGATTTAAGACGGTTACATGTGGTGTTAAAATATCTGCGCATTTTTTCAGATGGACTGTTGATAGAGCATCCGGTCCACTAAACTTGTTTGATTTCAGTCTTTTGAGCTCCTTGTAAATGCTTGCGGAAGCTGATAAAGTAAAATTCTCAGTAGTGGTGAAAGAAGGCAGGGCGTTTGTGTTAGGTGCTGAGTAGCTGAACTCAACGTTTAGTTCATCTATATCCTCTTTTCCGGAGATTTGTCCTAGAAGGCACCATATATCACGGCAACGTTGGTTGCCTACCGTGGTCTGAATGTAAAGGGCGTTTAATTTTAGATTTCTACTCATGTACTTGTTGCGTAGGCTTTCAGTTAAGCGATTTAGAGGTCAAATGAATGAAGACGAAGACTCCTTTTCTGTAAGCAAGAGACTACTTGGGAAACAGCAACATTTCTTTGCATTAGCCAGATTATAAAAGTTCAGATAATTTCGGTTCAGGCGATGGCTCCAGTGGTACTTTGTCGACATGAACAAACAAGCACTAAGTTCTAAACATAAGTCGATTTCTTTTACAAAATATTAGGAGAAGCACCAGTTAATATTTTACAATTTACATAAAATGAGTGGAATAACGATGGGCGTAAAAGTGGATTCGTTTAGTTGAAAAGTGATTTCAGCACTACATTCGCTTGTAACAACCGCCTTTGTCTGCACAAAAGAAGCTGATCTAGGCTGTTAAGCTACCTTCGCCAGACAAAACGGCTCCTTCTGAGGTCAACTGTAATTGTGTAACTAGACCTTTGTCCTAATTTGCGTTTTGCTGCTGGTTCGTGCTGTTGCTCGGCAACCGATCAAAGCTCACGTGAACTGATCGAATCCACGTTTACGCCCATTCCTACTTTACTCATATGATTGTACGGATCTGAAGAATAATCGAAAACAATTATTTGCCCTCAGTCTTTGCTTATTAATAATGAATTGGGAAATTTTCAGTTGCCTATAGAAAATAAAATATGTTTTTTATTTTTTCATGTAGGCTACTACTGCTTTGTTGTTCCACCGCTGTCGAAGCACAGTGAATTCGGTACTAAGCTCTATTGAGATTGAACGAATTAACGCAGTTGATATCCTTGAACTTACGAATGTTACGCGGTGATTTCGATTCCAGTTGTCTTTAAGTGAAAAAGGAGGAAAGCTTCACCTGTTCAGTATCTCGTCAATGTGGTAAAATACGAACGATGTTTGTTAGGGCATGGTTGAATATTCATTTTGGACTGATATTGTTGCCCTCATATTAATAATGTGTCTGGACATTTAAGGCAAAAATTTAATAAGTGTTTTACATTATCGTATAGCGGCTACATGATATACTTTTCCAAAAGCTGTCGGTAATGTATTGCATGACTAAGAGCAAAGACGAAATATTCTACGTTGGTCTGCGTACACTATGCTTGTTTGAGCTACCATGATTTGTCACAAATAGTGAATACAATACTTTTATCTCCGTGTCTTAAAACAGTGTTGCATACTTCTAAATATTACACGCAATTGTACAGGAATCCTATTTATTACAAAAATTTCAGTGAGGTCCTAAGGGGCTAAGTGGAAATTTTGAAACTCATTGCTGAAATTTTGATATGCACAAAATAACCTCCTCGACGAAAAATGAATTTTAGGTTTACATTTAATCATTGTAATGAGCCAAACTACGCAAAGCTGGCTTGTCAAATATTGTTAATTTGCAAACCTTCATCGTAGTTGAAAGCAGGCGCCGAATGATATAATCGTGAATTATACTTACGAGATCCGTTCATTGAAGGAAGCGGTAGAAGTTAAACATATGAAATTTATAACTGCAGTGTTTAGCATTTAGGAAGTAAAATCGGCCCGTTTTGTCGAATTACAAACGATTCGTTTGCAGCAGTTTGTCGCTATGTTGCTAAAGCGACACGGTATGGGCTAATGTAAGAGTAGTTAGAGTACCACGGCAAAATGATTGTAAATAATACATATTATTGAAAATGGAAATATAAATATTGTGTGGATGCGGTTGAGAGCAGAAACTCATAGAATTTAACAACGTTAAGGAAATGTAAGTGTTGTGTTTATTACTTGCCAACTAAACATAGAGCTATGCAAATTAGTCTTCCTTTAGTGACTCTCTGTATAGTTATTTACTCAGTTTCGCTTCCCCATAACATGTTCTTTTCTACCTCAAGGTGAAACTCAAACGAAATTAGTGTTTGTGTAATGGGCACGTCAAAAATAGCGGTGGGTCTAAAGTTTAACTATAATGCGTATCCAAATCAAAAAGTTAACTATCAGCAGTATAACTGGAGCGCTACTCAGTGCTGGTCAAAAACAGCAATATCTTGGCATCTTTAATTTCGTCAACTTTTAATGTGGCACTAACCGTCGCAGGGCTACGCTAAGCACTTTTCAGATCTAATGGCATTCAAAGCCTATTAACGTCATCATAATTTAGTCGTATAAAGTAATTAACCGATCCGCGGAGCAATCCCCCTAGTAATTTGACAAATAGTGTGCAGGAACCTACAAGGATTAGTTAAATTATGGATGAAGTAGAGTGGATTGTCGATAGTGATGTGAACCGGTAGCCCGCCTCCCGTTGGCAACTAACAAATTATCGGCGAATAAAACTGATTAATTATCTCAAGGACTCTGTGTAAGTTAAGAGACAGGATAAGAAGTGTTGTCGCCTGTCCATCGGACAATTTTTCTCAACGAATGAATCACTTTTATATATCGGTCATAAGTGTGGATGAAATGAAGTAATACATCAAGCATGATGCACTCTTTTATAATTCACTCAGATAATGTTTATAAATACTGGGACTTATCCATGTGTTGTTTAGCCTAAGGATTTCAGAGAATTCAACAGTTATTTGTTACACATTTCGAAGATAGACAATATAAATATAAATAAGCTCAGGGAAATAAATTGGTTTTCCATTCTGGGAAGAAGAATGTTGTAGTTTCTTTATGGCCAATATCATATTTCAACATCTGTTGTCATGTACACTTTGACCACGCTTTATTGCCCTAAAAATCTTTCATGGCCTTAAGTTACCATACTTTTTTAAGGTTTTGAAACATAGTGACAGTTTCACGCACTAAAGGATTTTATGTGTATTTAGTTGAGTTGATTGAGTAGGCTAAGTAAGAGTTTTCCGGTCCTAATATCTCCGCACAATATGATTATACCAGTTGCTGCAAGCGTTTTTAGCTATAAATTATTAGAAGCTACTATTATCATTCAGCGTGTAATGACGACAAGTGTACCTAGTTGCAATATGACACGCAAGCTGAAAGTGCTGAGTATGTACGGCGTGTGGATGGTTGTCATGTTTAATCCATTACGGTAACGATTACAGTAAAACTAACTCGTCAAAGTAAAGCGATGGACAGACTAAAATTTTCTGGATCCATCAAGTTTGCACACTAAACGTGTAAACAAGGTAGAGTATTAGTCAACTGGGGGAAGTCGTGAACTTTGTATGTTTTGTTCTCACTTAATATCTGCAAGATAAGTTTGAACGTGAGGTTTTCTTAAACGGTGCATTTATATCACAGTCACCAGCCAGAACGCTCGTTAACTGCTGTGAATCTTAGTAGTATTAATGCACACACCAGCATTTTATGCCTTAGGAAAGTCTTGCGTGCACTGTTAGATTTCTGGATGCTTAAAAATCACTCAACTCTCCGGACAAGTAAAACATGATTACCTTCAGAAGGAGCGACTTATTTTATGGCGACAAGATTTGTAACCAAACAGAAAAAGGTGAACCTTAATTCTTGCGTATTTCGTTTCTTATAGGAGATTTGTGTTCCGCTGAGAGGTAAATTTCTCGGCCCAGCCAATGCATGTCCCAGTATATCCAAAGAAGAAACTACCGATGCTCATAACCGACGAGGACCACCAGATGCAATTATGTGTTAGTTTAAAAGTGATTGTACAGTATTACTTTGTAATGGGCAATACCAAAATTAATAAAACGATCGAAAGAAAGCAGCTAATAATAACATAAAGATTTTTACTTCTAAGTTCCATAAACTTGTTTTCCTCATTTGTCTATTTAATTGTTGTCTTTTAGTATAACTATAGTAAGGCATCAACGGTTACGTAATACAAGCCATCAGGTGCACAATTCGGTCCTTCACCAATACTTACAGAGGCTCAGCAACACAGAAGTAGCGATAGCAGACTTTATATCAATTTTGGATCCACTGGATAACACCGGGCCAGAAACAAAATAAATCGTCTGACAGTAAGCACCAAATTACAATGTAAAGTTTTCGTGCTTGCAAATTTATTGCATTATCATGCAATTAGCATAATATTTGACTGTGCAATTGATGACTCAGTGTATGTGGAAAAACCGCCACATGAAATTACTCCCCAGAAACCGATAAAAGGTTCATGTGATACAAAATAAACGACGCAAACCAATTACTTGTACACATAATGACAAATAGTAACATTAATTAAACCCGACAGTTAAGTTGCTAGAAGTACTCTTACTCGATGCAGCAGTTGTTGTAATGTTATTACTAACGGGTGCATTCCGTTTGCTAAATACGTCAAACGACATTTTATGTACTTAGTTTTTGAAATGCAATTCCCATTACACTTCATTTAGATTTCTCGCCTTGTCACGTACAACATCTTGAATTTGGTCTATTTTCATTTAGACAGTTAAGAGTAAAACAAAAGTAAGTCGTTTTCCTTGAGATCATCGTATCTTGATGCTTTCTGATCTGCAACCATTGTTTGCCAGACGCAGACAAATAGGATAATACCAGGGTAATAAAAGTAACATTACGAGCTATCAGCATTTCGACTTAATGTTAGTTAACCTTACGATTCATACTCGATTCGTTTTATCTTGCTGTTAACTTTAACCATCTGCTTCCTGGTAGTGAAATGTCCCTAAGTACTAGTTTATTGGTAACTCCATGGTAAATTTTGATAGACGATAATTTTGTTCACATCCCTAAAATGGTGATCGCATTAGTTAATGGTTTCGACTTAGCTTCAATAAAGTATGTGATTACGCATTTCTAGATGATATGGGTACGAAGTGAAAACTACGTTTTTTATGGCCTTCCATTTTCTCAATAAACTGTGCATAATGTAATGGGCTTAAACTCTAGGCTAAGTTAAAAGTACCGTTATTTGTAATGTGGTATTAACGAACATATTCTCTAGCTGCATCGATACCATGCCTAACCTCATCCTGTTTATTACCTCATCTCAGATAATATATGCGTTTGCCTTAGGCATATAGCGCTATTGCACAGTTGCTACCTGTTATATACGTCTTAGTTGGGTTTCGACTGTCCTAGTCGGAACGAACGAACGCTTTCACACGTTGCTTCTGACACGCAGAATACCTTAGACTACTGGAATTGGAACAGCTAGTGGACTTAGCCGGCAGATGTGAAGTCGCAAATGAGAAGGTAGACGGAACGCGTAAGCTTCGCACAACTGTACAGAAACCCGGAGAACGAAGACTGACCAATAGTAATGGTGTTTTACTAACTCAAACAAGGAAACCGTGCTTTCTACACCTTACTATTTATAATGGATTAAAAGAGTCGGAAATATATAAACTACAACGGAAGGCGTATGGCAACTGACACAATAGCTGCCATCTAGTGGTCCTATCTCCGGGCAGAGATGGGGTGAGTTCGTTGCCATTGAGTCATTGGGCACATCACACTTGCTGAGGTTGCTTGGTGGCTAAGGCATTGGCATGAACACAGCTCAGAAGGCAGGCTGTTGACTGGAACAGAGTGCAGGAGAAACGGTAGTGAGACTAGGGTGAGTTCAGTGGAAAATATCCTAGTTAGGCTGGCTGTGTTCTAACTGAGGAAACTTCGTTGTGATCTGTGCAGACGCGTGGGCCTTTAGTCGCAGTATCCCTAGGGCCTGCTTCGTCCTAAACTCAGTAGTTTAGGCCGCTGCATAACGACCGTGTTGTTCGGATCCGATAGTGAATCGGCTCTAGTAAAATCTGTTTAGTTTGGCAGGGCTGTGCCAGGCCTGTAGCATTTCCAAAGTAATTATTACCAGGTTTCTTACTGTATATTCAAATTATCTCCATTGCGATTCACTAATGTAATGTAACGTCTTCCATGGGCCTCTAGTAGGATAAAGGTTGTGACGCGCTCAATCGGAGTAAAACGATTAAAATATCAAACCAGTTAGCCTAGGAAAGACGGAACGATGGATTCTCTGATCTACCGAGGATCTTATGTTTGAACTTGGCAACGGCACTTACACAGTGAATAACCAACGAAAAGCTGTGACTTTAATATTCAGTTTGGTAAAAACCTCAGTCGTGCCTGGTTTTATTCAGGAGGACGACACTTCCCACGTGGCAGACTAAATGTGGTAGGTTTACACTGCCGCCATTAGATTTATTGAGGGTGGAACAAGATATTTCGAAAATCAAAATATCTAGTCTAACTAATGCTAGGCTTGGGTCAACTAACTGAGGCGGATCCAATCAGACATATTCGAAAGATAACAATGTTGAACGGATTTCCTTGAATGTCAAAAGTGGCAAACGTTTTACCCTGCGGAGGTAAAGAGAAGTAACAACTGTTATTTCCCGGTTCCACAAAATAAACCGCACTTTCAAAATCTGATGGTGTTTCATCTCAATCAGCTAATCAATGCTAATCAAAAACGTGGGATTTTTCAGGTTAACCAAGGTGAAGATGGTTTAAGAGAGATATAGTAGAGGTATTTCGAGATACTGCTTACATCTAGATGGTTTAAGGTTAAACATTTTAATCGAACTAAAACCTACAATAATAAATTCTCGAATATATTAACGATCCCACTACGTAATAAAACTTGGAAAAGAGAAATTATAAGCGTAACTTACTTCTATATTAACCATTTTAGAAATTTATGCTAATAAATTTGGAGAAAATGTGCGCTAGAAAAGTTACAGCTTATTGCGAGAAAACAGCCATGAAGTAAACGTTGTGATCCTTTGATCTAATTTTCGTTGGAGACCACCAGCTTGAACTAGAGTGTACCTACATGGGGTAGAGTATGAGGTAGGAAAACATTTTTGTACAATTCCAGCTGTGTGGATGTTGTTCAGCATTAGTTGTTTAGTGTAGATCGCGTCCTGACGACGAGTGCTGTAGGTCACCAGGTTGAAAGAGCTAGTTAAATAATCTTCTTGTAGGTATATTAATATAAACTCCATGTCTAAAGACGCACTTTGAGCACAGAATGCCTATCTGGTTAATACCATCCCAGTATCTGGCGCTCTAATTTGGTTGCGGTGGCTGAGAAAAGCACTCTGATGTGCACGCAACGTTTAACTACATTGCTCTTTACCAGAAACATGAATTTTCATATGAATGCAGGGTAGTCGAATTGTAGACGACAAACGATAGTTGATACATAATATTAGAAGCTACTTCAGCGTTCACTGAAGAGTCTACCTGCAATTCTAGCTTCGAAACAAAGAATAAATACACTATGGTCAAAGAACTCAGCAATCAACCAAATAAATTATGTGAGCTAATTCGTTGGTAATTTAATGGGAGCCAATACCGAACAGGCCGGCAAGTACGGCTAAGGAATACCAGCAGCACACAAACAAATGCAGCATGATTGGCGCTGAACTTTTGATTGAATGGAGGCGCTCCAACTGCGTACGCAAGGCTTGAGTTCACATCAAACCTCAGCGTTTGACCCACCATTTAACTGAGGCTAATGGTAGTTTACTGCGTGTAAGCATTCGCTTTGTATCTTTCGAAAACTACTGAATGGTAATATCTTGCCGCAACTAAACTACAGCGAGCATTAGACTTGTGCAGAAAATCGTACCAAAGGAAGACTCAAGGATTGACTTGCCAGTTGCTGAGTGAGGTGAATGCAGTTGATAATACTCTCCCACTTAATGAGGATTATCCACTCCTGAAACAAGTATTATCGCTACCATAAATTCACCTGCTTGTGTTTTAGAGCAGCACATGGGACTGCGTTATTCTGACGAGGGGTTTTACAAGAAAGTCGTACGCCGTGCCCTTAGTTCAGCCCACGAGCTTTGTGGTGTAAGTGTTGAGCTGTAGGAATGGGAATGTTTCATATCAGCTGCTATGGATAAATAAAGTGAAGATGTGTTCAGTACAAAGCCAGCGTAAATGTGGTGGGTGAATGGAGTATACAGTTAGCAATTTATCGCAGGAGCTGTATTCGAGCAACGACTTTTCTTATGGAAATTCCTGGTTGCGTAAATTGCCGATTGTTTTTCATGCAAGCATACAATTTACACAAAATCTGTTATGAGAGAGCTCGATGAGAATTGAAGGAATTAGGAGTTAGGTTGGCTTGTATTAACCAATCATATGACTTCCAAATATGTCTGGTACCACCGGTTTGTGTGTAACGCTTCGCTTTTGACACAAAAGCTTTTTCAAGCCGACTAAATAGCAAGCGTATTTCAATCATTGCGTAGGCGAAAGAATACGCTATTACATAACTCATGAATTCCCGCAAAAGTTTTCGGATCTTGAGAATAAGACCAAAGAGATGTTGTTTTACATTAGATGTTAGATAACTTTTCACCAACGTTACAATGTACGACGCTTTGGAGATAGTGAGACACCATTGAAATAGGAACAAGGACCTACTAGAGAAGAGGAAGTTTACGGTAGATTATATGTATGAAAAAGGATCTTGTGCGTTAATGGCTTTTTTCACGTTCCAAACAAGATTATACACTCACAAACAGGGCCTTACCATGGCATCGCCAATATCTTTTATATTGGCTACCTTGTTCATGGAAGAGTTTGGAATAAGGACGCTGATTTATTTGAGTAGCTCACTGAAAGTTGGTGGCACTAGGTGGATGACACTTGTGGGATTATACTAATTAATAACTAAGATGACTATCCTAACTGCTTGAAAATTTTTGTGAAAGATCTTAATTTCCCTCTAGATTTCGAATCATATGCTAGAACATCGCCATTCCTTGACTGGTTATTTTATACGGATGAAGGTTTCCTAAAAACACAATATATTGTAAGCCAGCGGACCCTGCTGGTTTATCCTACCATAGTTCACATCACCTAAAAGAGGTGTATGGTGGAATGTCTCATCTCGGTTGCACAGAGTCTAGACTATTTTCACAGGGTAGAACATAGGAAGGCGATCCTGAAAGAAGCAGCGAACCAACTGCTTGGTAGTGGATACACCAGGCGGTTAATACAACGGCAGGAACCATGAATATGATATTCATTCCCAAGTGGTACTGAGGAGTGGATTGGGACGGTAGAAAATACTTAAAAGATAGAACTTCGGAAGCCTTCCGGTCGGTCCTAGATAAAGAAAATACCTAAGGGCAGTTTTTCAGAAGGGCCAAAGGCTTCACTCGACAGTAGTGCAATTGAAGTACTCGCTTTCTTCAGGTAAGACAACTTATTGCGTCTGAAACATTATTTGATATATACTGCGCACACAAGCACCTCATTCAAACCGCGAGCGAGCTGCACAAAATTAGAAGAATACCAGAGGCGTATAAAACCGGCACCGAAGAGGAAAATTGAAGATGGGGGTCTACTAAGGGATTCGGCATTGGCGATGCGCGCGATAGATACAGGTCGTGAGCTCGACTTGGATAACGTCAAAATGTTTAGGATGGGGTTACGATCAACCTCCCAAGGGCTGACTTTTGAGGTTGTTAAAGTTAACTGAGTGAACAGCTGCATTAACTAAACAAAGGGGGTAGAACTTTCGAATGTTTGACACGCTGTCTAAACCCGACCAGTCTGTGTAGCGCTGACGAACGGATACATGGCTCTGAACGAAACCCATATTGTCTCCGCACCCATCCCTAACAGAGCTTATGCCTGTGGCATCGTAACGGAATAGTTGTGATCGTTCTATGTACTACTTGCAATGACGCTTTGACTAGTAACGTGAATGACCTACCTACACCCAGCGCGTCGCGATTAGGTTCCCAGTTCAAAATAAGGGCTATTTCAATCCTTCACTGGTTGACTCGGCCTAACGAAGCTATTGCATCAAAAGCGAAAAGTGGCCCACAAAATATACCAACTACTTGTTGCCACACCTTCCTGGAATCATGCGAACGCAATTGGTTCTAAGCAATTTTCACGATGGAGAGATCATTTGGCTCTTCAATTCAAAGAGCCTTCAATGAGCGAAAGCTGTTAGTTATCGCTAGAATCCGAAAACTGATGTTAAGCACTGTATGTCATTTCACCAGTTTTAAGAGAAAGTTTAGGGGTAAGTTCGTAACTGACATTTTCTGTGGACTGATTGTATCCGCCAAATAGGTGGTGTACTTTAACAACTTGCATTTTCATGAGCTACCGTGCAATTTTACCAAGCATTGGAGCAACAACTTAAAAACGGACTTTGACAATACCCAGACTGCAAAATGTATACGAAGTCCTCTCCACAATCGGAATCTGTCAGTAAACGCTACTAAATCGCATCGCCAGTCAACCGAAGCGCATTACTAAAGCAACCATTCGTCATATTTGCGGTCAGACGCAATTGTAACTAAAGCCATCGATAATCCAAAAATTCGGTCAGTACTATCACTGGGCTTTTGTCAAACTGGGACAATTCACTTGACGTACTTTAAGAAGGCATACTCGCGTATCTACTTTTTATTGTCAGCGGTCTCAATTTCAGTGAGTGGCAATTCACGGTGTGTATGAATTTAAACATGTACCGGGGCAGCGAGTATGACCGTAGTTAAATATTTGCATGCATGCTGGAAAGGGCTTCGATTGAAAGGCTGGGCAAAAATCAAAACAAAGTTGGAACTGGAACAACCTCTTGCTTGAACAGGTGAAACATTCGCAGTTCTAAGGTGCTCTGGGCGTTTCGGACTGGATTGATATTACACTCACATATAGTCAAATACTGTACGAAAAATGCTTACTAAAAAATACTTATCCCAAAGATGACCAGCGGGCCGATGCCTTCACACTGTACAAGACAATTTCCAAACGGCATTCCGTTCACGCGACTGTCAACCTCTTGTACTAAGGCCTTGACGAACCGCGCATTATTGGGCGCTTTTGGACTAAATGGATGTCTGTCCATCATTTGTTGCAAGCATTATTGATTTCGGAACATAATACCTTTAAGAATTACCGGACTTGCACACAAGCAATCTCTGAGTGCTATTTGCTCTGCGGCGTGTCTACAAAATGGCTGCAACACTGTTGCGAGTACGGGCGCCGGATTGCATGGAATCCTAACTTCGGGATCATCGTGGCTTCAATACACTAGGCATAGCATTAGAAATGGGACTGGGTGTGTTACAATAGGTATAATATGCACCTGTATCATAAAATCTGTTTCACAAAATCGGTTAGTTCCCTTTAGTTATTTAAAAAGCGCAGTAAGAAGAGGAAGACTGGCAATTGCACGCATTTAGTATTGTATCATCAGTGCCTTTAACGATAACTCGCAATAATATTTATTCAGTGAAGGGTGGGACCAAACAAACATGCAAAAAAGAAACGGACTAACACACGATAAGCCAGACAGGCTTATCACCCCTATCCCCAACGCAATCTAATGCTAAGCGATAATTGTTTCTGAACACAAAGCAGCGGCTTAATCCGGTTGATTGCAATTGCCTCTGCTAAACGGAGGAGGCGAGAATTAATGTGCTGTAATAGGATTGTGAAAGCCGAAGTGACCTCGACTCCGTGACCTGTGGTCAGTAAGTGTTGGCCGATCGAAGAGGCTGATGGCTTACGCAGACAAGCAGCTTGACTCTGGCCAGTTTCCTGCGCAATCGAACGTTGAACCCTCTTAGGTACATGCTCCTTCATTGGGGAAATCAATATTCTATCGGTCTTACCTATGTAACAGGCGCCGCAGTCACAAATGCATTGGTAAACGTCATGCGCTTTGGCCTCGATAGGCTGAACCTCCTTTACAGAAGGAAGTGGCAGTTTTTGGTTTTGTTAATGGTAACGATCTTGGCGGTATACAAAATTGTCTGCATGGCACAGATCAGACGCCTTGTGATCCTCAACGAGGAGATATCACCTTTGAATAGCAGTTCAGTGATTAGAGGCCTCTTGGTTACCGTGTGCACTAGGTCCCTTGATCGCACTTGGCTATATTTCTCGATGAACCTTCGGTGGTAGCCATTTTCTGTGAGCCTGTTGGTAATCAACTGCAGTTCCTCAGCTAGGCAATCAGCGGTGCAGATATGTCTGGCACAGCTAATCAGCGTTCTCACGAGAGTCCGCTTGTATCGCATTGGTGTGAAGCTAGTGAAATAAAAATACTGCCCGGACCACGATTATTTCCTCTAGACAGACCTCTTCATCTGCTCTTTTCTCTGCGGCTGATGAAGATATTCAAGTACTGGAGACCATTTCGCTTCTCTACCTCACAGGAGACCTGCAATTTAGCATGCGCAGAATTTAGTTGCGTTACCAACCGCTCCAACTGATGCTCCAACGAACAAATTACCAACATATCATCCACGTAGCGTTCGTAGTATGGCAGTCGAGATATTTCTCTAGACATTCCTCGTTCTACCATTAATATAAATAAATCAGCAAGTACCGGGCCCAATGGACTGCCTATCACTACTCCATCAAGTTGACATTACGATGTGTTTCTGAAGTGAAATTGACATTCTCCGTACACAACAACAACGAGTCTATTAGTAGGTCAACTGACACCGGTAGAGGAACCAGAGAACTTTTTGTTAGTTCACAAATGTAATCAACAGTTTGGTGAAGGGAAACGTTGGTAAACACCGCTTCCACATCTGATGAGCACATGACTTTGTCGGATAGATCAAGTATCTCTAGGTCTTCGATAAGCTCGGAAAAATTTTGAGGGTGTTTTCTATTTGCATTGCTCACGATCTCATGCATCTACCTCATTTGGGTGCTAAAGTAAAATAATTACTCATATGAATTATGCTAAATTCAAGGCTAATATTTCATCCCTTAAGTTGATCCAGGCTCCTTCGACCCATTAATAATAGTGCATTTACCACGTTTTGTAGTGTTTTTTATAGTATGTACGGTAGTTCACTGCCGTGAGAAAGTTTTACAGGAGAATGAATACACAAATTTTATATACACGTTTAAAGTGAGGTTTTTGTTGTTAGTTGTAACGTAGAGACCCAACAACAACGTTAGTTAGTTACATTTTATGTTTTCGCAGCTACATGGTTAACTCAGCTCTATACAATAAGCGCGCCTCACCAGGTTTATGCTAGTTTCGTGAAGCAACGCAAACAGAATATTCTGACGAATTCAGGCAATTTCTGCTGTATCTGGATTTCGATAAAATAGAAATATTGTTAAAACTTTACGACAACATTTAAGTTTCGGTTAGGTTGGAGCGGTTACATTGCATTGCAATGCTTGCTTTTTACTTTGTGATCATTTGAGAGAAGAACAATGTAGATATCTTGTGTTAATATGAGTTGCTGAAGCTCGTCGCCAAAATATTGTGCGCAGCACATTTTCATTGCAGCGGGTATTGTATTTTAACAACTGCGTAGATAATAGCAAACAATTAAGAGATGTCATCAGCAAATTATATCATCAGAATTTTGAAGTAAAGGGGGTCGTTGGTAGCAACAGTAAATATGTGCTGAAAGTTGAGGAAACATTGAGTTAATGATGTTAGCAGACTTTAATCGTAGAAGCTGTTATGTTATGCTTACAAGCAAGATTTAATTTTTTAATCGCACTGTCTATTTAAACAATTTGATAGCAATGATTGTTTATAGCAGTGGTACGCAGCCGTTTTATCACTAGGAGCCAGTAAACCTTTGATAATTTTATCGCATCCCGCGACGATAGAGTTTTGTCCCGAAAGTAGTTTTAAAATTGCCGTAATTTGTAATCTGCAGCAGTTGATCTTCTTCCACAAACATGCTAGAGTCACCCGGTTGGTTGACAAATACGTCACTGATCTATCTCTTATCAGTTCGATGGTCTTTTGTGGTTGAGAAGCAGCGTTTGAACTCTTTCAAAAGCAAAGACAGGTGATCGTGCACCAACTGGGAGAATGATTACTCAGGGTCAGTCACGCCTACGATACCCGCTAATGTTTGAAATTTTTCCAATATGTCTCTCTTCAAACGCCGTCCCCCAAGCTGCAGTTTGTCTTTAAATGCTGCTATTTTGTTTGCCGTCTTGAAAATCGTTGTCACTTTCCCCTGTAAGGATTGATTGAAATAACTGTGCATGCTGAATATGTCACACAGGTAAGCCAAGGTTTGCAACCCATACCTTTGCAATGCCTCTTACAATTCAAATACGCTGGTTGGCGAATTTTCTCTGGATAACCATCTGATTTCTGTGTACAAATGAAGGTATCTGTGCTCTGCCTCCAACTCCTAATGAAGCTGCTCAATCAGGCGCGTGTTAAAGTCGTGTTCTTTGATGTGGTTAATAATTTCAATGACCTCAATCAATACGCTGTTAAATTCCGGTGATAATTTTCGGCTTTCCAGCTTTTTCCTGTGAATCATACGATGCGTATATTCACTCTCCGGTGCAAACTGAAGCCAAGCAGTTAAACCGAACAGACGTCCGGACATGGCAGCAAGTCCGTCTGCGCATATGGCGACACAAAATACCA
>OX104064.1:191866685-191914061 GCA_944474145.2 Dicrocoelium dendriticum | reverse complement strand
AAGGCGGCTGATCGGCGTGCATGGCGCGATCTAATCACGAAGGCAGTTGCCGAGGTACGAGAGAAAGACCTCATAAATGCAGAGAAGAAGCGGCAAGCACCGCTGGGTCGTACTCCATCGACATCAAGCGCATGGTCCTGTAGCACAAGCGTTCGCGAGTGCCTGAGTCATGCAGGCCTAGTGAGCCATGAGCGAGGCCACTCGGGAACACTACCGAAGCGACGACTGGTCCTGCAGAGAACGTAGGTAGAACCGGCGCAGCGTTTGTAAGTAAGCTGCATTCGATTTACTAACCGTGAGCTTGCATACTAAGTCTATTTATTTCGGTTGGTGGGTTTTCAATTTTGTCTAATGCTATTCGTTCTCATCTAAATGTCTACCAATACTCTCTTTCATAAACTCGCAACGTTGCTTAAGCCAATTGTAGATAATTTCGATAACATTTCAGTGTTGGTGGCATATCCGTAAAATATACTTTGTGACCTCGTGAACTTATCTCGGATTCTTTTGTAAACAACTTATTTCATATGCTCATTAATTTAAGATTTATGTCACCGTTTCTCTATGCATGACTCAATTTATTTCCTTCGTTATTTTCCCCTCAAGTGATCGCCTGTTGCTTGACCTCCCCGGTGTAGCTGCGCTTGATGTGCATGTTGACAAGACGCCTACCTGTCTATTACCCACTACCTCGTCCATACTGGCTCTAGGAGACAGTTGGTCGTTGCTGGATGGGACGGGGTGCATGGTCCGTGTGGCCATGCTAGGACCAAAGTGTGGATTCATGCACCCAGTGTAGAGCGGACTACAGTCCAGCCACCGACTTGTGTGCGATTAATTCCCAACTACAGCGAGCTTGTGTTTGCCTGTGAAGGAGTGTGGGCCGGCTCCCTTGATGAAACGTGGCTCCCATCCACATGCCTCCCGGTCTTATTCCTTCGGATTTACACTGGATATGGGGTGTGTGGTTGGAGCTGTGGGTTGTGCAGCGCAAGCTACCCATGGTCCTTCTGTAGGCGCAGGCGTCCTGTGGCTGGCCACAGTGACAGGCAAATCCGAAACCGGATGCCGCCAACCATTTAAGCAGGTGCTGGCTACACATTCTACTAAGTGAGCAACGCCGCCTCAGCACCACGTGATCATGGGGTCGGATTTGCAATATCCGATCGCCTCCATAAATAGCTCGTGGATGAACCAACAGGCATCAGCGCGCGACTGATGACTGTTCGCCTACGACTCGGAAGAGGTAAGTTGGTCACTTTTATAAGCACGAACGGTCCAAACATGTGTTATCCTGATGACACGCGTGATCAATTCTACACTCAGCTATCCTCCGCGATACGGTCTGTGCGGAGGAGCGATCGACTATTTCTGCTCGGTGATTTCAATGCGCGCGTTGGGCGTGATGCATCGGTGTGGACAGATGCTATCGGTTCGCATGGCATTGGTTCAGCGAATGCGAACAGTGACAAGCTGCTCTCACTGTGTGCCACTCACGGCCTGACGATCACGAACACTCGGTTTGCACTGAGTGCGAGTGATATAGCAACTTGGACGCACCCACGGAGTGGTCATGCTCACCTTCTCGACTATGTCATCGTACGCCAGCGTGATATGCGTGAAGTGTGCATGACACGTGTACTGCGTGGAGCTGAGTGTGGCACTGATCACAAATTGGTGCGGACCAAACTGTACATACATTTTCGTAAATCTATGTATTGCACTCCCGCCGTGAATCGGCGTAAATTTAACATTCTCTCCCTCGGTACTGGGGCGAAACGTACTGAGCTGGAGGTGATGGCTGCACGCCTGTATGATGTGGACTGCATAGCCACAGTGGGCGACCTGTGGCACCACATTCGCGACCAGGTGACAGCTGCTGCCGGGGATAACCATCGGGCACGCAAACTCTAAGCGACCTGATTAGTTTGATGACAACAACGCGACGATTGGCGCATTGGTGTCAGGGAAGAATGCAGCATTTGCTGCACACGTCGCAGACTCCAGTGACTTGGGGAAGAAAAGTCAGTTTCCCAAACTTCGACGGCGAATGGCCCGAGAGCTCCGTCGCATTAAAAATACATGGTGGAAAAAGAAGGCGAAGCAGATGGAAGGTTACGCCGAACACCGCCAACATAAGGAATTCTCTGACTCCTTGAAGGCGGTGTATGGACCGAGATTGCAACAGCTGAGGACGCTGATCGATGGTAGGTCAGGCGCTACCTGCACACAGACTGCAGACATAATGCAGATCTGGCGGAAACACTTCGACTGTCTCTTGAACAACCGTTCAGAGATCGACTGGCCTACACTAAACGGCCTCAAGCAGCACGATGTAAAGACGAGTCTGGCGGACACGCCGACACTGAATGAGACGTAGACAGCACTTGCTCAGCTGCGAAACGGCAAGTGTGCTGGGACCGACGGGATCCCGCCTGAAGTATTGAAACAAGGCGCGTTGTTGACTGCGCTGCACCACTTGGTGCAACGTGTATGGATTGAGGAGGAGGTGCCTCCTGAGCTGAAGGATGCCTCTGTGCTACCACTGTACAAGAGCAAAGGTAGCAAGCAATGTTGCACGAATTATCGTGGCATCAACTTGCCGACCATATATATATATATATATATATATATATATATATATATATATATATATATATATATGTGTGTGTGTCAGTCACTTGTGCTGGCGCTTCGCTGCCGTACAACCATAGTGGCCTAAGAAACGAAGAATAATGACAGTGAGAGAAAGGGGAGCTAGCGTAAAACCTTAATGCCCAGAACAAACATCCGGGGTCAACAATATACCGTCACAAACAGCTGGATACCTTGCAAAAATAAGCGGCATCGGCGATACCCTTGGATAAGGGCGAAGCAAGCAGACTCGTGCCCAGGACGTGGCAGTACAGACCACATATTCACTCGGCGGCAGGTGCTGAAACAGCGCTACACGTACTACAGGCTGAAAACACCTGTGTTCTTAGAGTACAACAGTGCGTTCGATTCAGTCGATTGGTCCATTCTGTTCGAAAGACTGCGAAAAATTTGTCACATTTGTTACATTTTACGTGCCCGGTTTTCATACACAACGCAGCGGGTCAGGGCCTACGGTGACTTGTCAGATATCTTTCAGAGAACAAGTGGCGTACGTCAGGGTGGTCCGATTTCCAATTGTTTATTCAACTTTGTTGTGGACTCCCTCACGGAGTGGTCCTATATAGGACTCTGTATTGTTGGGTTATCGATCAAGAGCACTTCGCTCGCAGCATCAAATCAAGCAACGATGGTTTGCTTCCCGTTCTGAACCTGAAAAGTGGAATCCTGGCAAGGAAATCTTACATGGCTAAATTTAACTGTTCAATAGGGGTGCCAGATTTTCCAGACAGTGCAAATCGATGTCAACTGAGATAAGAACATAGTCGTAGCTGAAGAACAAGTCTGTTGTCCGAATAGGTCTGGAAGGAAGGGACCATCACAATTGACTGGGGTGAATCCATTATAGTGGCAATATACAAGAAGGGCAATCGCGCCGACTGTGCTAAGCACAGAGATATTATTCTAACGCCAGGGTGACAACATTACTAGCATCAGTTCTCGTTCGTTGCCTCACTGCAGAACGGGTATCCCAAAGTAGGAGAGAGCAAGCAGGTTTCTGCTCAGGACGGGATTGCATAGGCCATCTATCCACTCTGTGACAGGTGCTAGAGCCGTGCCACCCGTATCGCAGACCGAAAATATATGTATTCCCGGACTTGAAAAGTACGTCCGACTCAGTCGATCGATTCATTCTGTTCGAAATAATGGCGCGAAAAGGTGTTCCCAAGACCATTTACGTAACCTATACTCGAGCACCACAGGTAGTGTCAGGGTCTACGATGAATCAATATATATCTTCCTGATAACAAGCAGCGCTCGTCTGGGTTTTCCGAGTTCCCCAGTTTTGTAAAACAAAGCCATGGAAACCTTCATGGTGTGTTCCCTTGCGGATCCTGATAATGCAGGCATTGAAGTGCTGCCTGGTGAAAAGCTACTTGATCATGATTATGCGCATGAAATCGTCATGCTGTTTACCGATGTCTTGGCGGCCTCATCACACTTGAATAATCACTCTAGAGTGATCCAAACATGTGACATGCGCTTCGCACATTCAAAGCCACTTTATGACCCCTAAGCTCGAGATAGTTGACAAATTCACTTACCTAGGCAGCTGCCTCAGCTACAACGGCCGGATAAGTACTAAAGTCCGCTCACGTATTGCAAAAGCCAGAACTGCCTTTTAGAATCTGCGACAGTCTTGGAGACAGAAAGGAGTTCCGCTCCGTCTGAAGGACTGTATTAACAAGGTCACAGTGAGGGTCGTTTTAATCTATGGGAGACAGACCTAGCCCCTTCGATCAGAAGACATGCGGCACCTTAAAGTCATCGCCGTGTGCGAAGCATTGCTGGTATCGTGAGGCACCAGCGGGTCCGTAACGATGATGTGCGTGGGCGAAAAAAGGCAATGATAAACATGCTAGTTCCTTATAACAAGATAATACTCACTTTAATCATGTCCTGGTAACGTAACTTTGGCTTCCTCACATGCCGCCTCCCTATACTCAGCTGACTATATAAGAGTTGCTTCGGTATCCGCGTCGAATCCATACGGCTCACATGACCGAGCCACCTCAGATGTCTCAGCAAAAGTATGCAGTCCACTGCATACATTCCGCTACGGCGCAACACTTCCGCATCTGCAACTCTGTCGCCCCAACCGATGCGTAAAATCCGTCGCAAGCACTGCTGATGGAACCACTCGAGATATCGCACATTTCGCCAGTACATCGTCCACGTTTCACTACCGTATAGAAGAACGGACAGCACCATGGATTTGTACACCATCAGCCTCGTGCCAATGGTAAGCCGATGGTTGTTCCACACTCGGTACTCAAGTTTGCCGAATGCCGTCGCTGCCTTCGACACGCGGATACGAAGCTCACTGTGTATCTACTGATTAGTCGACATCACACTCCCAAGGTATCAGAAGCGGGAGTTGGTTTCCAATAGTTGAGCACCATGCTCACATATATATATATATATATATATATATATATATATATATACTCATCACAATCTGTGTACAGATATGGTGCCATCGAATCCATGGCGGAATAGGAAAACAGAGTTAGAGTAAAATAAGAAAGAAAAGAAACAGATTTTTTTCAATTTTTCTACTCACAGTTTTTAAGTTTTTTTTATCTTTTTTATTGGGGGAAGGGAGGGGAATCACCGCAACAAAGCGAGATACACGCCCGCCACTGAGTTCGGTTTCGAGCCATGACTTCCAAGGTTTCAAACCAAGTGCACTCACCATCCTTGCGTTAGCCGCTTCTGGAATATCTCACTGGACACTTTCAGCCCAAATGTTAAACGCAGCCAACGGAAACGCCGGAACGGTGTTCCAAACGTTGCCAGGTAGCTTGACTCCTCGTCTATCGATATGTGCCAAAACGCTAAGGCGAGGTCGAGTTTCGTGAACATCCTAGCCACGCACAATACCGGGAGCATGTCGTCAAGCGTCGGCAGCGTATAATATTCCCTTCTGAGTGCGGCGTTAAGCGGTTTCGGATCAATACGCACGCGTAGGTCACCAGACTTCTTAGTAAAACAGTGGGTCCCCTTCAGCCATTTCGTCAGAGCAGTGAGAAGACATAAGTTGCGATGTCAACATTTCGATTGTTCTCATCAGTGGCAAGCTGTGTTGCGTGCACAGAAACTATTGAGACAATCAAGTAGGTTACCGTGGTCTTGATTTTGACATTTTGATTGGTGTGCCAATATTTCCCTGTATATAACTGCCTATGTATTCCGCTTGTGTTGTGTTTGAGACTAATGAAATCCAGACTTTTTTAGTGACAATCGCTACGTGGCTGACCCAGTCAGTCGGGTCATTAATTTTAGCTATTATCCCAAGACTGCAAAGACGTTGCAGCTCGTTCAAGAATTTTCCGCACAAAGCAATAGCTACCTTCCTAGCCGGTAACCCTACTGGTTTGGTGAACTCGTTTAATGAAAAGTGAGCGCGTCCCTCGAACATCCCTACCACTCCACACGCTCGGGTACCTATCAAAAATATCTGCGTGACTCACAAATGAACAAAACGCTTGTGGCTAAAAGAAACAAAATCAATTCTCCAGATGGAATCAATGCCCAGAATGAGCATAAGGTCCTCTGACACTATCATGAACTATAGCTGGTCTTCTGTTCCAGTTTTCGAAGTGATCGTCTCCAATATGAAACATCCCTATGGTTGTATCTTCGAACCCTTCCACATCCTGAGACAAGTCTGAGTTTTGTCACACGGCAATTCCTTGCAGTACTTTTCTGGAAGTATGTTGGAATTGGACCCTGAGTCCAGTTGAAAAGGTACAGGTCGTCCTCGAACCAAAAGTGTTGCAAAAACATATTTGTATTTTGCGCAGTTATCCATGATGTTCATTGAGAGTTCCTGCTCCTGTTCCTTGGAGTCATTAGACACTGAGCTCACCTTGTAGAATCTGCAGTAACGAGCGAAATGATTTCTCCTGGAGCACTTCATGCCAGTTCGACCCCACGCTGGGCAATTCTATTTACACTTTGAGTGCCTGCGGCCGCAAAACTGACAATTTAGTTCCTGCTCATTAAGTGCCTGGTGCATACGTTCACTGGTTCGGGATACGTCGCACAAATCCGTGTTTGTCTCGGCCCGCAATCGTTCGGATGTCGGCCAGTGGCCGAATGGTATGCGCGTTTGGTTTGCAACCATAAGGTCACTGGTTCGAATCCGCGGGGGGGTGGGCGTCCTCGCGATATACTCAGCCCACGCGCCACTGGTGGTGGTCGCGTGACAGCGAAGCGCTGTTATGGCGTACAGTTGGCGATTTATTTATAATTTATTATTAATCGTTCGGATTGTTGGTCTGTCCTGGCTTCGCTGAGCAAGATGTCCATGCGTTGTCCCAAGGATAAGTGTTTCTGTCTCAGAAAGCGGCGCGTGAGTTTTTCATTCTTTATACCGAGAACGATGTGGTCACATATCAGACTCCTTCACGCAATCACAGAAATTACAGGTGCGTGCCAAGAGCTTCAGTTCTGTGATGTACCTCTCGAAAGATTCACCCGGTAAACGGTTGAGGCCAAAAGAACAGATACCCCTGGTATGTCACATTCGCGAGACCTTCGCAGAATTCACCAAATCTTCTCAACACCTCGAACAGATCGGCCTCCTGACCAACATCGCCAAGCGCCAGTGTTTCCAGTACCCTTCTGGCATCATCACTAACAGCGTGCCTAAAAAAAAATTACGAGCTTGTAGGTTATCGGCTGGGCGTGTAACTGGGTCAGTGTTGCGAAATCCACCCATTTGGTCTTCTAAATTCTCCAGTTGTCTGCTAGTGAACTCTCTGTCATTTGCAAGGGGGTGGGAAACGGAATCACCGGCTGCCTTCCAACTGGAAACTGCGTCTTAGACAACGGTTTCTTCCTCTCTTCTGTCACCATGTTGTGAACCTAGGTCTGCCAGCCGCGTCAAGAGAAAGAAAACACACCGACTCAGCACAAAAGCGTTCTATGTACATTTCTGAGGTTTTGTACAACTAGCTGTGTTTGTTAAAACACACCCGCCTATGCGACCGATCGCCTGATCAACCGCACTAAAGCAGCGATTCCCTTCGTCCCAGCTTTTAGCCAACATCACACACCGAAGAGTACCTTGTAAAGCGATGGGTATCTTATGACGATAGCCAATAAAGGAAGCGCAATAAAATAGAGTACTTGAGTTACATCAGATTGAACACAGACGGAATTGATGAGCGAAGAGAGTATGAGGAGCAAAACTTCACAAAACCAATAACTTACATTCAAGTGATCCCATACGGTTGATGCGAGAAATCTAGGAGTGACTAGCGGTGTCTTTGGGACTGAGGTGTGCTGAGCGACCCAAGGGTGTTGCATGACTTCGGCACTGGATAACCGCTTGGATGGCTCCGTCATCAAAAGGCGTCGTATTAGATCTTTGGCTAATGAAGAGAGAAAAAATACAGAGTTTGCAAAAATTGTCAAACAGCAGGAGAATATTAGTAATTGTTAAAATAAGACCATAACAGATTACGGTATGAAATCAAGTGCAATTCGGTACCGTTCAGCCTACTAACTGTACCGACGTGCGGATGTCTTGGTAGAGGTAGACAGTGATTAATCATCAGAGTAGCATTACTTTTTGTTGAACACTGCCTCTTGAATACGTCAGGTTCTAACAATGTAATACCAACTCTCCTAGTCGGATGAACGAACGTAGACTCAGAATTATTTCTCGTACAGCACGGTAACCGACAAATCTCGAAGTCTGTGGGTTCTCGGAACTTAGCCGCGAAAGATTAATTCACCCGAGTCGAACGGGTTCCTAGACCGAACGCAAAGTTTCTACGCACGATTCCCCAACCCAAGACTGAATCAAGAACAAGACAGGCCTTTTGCCACAGGCGCTTTTATTGGCCAAAGCTAAGGCGATTCTAGCGTTGTACAGCCTCATTTTTATATCACGAAAGGGTGATGAAGGGGAGTTTTCCCTTGGAAGGGTTTGCGTAAGCAAACCCCGGAAACAAGAAACATGGTTTTAGGTAAATATGCAAAAGTCCATAACTGAGCAGGAATGTTGGAAGTTTGGCGAGAGTTGTCCGGAAAATAAATGTTGCTTGGATACAACATGAGTGTTTGGTTGGAAACGAGATTGTTTTCTGGGTGCAAAGGCTAAACAAATGGGAATGTTTCACGAGTTGGAAGGCTGATTGAACGTGTGCGTTTTGTCTGATCCGAGTACATGTGCACTTGTGTGAATCGGGTTTTTAGCCTTCTGTAATTTAAGCCTATAATAATTATGACATTGGGTCCCCATAACACTGTTATTGCAGTTTTCGGGATAACATCAGCATGACGTACAGATGCCAAACTACAATGCAACCGCAAGTGGTTGCGTGTGGACTGAAGTGCTGCAGGGGCGAAGACAGGAAAACTAGTCGCAAAAATTTCGTGCTAAACACTATGGAATAATAACAATATTAATAAATTCAATGAGGATGGACAAGAACAAAAACATTCATGAATAAGACAAAAGCGCAACATCACAATTGGCATCATGGCCGCACCACATCCGACAGGCTATCTAATCATCAGGAGGCAAAGTGCATTTGCCAAACGCAGTTTCAACCATACTACTGATCAGCGCCAACCAATGTCGAGCAAACAGGTGCAGTATTAGCGGGAAACACACGCCGACGCAGCCGGTATGTGGGCATATGAATTAACCAACGAAGGTGTTTTGGGGTCCAACGAGATACCAGAGGGCTTGTCGCCAAACATCAAATGATAAACTACCAGTCACTCGGCGCTACTAACAAATGTGTGCAATACTTCGCAGCAATTGGTGGTTAAACACGAGTTACTAGTGAAACTGTGGGAGCCGGAAACTGTCCCGACAGACCGGAGCCACTCCGTTATAGTCCGATTTTCAAGGGAGGCTCACGATCGGAATGCGGCCACCATAGAGGAATCAATCGGGTCTCCATCCCCTCCAAATTGCTTAACTCTATCATCCTCCACAAGCTGACTAGCACCCGTGAAAGCCAGATCCGTGAAGAGCAACCCGGGTATCGAGGAGGTCGATGCATCGACCACAGTTGCACTTTGCGTCAATTGTTGGAACACCATCACGGCTCACTGTTGTCGTGTTCCTCGAGAATGAATTGTGCATTTGATTCGGTTGCCCGATATGCCATTTGGAACTGTCTACTCAGGAAAGGTGTGTCTGGGAAATATGTAAATATTATCCTAGCGTTATACACGCGTAGCTCGGGCAGAGTGAGGGCTTACGGCAAGCTGTCGCGCCCTTCATTATCTCCAGTGGTGCGAGACAAGAATACCCGCTGTCACCTTCGCTACTGACGAAGTCATGGAGATCGTGTTCACATGACACGAATTGAGTGTGGAGCGGCTCCCAGGAGAATGACTTCTTGACCTGGAATATACTGACGATATTGCGCTTATTTGTGATAGCCACCAAATGTACCAAGCGGCACTGGACAGATTAGCACTGGCTGTCAGCCGTTCCGGGCTATGCTTTGCATTCTCGGATTGCAAAGCTTTGCTCCAAGATTGGCAGGGACCACCTTCTGCACTGACCCTTGGCCGGGATCGGCTGGAAGTCGTTCAAAAATTCAACCATCAGGGGAGTTGTATCAGCGCCCTTGGGATCGAAGATGAGATGACGAACCGTATAGCAAAAGACCGAGGCGCTTTGCTAACCTTCGCCATCTATGATGCGGGCGCGACATCACTCTCGTTCTGAAAGGAAGAGTGAACAATGCAGTGGTACCATCGACCCTAGTGCACGGTAGTGAAACCTGGCCGATTAGATCAGTGGACATAAAGAAACTAGTTACGTTCGACCACCAGTGACTTCGCAGTTTGACTCACATCTGGTGGGAACATCGAGTAATCGACGAGCCTGTTCGACGCCTTGTTTACGGTACAGGAGAAGGAAATGAACCGCTCAGCACAGTTATTTCACGCACCAGCCTCTGATGGCTCGGCCACGTGTTACGCATAACAGCATACGGACTCCCGCGACGTGCGTTGTTTGCGCGCCGGGGGTGCGGATGGAAGAAAAATAGGGTTGCTCAAAAGATGACTTGATCGAAAGCAATGAAAGCCCTTACTTCGACGCTAGCCTCGATTGGAGCCTCTCGGCTCCCAGGTTGGGGTCCGAAAGACGATGAACATGTTTGGCTGGATACACTTGCTGATATGACTAGGAGCCGACCTCAGTGGCGTTCGTGTTGTGAGTCTCTTTGTCCCTCCCCACCAACCGCGATCTCATTTCTTGGCAGAATATAAAATCTGCATAATAAATCTCTTTTGCTGCATACTGGCTGGCTGGTTGATTTTTGGAACGATACCAATCCGTTACTAGTAGCTCAGCTAGCGTGCATCTGTTGTATTTTTTCTTTTTTTATGTATTGCGGCACAGCAGCTGAGGTTTTTCCACCTCTGTATATAATGATGTATAATGAGGTATAATGATGATGATGATGATGGTGGTGGTCAAACACGAGGAGGCCCTTAATATACTGGAAGTAGAACGGTCAGACCTCAACCTCACAGTGACAATGATTGTGCGTCCCACCATTGATCAATAGACCTATATCCTATTGTTGGCCAGGCCATGCCCTCCGCATACCCATTAACCGATGCATCTGGGTGTGCATTGTGCACTGTCGAAACACCTAGTTGGATGAAACCGCGAGATGGCCAGTCAATGAAGTGGCATGAATGTATGGAGAGAGCGACCGTAAGACTTGATCAGGCTGGGGGCATTGGCATAGTTCACACCAGTGCTTGGAGACGCTATCAGATATCGCGCAGTCACTGGTGTCCCTGCGTTCGGTTCCTTAACTCATACCTATCTCGATTAACGCTACTCGCTTCTTTCTTAGCTACCATTCCGCAGTGTTTCGCACTTTACTTCAGTTCTTCATCACCGCGCCCAGTACTCGGTGACGAAATTTACCTGAGTTGGCGCAACAATTTGGACAATTGCAGCGATCGCACACCTTTAGCGGTGGACCAGTGGTGGTGTATCACACTTTTCAGGCGCAAGACATACGATAAGGCGCGCAACGCTACGATTCTGTCTATTCAGTACAGAGGGATCTGACCAAAGGAGGAAGATACCGTCCGGGTACTCTAAATTTGACAACCGGTTGCCCAGCACTGCTCACTGCTTCAATAGTTAAATAAACTAGGGGAGAATCGTTTGGGAACAATGTTGATCACGCGATTAACCATTAAAGGAGGTGGGTAACAATGATGTACTCCACCTACTGCATCAAAATTAAGGGACATTCTCGCAGACATTCACATGACTCCCGGTGTTGTAGAGATTTGTTATTCGGAAGACATTTCCGAATACATCCTCAGGGTACACAGAACCAAGAAGACGCACCAATAATCAAATCAAAAGCAGCCTTGAAGTTAAGGAAGACTACCGGCATAGGCTGTTTGTAAGTGCGCGAAGTCTAAGCATCTGGTGAGGAGTGGGAATGTGGTCGATGAGCCCTATCGTGACGTAACCCAGTGTGAGATTTACAGAGTCGTCTCCCACGAGAATCAGTGAGTCGCCGCAGCTCGATACAAGTGAGAAGCTTGGATGTTATTTAGAGCGCACCGATACTAAGGTGAATTGCACATCGAACCCTTTTTAAAGATGGGAAAGACGGTTGACAGCCGCCAGTCAGAGAGTATTTCATACGCTAAATGCTGCGGAATATAGCAGCAATGACAAACACTGGTGAGTGCCCTTCATCAGTTATTCGATTCGTCAGGGTCAGGCGCTTCTTATAGCACCAGAAGCATTAGCTCGTTTAAGATCTCGTCGATGGTGGTCGTTACATCAACCTTTCAAGTTGACGTGACTTAATAAGCACTTCTGATACACCGAGTCGGCGGAGCAACACTTGAGAATGATTGACCAGAGCTTTAGTCGAAGTGGCCAACAGTGAAACAGGTATCTGGTCTATTCGGTTACAGAATCAATCACACGAACTTTACTGGAATCAGTGCGTCGAAAGTAATCAGGTGACGTTGGGCAACTCCATTGTATCTATCTTTTCCATCCTACCAACGCTCCCGGTTGATCTCCAGACTCCAACTGAAATGACATTTCACAGTGCTGCCGGCTCTCTTAAAAAAATTGACTCCTTAACATAACCATTTTTCGTGTTATGGTTAGGCTAGTCAGGGTTTAAAATATCTGGTAAATAGATAGAAACCCCAAGTTGGAATAGTAAGCAGACAATAGTGATCTATGCAAGGTGCAATGGAAGCGATTCCAGTCCACTTCGGTTTGTCCACCACATCTGTCAATTACATCTGATGTCGTAATTCATAATGCCATTTTTGCTTTGTAGATTGTGAGCAACTGATGAACAACCGCATTAGAATTAGAGTGAGTCCGGTGTAGGAAGAGTGAGTGTTAGGTGGCCACGCACGTAGGCATCGTTAGAACAGAGGCAGGCCATCTAGATCGACAAACAATCATGGACTAAGTTTTGCCATCGACAGCTGATAGTGATGTGATCAACCTTAATTTAGAGTACCCTTGTGGTTCGGTATTCTCCATGTAGTCCTATGCGAATAATTGTGTTAGAAACCTGTGCTACTGAGATGCGGAATGGATCGGTGTTTATTTGGAGAAAATGTCCAATGTAAGTGTCCACTCCGAAACGGTCTCAGATGCGATGTTCTGACTCTGGTGAGCGACCAGCTTAAGCATTCATGTTGTCCACAACGAGTACGGTATCCGCGCTTTTGATTAATCGGATTACGAAGAGATCTGGCGATAGAAACTGCCTGCGGCAGCTTGCGGACTAGACAGTGAGGTCCTATACAAAAAGAAAGGAGGCACCTAGCATTCATCTGCTCTTTGTTAACTCCAATGGAGCTTCAAAAGCGAATGGCACACAATCAGCTATCCGTTTGGTTCAAGTCTAGAACATTAGCTTCCGCGCGTGAGCTGAAAACGAGTCCGACAAAACAAATGTCGCGAGCTCCGATTAAAAACCATTGGATACGTGAAATGTGTGGCATCTCATTGATAACACGGTTTGTTAAGTGCAGATGCTTTAATATGGTATTGCTATGCATGCGTATTTTTGCGACACGGCAAACATCGACCCCGCTAGGCGTAAAACATAGCAAGTGTCATCTGTCCATCGATCTGACAGTGTGGTAAGGTTAATGGAACCTACATGGAAGCATAACTAAAGCTTGAGAGAGTGTGGTCTCAAGTTGGTAGACATGAGAAGAGTACTCCAGGAAAAAGGGGATGGAGTAAGAATACGAGTGGCTGTATCTTGTGGCAGAGAACAATCCCCGACTGCGCAATTCGACAGAAATTTCGCTCCAGATGCACCACACACATCCAGCCTCTGACTCAACAGTCTGGCACAGTGCAGTGGAGAATACGTGTGGCCAAGGAATCTGATTGTAAAGTCCCAATGGGAAATGTCTGAAGTCAGTCACACAGCCTTAGAAGTTGGAACAGTATGCGCGTGCTTTTCGGCAGTCGTAGACTACGCCTGTGGCCACGGTCAAATGCGAGTGGGCTTTTGAGAGCTTGGACCTCTTTGACCAGAGGTGAACTTGTGATAGGCGGCTGCAAACGAGTGAGCAAGGATAAGATATCTATAGTTGTGGGCTCCAATGAACTCAGTTGAACTTAGAACACGTTCTGCCGGAATGACGAATAAGATGTAAGAACTGGCACGCAGCCACAAAGATCAGATGGACAGTGCGATGTAGGCCTTCAGAGCACAACATGATCGACAGATATATGGTATAAATCAAACTGTTCATGACGATGCGTGTCCATTCGAAGGCTCGAAGACGCAGACCAACGGTCGCATGCAAGTGCACTAGCCCCGGTAAAGACAAACTAATTTGTGTATCTGACAATGCTTGTAGCACTTGCTATCTAAAAACTCTCAAACTGCTCTCAAACTGATGCGCGCTTACATGTAGAGCATGACTTTCAGATAGCTCAAACTCCTTTAAGGGATTCGAAGCGACAGTGCTTCTGGTCCAGGGTGGTGATGGTAAGCCGCATAGAACTCAGCAGTACTAGAGGAGAAAAGGACAGTGCAGAGGACAAAAGCAGACAGCGGTATTCAGTGGAGGAGTAACGATGCGAGGGTTCCGTGCTGTGATAATAAGTAGCGAAAGGTTCAACAAGAGCGACAGCAAACGATTTCAAACGGATCGCGAGGCCTCACATCTTACCGTGAGGAACGTACCTCCGGATGAGACGTTGGCCCAGTGTGATTCGGGGAAATCGTAATTGCCGTAAATGATATTCTCCTGCATTCTTGGAGAGATAGGAGCACCATTTCGACTGTAGAATGGGGGAAAACCGCACAGGCTACAAAAAAGGAATGATATGTCAAACGTGCAAAGCTTACAGTATGTATGTTATTATTCCGAGGGACCACAAGTCGCAGGATTGATCGTAACTCATTTTTGTGAGAATTTCAGGTGCTGTTGCATTAAAGCGTACCGTAAAAAGTGATATAACACAAACCGACGTAGTAAGGAGTGTAGCAGGGAGTTTTTAAAGAATTCGCAGCTATCACCTCACAAGCGAAGCCAAAGTCGGTGAGTTTGAGTAGAGCGTCTGGTGCTTCGGAGGTAAATAGCAAGTTTTCTGGCTAAAAACACATAGGGTCGGAAAAGCGTAAGATCGAACTAACCTTTAAGTCACGATGAGCGATGGACTTGTTGTGTAAATACGCAACAGCCGACGCGATCTGGTGCACAATCTTCGCGGCTTCTAAATATCCTCTGAATGATACGAGAGTACGCAGTTACCGGCTTCGGTGAATGAACTACGGGATTTAATCCGATCAAAAAGTTCACCACCTTCCATGCATTCCATCACTAGTAGAAGGTACTTTTTCCGAGTGTGCTGGTTGAAGTTCTCATAGACATCAACAATTCGCACCACATTGGGGCAATCTGATGCGCGCCAATGTAATTCTGCCTCGCGTCTGGATTTCGGGCAGTCCACGAGAATCTGAGAACACATGAGAAAAGGATTGGACAAGCAAGGTGGAGAGCTCGAAATCAGCTAAAAAGTTAAAGGAGTCATTGGCATGAATTCCAAGCACATTTTATTACAGCCTGTGTCTGGCACAAAGGTGGTAGTAAAATTGAAGACAGAAAAGAGGAACAAGCGAACCAAAATCGCCAGAATGGTGTGAATGCCGAACTGGTCAAATGGAGTTAGGAGGTGAAAGATAACTAAGAATGACGGTTGAAAAACGAAATGGATGAAGGACCAGTGAGGTAAGGACAGAAAGAAAGGTGTAGCCGAAACCAGATTAAAGTAGGAAGGAATCCTCCAAAACATGTGAAGTGGGGAATAAAAAAGAGCAAAATCTAGAGAGAAAGATGAGACGCAGATAGACTTTAGCCAACCCACAAAGATTAGGCAGGCCTGCCCCAACAGATAACTTATACTATGCATTATGGAAATTGTGAGAAGAGGAATCTTCCCCAACTGTATGTAGCTGATCCGCTATTGTCCTAATGTCGAACGGAGCTCACGTTCGGAGTTCGGAAATCATAGTGATGTCAATCAGACGCATATCACCTCTACGCTGCTTGCCTCTGGCGCCCGTGAACACAGATGCGGGATAAACAAGCCGCGTTTGGTCGTAGTCGGGGCTGTGTTAATCGCATCTTCCCATTACGCCGGATGATGGAGCACCGCCATGTTAACTGATGACCCACCGTGGTCGTGCTCATCCGTATCAAAAGCACCTAGGAATCGGTTAACCGATGTGCTTTTTGGGACTGTTTGAGTAGGAAAGGTGTGCTCGAGAACGCTTTGCACGCGTAGCCCGGACATGGTGAGGGCTTATGGCAAAAGGTCACCGTCCTACAGTATCGGCAGTCGTAGGAGACAAGGATGCCTGCTGTGAGCTTTTTAACCCCACTAAGGACAAAGCTATGAGAAATGCGCTCGCTGAATGGGAGATTTGGAGCTGCTACCAAGCAATCGACTTCCCGAGTTGGAACATGCCGACGATACTTCCCTAATCATTACATCTCATCATTATCATCGTCATAAATACTCCTTAGACGGCGAGAAAAATACCTCAGTTAAAATACCGCAAGATAAAAAGACTGTGCGCATCAACAACGCTTTGGATAGTTGAACACCACGTAGAACACCGATCGGCGACCTCCGAGATGAATTCAACGGCTGACAAGGAACCTAAACTGATCCACGACCATCGGACAATCGAGAAGCCACAGTCGGTGTGGGACTAAAGTGCCATTTTGACAAAAATAAAATAGCATAGTCACAACATATTTTAACAATATCCTCAACGAAATTGATACATACAGTTACCTGTTAAAACAATAACGTAACGGTCCGGCTGTACAGAGGCGCTGACGTCTGCGTACTTAGCAAGATATGGTCACACCAAGGAACTATTCAGAAAATAAATAGTCAGGTATCCAATCATAACGGGGTAAAGACACCCTTTTGGGGGACACGTAACATAAACATGAGAGTGGGAGCGCATGTTCAGCCGTAGCGTGAGCCGCATGGACAGTTTGTCCATTACACAAAAACCTCGGCATGGCTCGTTTTGACTCAAAGGACAAAGATGCCGGCTAGGTGACACATGGTGAATAAGACGTAAGCAAATATGCCATTTAGGGAGTTGGTTTGTCAATAGTGGTTCATTGGTAAAGGAGGGAACATGTCATAAAATCGATACGGGAATTGGACACCAAACGAGAGACTGCAGAGTGCGTTAATGAATAATTACAGGGAAGCGATCAACAGGCTGTGAAACAAGTGGGAGTTGAGAGGCCGTGATGGAGTGGCTCTAAGTGTAAGTTTGGTCAGGAAATAACAGGCAAATAGGGACAAGAACAGGAACATGCTTGTACAGGTCACACGATCAAGCAGTAAGTGGGAATACAAGAAAGGGGACTTGGAGAAGTGGGGCAATAATTTTGAGTGAGGTGAAGAGAAATGGCGATTAAACAAATGTACGCTGCGACACCAACACACTGGACGTTATAGACTAAAGAATAATATAATGCTAAGTAACATAAAGTGCAACAGGTATGACGTCGTGGTAGCAAAGGGAAGTTAAAGAGGGGAGGGATGGACAGAAAAACTTACAAAACAGACGCTATTGAGATCGACTCTTCGACACGTCAGCTAGTCTATCCAAACAAACGTGTCCATCATCCTTCGGACCCCAGCCATGCAGCCGGGAGGCACAAACCGACACCAACCTCGAAGTGAGGGTTTTCATTCCTCTCGAAGAAGTCTTCACTTGATCTCTCCTTCTCTTCTCCCATCCACACTCCTGACGCGCAAACAACACACGACACCAGAATCGGTGTAGTGGCATGCGCAACATGTGGCCCAGGCATTGGAGATTGGTGCGTGATATAATGGTGTTGAGCGGTTCACTCGCTCTACCTACATCAAATATATGACAACGAACACCCTCATTACTCATGCCACCAGATGTTAGCCAGACTGCGGAGGCAGCGATGGTCGAACGTGGCTAGCCGCCTAAGGTTTGTCGACCTGATGGGCCAGGTTTCACAACCGTAGAGTAGGGCTGAACAGACGGCTGCATTGTAAACTCTACTCTACTGTGCGAAAGTGAAGTCGCACCTGCGACACATGGGCGGAGATTAAATGAAGAAATAGTTTATTCTCGAGTTCAAAGAGGCACACCGTATCAAGCGTGATCAAGATTTTACAGGCGATTATGTTTCGCAACAGGCACGTTCCTTTGCATGAAACGGGATGATGGCTAAAAGATATAGAAGTTGCAAATTGTGAAATGTAGTGGTGAGGAATAAAATCGTTAGTGATGTGACGATAGTCTGAGTTCACGTGCGGGTGTGTAGTATAGAGTTCAACAGTAAAAGTGTAATAAGTGAAATGATGAAGAAAAGTGCAGACAGGGTAATGTACGTATCAAAAAAGTGAAATGTGGCTCTGGTCAACTTGCCAGTGTGAAGTCGGTAAAAGCATCTCGAGCTTTTGCTATACGGTCGGATTTCTCTTCTTCGATTCCACAGGTGTAAATATAGTTGTCTAAGTACTTAAATTTTGGAATCACTTCTAGCTGATCATCTCCAAGGGTTAGCGCACGAGTGAGTCTCTGTCAATCTTGAAGAAGGATCTTGCATTTCGAGAGTGCAAAGTATAGCCCAAAACGATTAACAGCAGTGCTAACCTGCCCAGTGCTGCTTGGCACACTTGGGAGCTGTCACAGATTAAGGCAATGTTGTACACATACTCCAATTCAAGAAGCTGACCACCAGGAAGCAGCTCTACACTTCGTAGGCCGTGTTTATTAAACGCAATTTCCATGATTTTGTCGATGGCAAAGTCAGAAAAATAAGTTGACTGCAGGAGATATTGAAAGGCGGCAACAGCTTGCCATAAATCCTCACTCTGGTTGGGTAAGTGGGGTCACGGCCGAACGTACACAGTGGCTGGTCAACCGTTGCATCCCGCTCCTTTCGTGCGCGACCTCGGTGTACTCTCACGCTACGACCTAAAGTCCATTGACAACACGAATAGGCTGTACCAAAACAGCCCTCGTATGCTTTGGGCTCTCAGGCGCAGCTTTAGCACTTGGTCCGAAGAGATTGCTTCTCGCCTCTTCGTCTCGATAATACGACCAATGCTGGAGTACGGCACTCCCGCATATTGTCCCATCACCCGGGGCGAAGTAGAAAAGCTTGAGCGGGTGCAGCATGTAGCCACCAGGCTGATTCCCAACTTAAGAGGTATGCCATACGAAGACCGATGTAAGAAACTAGGGTTATACACCCTATCTTATCGTCGGCTGAGAGTTGACCTCATCATGACGCACCGGATATTACATCTGGGTGATTACCCCATGTTGAGACAACTACTGCATCTGCGCACACCAAGCTGCACGCGAGGACATCGGTATAAACTTATCGTCCCGGATTTGAAGCGGGTCGCCCATCAACTCTGTTTCGAACGCAGAGTGGTGAATGTCTGGAACGACCTGCCTCAGCATATAGTAGAAGCGAACACCGTGTCTAAATTCAAGATGCTACTAGACCAACAATTTGCAGAGGCAAAGTACAGAGAGCGAAACGATAAATAAAGAGTTCATGTCCGAAAACGACGAATGATGCAGCTACACAGAGCAACCTCTACTCGCTGCTTCGCACCAGTTCTCAGTTCTGCCCGAACTACGTGCGTACAGCGCTCTGATAACATGTACAAGTTTTCAGGCACACATCTCCTGAGCAAACAGCCCGAATGGCATATCAATCAACCGAATCGAATGCATCTTTGGTGCCAAGGATCACAATTGCGATAGGTCGCCAATAAATATGGTGATGCTCCAACAATTGATGCAATGTAAAGATTTGATTGATGCTGCCTCGATTTCGACGAAACCCGGTCTGCTTCTCAGGAACTTGACCACGTGCGCCAGCAGGTCTATGAAGGCGACCGAGGGAAGTAACGTAGAAGCAATCGAAACCGGACCGATTCCTCTATGAGTGCAGAATTCCGAACGTGTGCCTCTGTTGAACATTGGGACTATAACGGAGCGGATCCGGTCTGTTGGGAAACCCTCCTGCACCCACAACTTCACCAGTAAATTGTGCAAATCGTCCACGAAAACATCCAGTGAATTTGAAGAGGGATGGGGGAAGTCTAACTGCATCCGAGGCCTTATTCAATTCCAACAGTCAGATCTCACGTTCGACTTCTGCCAGTGAAGTCAGATCCAAGGAGACAGCCAAGGGACGTCAAGCAATACCTGAAAAAGGTGAAAACTCAGGTTAATTAAACTGCTTTGCAAGGTATTCAGCCCGAAGCTAAAAGCGTCTGGACAAGCCGTTGGTCGGCTGTCCACTCTCCTGCTACTAGTTCCCTTATCAAACGGAATAACCAACGGTAGGCGCTGTTTCCATCTCCAACGTATGACGAGGCCACCGGTATTCGCTGTCTCTCTTCAGGTCAGCACGCAGTTTTGCCCTGAGATTTTTGCGAGTTTCATTGTGTTTGCTTCCAGCCGGAATAAGTCGGCGAGCATCCAAAAATTCCAGAGACTGCGAAGAAACTCAATGTCCAGGTTGGCAATTTGATTTGCCACACGAATATATGCATGCTGATAGTAACGTCTGGCGAATATGTGACCAGTGATCTTTAACAGTGTTCAGAGGGCGCTTACTCAGCCCGGATGCCAGTGTACTTTGATAGACATTCACAACATCTGGCTTCGCCAATTGTTCGATGTCTATGAGCTCACAGCGTCAGCGCGCGCGTCCGCCAAAACGCACCATCAGATCAGCACATACAAGTGCCCGGTCAGTGTCCACCCATACGCTTCAACTCGAGTGACAGTTCTGGACACAACCTCTGCAGCGGTAACTGATCGTGATGTGACCGATCTGCGTTCATGGCTGGTGGACGTCATGGCACTCTCGGGCGGGTGCCATGTCAGAGATTTGTTCTCGTAAAATAGGCGAACATCTTCACACAGGTGTAGCAACTATGCATCGTTATCACTACGGGAGCCTACACCGTGTTGGCCGCCCAGATGCAGCTCATCGGTGGACAGTTTTCAGACTACAGCGTTCAAATCATCAGTAAGCACCACAGTATCCGTACCTTCCCGAAATCAAGGAGCCCGTTCAGTTGGCGATAAAAGCCGCCTTTCACCGAATCAGTGCTACAGTTTGTGGAGGCGCAGGCAGCGATGACAGACACCTAGTAGCCCGCGCAACTTCCAAACATGAAAGAGCCAACAAATCGGACCGCACACGTCCGGCTGTTCATTGTGATCTAATCAACCAGAGCAGCTTCAGCCCAGGGACTCAGGGCGATATCAACACCGGCTTGGCTGATACTCAAAGCTGCATCGTCTCTGGAAAGGCGCAATGAGAAATCACTGTTAGTGTCAAGAGAAGGGGACCGCAGTGGGAATAGTGCTGGGGTCTTGTAGGCGAATTTCCAATAGGCAGCATATATCGATCGTGGGGGCCTCTGATGTTCGGGTAAATGCTGCCTGTTGGCCGATCTGTAGTAAAGTGCGCATGTTGAGGCGTGCCAGTCTTAGCGAGGATCGGGGACTCCAAATAGAAGCCGAGGAACTGGGTTTGACCGCTTGGTTGAACATGGAGTTGTCGATTGGACTGGAGCGGTCCACTGGGATTGCATGTGAGTTGAAACTAGAAGACAACAGACTATTGAAGCAAGAAAGGGGGAGAGCCAAGAATTGAGGGACTAAAACGGGGGACAAAAATGAAGTTGGAGCGGGACGGTAAGGATGAAACAGCACAAGAGGAGAAGGAAGACGGGAAGGGTTGAGCTGTAGCATCGAAACCCCTATCTACCCTGTTCGATGCAGCAGAGGGCGCCGCTTAGTATCCTGTGCGACGGTCAGAGAAACAAGTAATTATTTGAATGTAAGATCAGAGTTTTGCGTTAGTAGGATTCTGTCAGGTTTCCCAGGCCTAGAGAGGAGAACGATTACGGTTCTCAACCAAACCCTTGGGTTCAAAAACCTTACCGTAAGACAGCAGGGTTTTGGCACTGAACTACAGAGTCTGTTTCACGGAGTAAGGAGCCACTCTTACTCCAACCCTCAACCTGGAGGGCTAGAAGACTGAGTTTGTCTAACCACTGACCAATTTGGTATGAGTGGCTCTGGAGGCGCAAAAAGCACCACCCATTGAGACACGTAAACCATCGCACCTCGATAAGGTCCAGTCTCGTCGAAATGGCCGATCTGCAATAATGTGCGCACGTTTAAGGTTGCTAGCTTGAAGTGCATTTCACGTTGCAGTAACGAAGATGGCAGCCTTTGAGGCTGGCGGCTCTCTGTCGAACTGTGTAGTTGAGTTGACGGATGGTAAGAGAATAACTTCATCGGCAGAGGTAGTCAGTACATTCACAGTCTGTTAACCAGTTGCTTTTCTTCTCCTTTGCGGCACAGTAGCTGAGGTGTTCCCCACCTCTGGCTAACGTGTATGATGATGATCATGACTGTTAACAGACATTGTGCCATCAGAACCATGGCAGAGGAAAAAGTTGAGAATATAGAAACACGAAATATGATAAAAGAAAGGAAAACGATTTTTTGAATTTTACACACACCATTTTAACTTTTTGTTTTTTTGCGTGAGTTTTGTGTGCATTAAAGAGGGGATAAAAAGGCAGAACAACGTTGACGCCACTGATGTCTGTTGCGGGTCATGACATCCAATGTTTCCAACCATTGAGATTATGCATCTCGTTGTCCCCAATCTGGAAGACGGACTGGTCCGACTGCCGCCAAACTTGAGGTTGCCTTCTTCATGCTCCTTCTCCACGCCATTGGCTGTCTACCGCGGCACTTTTCCAATCGCTCTATGGGAGTGCAAATAGTGCTCGACGTGAAAGGCGATGGGATGGCATACGCAAAACGTGCCCGAGCCAACGCATGCGATGTCGGAGAATAAGGTTCTGAAAGCTGACACTAATCGCTCCAAGCACTCAGTCTCGGACCTCTGCGTAGTAATCCTTCGTAGCCAGCGATTGTGGAAGACTGACAGCAGCTTCATGTCTTCCGAGCGAATAGGCCTAGTCTCACAGCCGTTTAAGAGTACTGCATGGAATGAAGCATTGTACACCCTGCCCCTGAGCTTCAAACCGACAACACGACGATGCCATAGGTGTCGCGCTTTGATGAATGCAAGGCGGGCCTTTGCAATCCGTTGTGAGACTTCATCTCCAACACAGCCACCAGCAGTGATGCAGCTCTCTAGATAAGTAAAGCAAAGGACTTGCTCCAGAACATGTCCAGCAATGTTGAGCGAGGGTTAAGGTACCTGCCAGTCTTGGAGCAGGGTTTTACATTTTCCCGGAGTGAAACATAAGTTATACTTAGAAGACTCCATCGCTAAGCGGTTCAAAGCGCTCTGGACGGTTTGCGGGTCCTCCGCCAGCAAGGCGATATCATCGATGTAGTCCAAGTCCGTGACGCCGTCTCCAAGCAGGAGCTCAACACTGCAGTTCTGGACACCTTCCAGTGCTCTTCGGACGACATCTTCGATGGCGAAATTGAAGACGAAAGGTGAAATAGAGCGAGCTTGGTGAACGCATTGTGTCGGATGGCACCAGGGTGTCCGCAACCATGATGTGCGTAGGCGAGTACTGGGTGGTGATGATCATGCTAGCTCCCTAGAATAACAGATAGCACTGAATAAGTTGCGTTGGCTCGGGCACGTGCTACGCATGCCTGGTCACCGCTTACCCAGGAGGGCCTTGTTCAGTCTACCAGGTGTAGGATGGCGCAAGGCTCGAGGTGGACAGTTGACTTGGCAGCGGGAAATGAAGTCACTGACGACCAAACTGGGTGCCGTTGGTCCGTCTCGCCTTCCGGGTTGGAGTTCACGTGACTCACCTTGTGCTTGGCTCGAGACTTTACAGGACATGGCTCGCAACCGACACAAGTGGCGCGTCTGCTGCCGTCTCCTAATCGGATTGCCTGTTTAAAGTGTGTTTGGTGCTGAGTTATCTGCGGGGTAATGGCTGTTTATGACGCGTGGCAGTGAAAACCGCAAGGAAGCTGTCTCGCCGATGCCGCCTTATCTTTGCACAAGAGCCAGCTGTTTGTGACGGAATGTTGTCTACACAAGGTGTAGGCGCCTTGACCCTGAATGTTTGCTTAAGGCATTAAGGTTTTCAGGTAAGTCCCTCTTCTCTCCCTCTTCTTATTCTTTATTTCATAGGTCCTCATGGTTGTATGGCAGCGAAACATCAGTTCAAATGGCTGATGTACTGCTGTTGATGATGATGATGATGACGCCGCTGGTCACAGCAAACGAAGAGAGCGTGCCGTAGGCCCTGACTTTGCTCGACGTGTGGATGTAAAGTGCTTTCAGGGTGGCTACAAACTTGTCGGGCATACTTTCCTTCAGTAAACAGTTACATAACGCAGGGCTACCTAATGAATCAAATGACGATCGGATGTCTGAAAACACTACGATTGTTGGACGCCGGTGGATGTGATGGAGTTCGAGAAGTTGGCGAAGCGTGAAGATTTGGTCGATGCAGCCGCGGTCTGAACGAAATCCGGTTTGCTCTTCTGGAGGAAACTCCCCTCTAGTCGTTGAAAATCTGCGAAGTAGAACCGGCATGAAGAGCTCGGATGCGACAGAGGTTGACGGGATTTCGCGGTAGTTATAGCAATCGTCACGGGAGCCACTCTTGTGAATTGGAACAATGGCCGATTCTCCCCATGAGTTCGGATATATATATATATCTTCCATCGGACGTGCTATATATATATATATATATATATATATATATATATATATATATATATATATATATATATATATATAGCACGTCCGATGGAAGAGGGCCGATGAACGTTTTGCCACGACCTTCCGCGCTCAGCATTCAGAGCAAGGTTAGCTAACAGCTAGCGATCGCCGGACAGTGTCATGTGGCTGCCGGCGTGCCGGCCTATACCTCACCAGTTTATGCTTGCATTCCGCTGATGCCTGAACTAAACCACTTGTATGAGGAGGATGCTATATGTCCTCACCACTAAGGTTAGAGAGAAATTAATGTGTCTGCACTCGCGCACCCACGCCATTTCGCTAAGTATTTGATGGCGGGGACAACTATCGTAAATGACCGGCATTCACCATTAGCGAACCGCGGTCGGTTCATGAACCGCCCTTCACATTCCGGAATGCGTTCATCGGCCCTCTTCCATCGGACGTACTGTGTATATATATATATATATATATATATATATATATATATATATATATATATATATATATATATATATATATATATATATACAACGATCTACGATTAGACATAAAGCCATCAGAAACCATGGGACTCGAAATAAGATACAGAAATAGTAAAAGAAAACACAACACAAAACATCAAAGTCCATAGTTTCGTAAGAGGGCGAGATACTACCCGGTTGCTCAAGCCGAAGTAGGGTGCTGACTTAGGGGACACCGCCCCGAGCCTTTGGCTGAATAGCCTGCCCTCAAGGCAGCGGAGCGAATTCAGGGAATCGCGCCCATTGGGAGCCAGTGACTGATTGATCAGTTCATACGCCTTTCGTTTGCTCTTTTGTCAAACAGGGACCGAATGCTCTTCTCAGTTCAAACTTTAGTGAACAGCGATAGGATTTCGCTGATAAGTACACGCCTGCCATATTTGAATAGAAGCGGTGGTAGGCTGTCGGGACCAGGAGCCTTGTGGCGTTTCAAAGATTGGATTGCATCGCGGACCTCTGTTTCATTTGGGGGGGGGGCTGTGGAGACAGGCCAAGCATCATCCATTGGGACTGGAGGCGCCACAGCGGGCTGTGTTGGGTGGTTGAATTGAAGAGCGAAATACTCTGCCAAGCGACGCAATCGCCTGTGAAGGTTAGTGAGCTTGGTGCGGTCTGATTCGCAAATCGTCTGGCTGATAGAGTGGGAATTGCAACCCGTGGCCCTGGTGATGCAAAATAGACGGCGGAAGTTGCCAGCTGATGCAGCGGCTTCCCTCTCATCAGCTTGTTTTGAGCACCAAGATTCACGATCAGAGCAAAGGCTTGCTTTCAACTGTTGCGTAATAGACCGGCGGTGGTCGTTGTATGCTGCGCCAGCAGGCATCGACCGTAGGAGATCCAGCAATTCCGAGGATCTTCCCGAGATCCTCGCCGAGGTAGGGTAGTACACCGTTTAAGAATCAAATAACGATGGGGGTGAATGACACAACGCTCTTGTACAGTCGCGAAACCTGACCCATCAAGTCGACAGACATAAAGAGGCTACTTACGTTTGATCATCGCTGCCTCCGCAGCTTAGGTTATTTCTGGTGGGAGTACCGCGTAAGCAATGAGCGTGTTCGGTGTCGCGTATTTAGTGCAAGAAGAGCGAGGGAACCATTTAGTACCGTTATATCACGCACCATGCTTCGATGACTGGGCTACGTGTTGCGCATCCCAGCACACCGATTCCCGCGAGGTGCGTTGTTTGCGTGCCGGGGCTGTGAGTGTAAAAGAAGGAGGGAATGCCAAGCGATGACTTGATCAAAAGGAATGAAAACCCTCACTTTGAAGTTGGCGTCAGTTGGTGTTTCCCGACTGCCTGGCTGGGGACCAAAGGATAATGAACACGTATGGTTGGATAGAATAACTGACATGGGGAAAAGTCGACCTCAATGGCGTTTGTGTTGTGAGTCGCTTTGTCCCCCTCCCCTTTAGCTTCCCCTTCCAACAAGGATGTCAAATGAGATATTTGGCATTACTTATTTAACTTTTTTTAGTCTGCAATGATTAATTCCTTAGCCTTGTTGTACTGCGGCACATTAGACGAGGTGTCTCCCAGCCACGGTTAACGTGTACTGATGATGATGATAATGATGATGATGACGACAATGACGACGATGATGATGATGATGGCGATGATGATTACGGTGATGATGTGTGTTGATAGCGTGTGTTTGTAAAGTTGACGTAGCAGCAGTGGATCATCATGAGAGTGAACAGAATGAACGCATTTGGGGTTACATGGCTCGTCAGTGGGCGAGATACTACCCGGTTGCCTAAGCCGAAGTAGATGGGTTGTCTTAGGGGAAAGGCCCCGAGCCGTTGGCCAAAGGGCCTAACCTACAAGATAGTAGAGAAAGACAAGGGTTTTGTACCCGTTGGGAGCCGGTGACAGAACATTCAGTTCATACCTGAGGCTCAATATTCCTGAAGTCAAAGGAAGAATCCGATCGTCGAATTGCTTGCCGATGCGCAATGTCTCCGAGGACAAAGGGCAGTGACTTTACGTAGGAGCGAGTCACATCCGCCATATCGCAGTGCTGTTAAGCAGGTACTTAGGGCTTTTTATAGGGAGAACGCTTGCCGAGAGTAAACCAACCACGTCCTGGAACAATGACGCAGAATCATTCGACAGAAAGGGAAATACCCGAACCGCCCAGGTAGCATTACGGGTTGTTCGGCAACGCTGATGTAACGAACCACAAGGATTGCATTTAGTTTACCCGAAAACCACAAAAGCTGCAATAGTCTAGTATAATATAAAAATTCAAATTGTTGCGTGCTACTATTAAACTTTTGACCATGACTATATACGCTAAGGCTGATGTAGCATTTATGGTGCTTGTTCACCGCAGTTGGGTTAAATCAACTTACACTTAAACTAGGTCTCTTTAAGGTGGATAAAATTCACTCCACTTTATTTGGTTTGTTCTGCGTACTTGATAATCTTCTCCTAATTTGCACATGTCGCCCATGCTAAATGTGGCAACCTTGCGTAACTTGATCACGTGGTAATTTTTAAAAAACTTTCGGACATTTTGCACTTTTCACGGATTCGCTTTTAACCAATTTACTCCGTATGCAAATTTAGCGAGTATTTATGTCGTCATAAAGATTTACTTTATTCGATATTTTTATATGATATTGGCATTTCGAATGACTGACTGTTGTTTGACATCCCCGGTGTGGCTGCGCTTGATGTGCATGTTGACAAGGTGCCTACCTGTCTATTACCCACTACATCGTCCATACTGGCTCTAGGAGATAGTTGGTCGTTGCTGGAGGGGACGGGGTGCACGGTCCTTGTGGCCGTGTTAGGCTCGAAGAGTGGTTCCATGCACTCAGTGTGGAGCGGACTACGGTCCAACCACCGCCTTGTGTGCGCTCGATTCCCCAAATAGAGCGTGCTTGTGTTTGCCTGTGAAGGAGTGTGGGCCGGCTCCCTTGATGAAACGTGGCTCCCATCCACATGCCTCCCGGTCTTATTCCTTCGGGTTTACACTGGATATGGGGTGTGGTTGGAGCTGTGGGTGGTGCAGCGCAAGCCACCCATGGTCCGTCTGTAGGCGCAGGCGTCCTGTGGCTGGCCACAGTGACAGGCAAATCGGAAACCGGATGCCGCCGACCATATATATATATATATATATATATATATATATATATATATATATATATATATATATATATATATATATATATATATAAACGAGCCAAAAGATCCTAACCTCAACTCTTTACCCTGGTTATCGCTTGTCCTTCAGATTGAGTCGCGGTATAATGAGGGAAAACACAACCGGCTACTGAAAGTGTTAATAACCAAACAGCCTTTCTCAAGCCTAACCTCCTCTTAAGAAATATAACATGGAACGCCGTGCAGTACTACCGATCGACCGAGTCTGGGCTACCAAACTTCGTGAGTCGGTCTCATCCAGGATTACATCAAATGGTCACTGATGATGGCCAACAAAACCATGTACATACACAGAGCAAACTGTATAGAAAATACGGAAAGGTTAAACACAAGTAACTGACCGAAGAAAAGACGTGCAAAAACCATCAAATGACCACAACAAATTAACCGGAAGACGCCAAACATAATAATCGAACCTACCTTCAATGCATATGCTTTTCCTGTGCGCACGCAAACACATTTCAAAACTTTACCGCTGATCCCTGTACCCAGAATGGATTTGGATATCTGGTAATCCTGTGTTATCTTAGTCTGCTTTGGGAGAAATATTGCTCTGTTCATAGGATTGAGATTGTTGGATAACAGAAAACGAGGAAAGACAAGACCAAGTGTAATATACGCTCTGGTCGAGAATCCTGAGAGTTCCCGTATGCAATGCGTAAGGTCGTAATAGACCGATGGGGCTGAAATGTAAAACAGATATCTCATAGGCGGTTGAATGGAATAATCAAAAGTAAGTAGTGAGAGACCAAACTGGATGTAAGATGAGTACGAGTAGCGCCCCATATGGAGCTGGATGTCACTGTCACAGTTCGAATGAGAACAGAGCAGTAGGAAATCCCATGGTTGTTGCCTCTTGAGCACATCGTTTGACCAGGATAAAGTCGAAGAAAGCCAAACCAACGTATCCAATCCAAATTACGATCGGTCAATGCTCCCGTGGCATACACTGGCAGTCCACGTTGTACCGAGTACGTGGAGAATAAAAGACGAGAGAAGACAAAGAAACGACAGAAAAGTAAGCAGAGCACTTAGTCCCTGATACAGCACATGAACAAAACAAAGTAACAATAGGAGATGGGAAGTCAAGGAAATAAAAGTAGAAGTTTGGACACAAAGGTAAAGGTTTGAAAGTGCAGTGCAAGGGTACAGAGTCGATGTTCAAACTCTTTCACGGTTGATGCTAATAAGGTCCTTGGGTGGCGCATTCCAAGAAGCGGTAGTCCGACATGCCAAAGGAAAATCGGTCATAATCCGATCAGATCGGGGCTTACGTAACTTCAATGAGTGAACCCAAAGAGCTGGACTCCAAGCAGGATGAGACAGTAGAGACAGAATATGGTTAATCTAACCAGTCAACATAAGTGAGGATCAAATCACTTCGAAGGCGCTTATAGTGCAGTGGAAACAGGTGTAATTTGAGCAGCCGAGAAAAATACGACAGATACGTTAACTAGTGTATCATATTAGTGACAGTTCTTAAAACCCGCTTAAATGCAATCATAGCGTGAGGAATAAACATGCACGTAATATTCCAAGTATGGCCTAGTGTGAAATGAAAGCGACAAGGTAAATATTACCACCATTATGATCCCGAATAGCCTGCAGATCATCCACAGCATCCGGAAGCACTGGTGAGTAGCAGTCTTTTAGTCATCGATGGGTTCCAGGACTGACGACAGTGAAATGCCTAAGTCGACCTGTTAAGTAAATTGTGGGCCTTCATTCAAGTTCAGTAACGCGTGAAGGGCGCACTTGGTCCAAAGTTCAGAACCAAACCCTTCGTAAAATCTATAGTTAACTGCCACAAATCTAACCGCCTTCAATGCCTGATACAAAGTCAAGGAACTATTAGCATCACCAACTGTGCACCAAAAATTTAACTCAGCTACAAACAGAAGGGACCACTTTGAGCTCTTCAAAGGGATCCATGAAATGGAGCGCGAACAAGAGAGGGCCGAGAACAGATCCCAGTGGAACACCACTGAGGACAGTTTGCTGGGGAGAAAGTCCGAAGCCCATTCAGACGCAAATCTCCCGTCCTTCAAAAAGCGCAGAAATCTACTTCAGAAATTGACCAAAAACGCCGTAGTAGTGCAGTGAAACTGGCACCAGCGTGAAGCGGTGCCAAGGCTTGGGCCTGAAAGGAAAAGTATGAAAAATAGCAGACCTAACAATAGTGCAGACAAAATTGAAGGAAAGGGGAAACAACGACAGACGTCTAAGAAAGTTTCAACTGTCTTATTACCTGCCTTATTACGGGACACGCTTCGAACCGGTCAGGTGCAATACGATCTCAATGAGAAATATGACTCAGATTCAGAACCTCAGTACTTGTAGAATAAGAGTACACTTTGTATTATCTACATTATAAACAGAGCAAAAGCTGGCCTGTAGCTTTAAGGATCACAACCTTGCATTGTAATCCGAGCGCGGGAGTTCGAGCCTGCGTAGGGACCGGACGACCCTCGCAGTATCCTTAGCCAAAATGCAACTGGTGGTGGCTGCGCGGCAGCGAAGCGTCAGTACTGCGTACAGGCGTACTGCTGATGGCTTAAATAGAACAAAAATTGATCAATGCAGAATGCTGGTCAGTGTAAAGTTGCAATTTCGGTCGCTTGGCTTCAGTTACACAAAATACGGATTAAAAAGCTACGAAAACGGTACAGAGTTAAGTGTATTGGTCCTGCAAGACTGCGCAAAGAGAGGGCGAACATGGTGTCTGCATTACAAAGTGTGCAAAATATCTGTCAATTGGCTGTCCGAAATACCATACAGATCCTTCCAAAACAACAGGACTGGGAAACCAGTTGCAAAAATGCATCACGCGACGAGTGGAACAACGAATATGAGAAATGTGTTCCATACGCGAAACTTTCAGTTTGCAAACATGCCCTCGGGTGGTCGAGGCATCCGGATACAGAACATACACCTCAGATGAAGAAAGTGTCCCGGATGGATTCTGAATGTCGTAATAAGATGATTTCATAACCTCCCGTAAACTAATGGGCAAACTCGTAGTTTATGGCACCTCTGTTGATAGGATAAGACACGAAGCATAGGAATCCAGTGAGTGGTTAGGTGCTGCATTTTTTCAAGTTGTTTCATCTCGTCATTTGTGCTGGAATGGTAGGCCAATGCACCGTACGCTAACAGCAGACGCATCAAGGCGACATATAGCCTGATAGCAGTTTCCTCCGATCAAACAGAGAATGTTCGCTTTAGTGACCAAAGCAAGAGGAGGCGGATTGTGCATACTCTCCGACTACTTTACATCACAATGAAACAATACTCCAAGATCTATGACGTCTGTAGGAGAGCGCAGCCGTCGGTCACAAATATTGTACGTCCGTCACGAGAGAATTGGCTTAGGCTGAATAATTTGAAGGTTTCGGGTTCAACCGGAGACAGTTAATTGATGCCAATGAGAAGAAAGACAGGCATCAGAAGTACGCCTGCACAACTTACGGACGCTTCGCTGCCACTCGACCCCCAATGGTCGAGCGTGGGCTGGATACAAAGCGAAGTTGCCCGCTCCTGCGCGGATTTGAACCAGTGACCTCCGGAATACAAGGTGAGCACGCAATTATTTCGACTACCGGTCGACCATTGATGTCCATAAGAATATTTCGTCGAGAGTACGTTGAAGTAAACCCTGATCGACGTGTGTCGATACTCCTCTCCAGACCTTTAAACTATCGGCGAAGTAGATTTCAAGTCTCATGGCAAATCACCGATATAAAACGAAAGTGTTGGGCCAAGTACTTTGTCTTGTGGCACACCACTAGAGACAAAATACCATTGTCTTCGATGATTATTGATCTGAAAGCACTACTGTTTCTCGTACAAAAAGGACTGAATCCATTGCAATAAGTTGCCACCCACACCGTAACCACAGAGCCTGGATAGTGAGACAGTGTGATTCACTCCATCAAGTGCTTTGCTAAAATCGATCAACGAGGGATCAACGCCTTTTCTTTCGTTGACTGCTTCAATCCAACTGTACTGGGTGTTACGACTCCCTCTTGGTTACGCCAAAAAGCTGACAATATGGTATCAACAACTCTCCTAGTCGGCCGAACGAAAGTGATTCGGAACTATATCTATGCACGGTAAGGCAACAGACGAAATTCGAAGTTTTTACGACCCATGAGACTTGGCGCAACACGGTTGCTAGGTGCGAGTTGAACGGGTTCCCAGACCGAACGCGACTTGCCACGCAACTACCGAACCCGAGAGAAATAAGACAAAAGACAGGCCTTTCGCAATAGCCACTTTTACCGGCCAGCCTCAAGGTGATTACAGAGCAGTTTAGCTTTGCTCAAATATCGGGACTGAGAAATATGTGAATGTTCACGTAGAATTATTTGCGTAAGCAAACCCTGGAAGTAAGGCATAAGCAAGAGAATTGGCACTGTGAATTTGCCAACAGGTCGAAAAGTGAATGTTGGTAGATGCGGAGGCTGGACAGGAAAAATGAGTGTTTCTTAGGTAAAAGAAAGGTTGAATGTATCATGATTGCGGAGGTTGACCGGAAACAAGAATGCTTCTTAATTACAAAGGCTGATGGAAAAGTGTACGTCTCACGAGTTGGAAGGCTGATCGAAACACGTGCACTGATCCGAAAGCGAGTCTCATTGCCTTCCGTGGTTTCATTCTACGATCTTGTGGGGGACGTGAGATCTTTATAACACCGGGAAGCCAGGAGAACTGAGAACTGGTGCGAAGCAGCGAGTAGAGTTTGCTCTGTGTAGCTGCATCATTCGTCGTTTTCGAACATGAACTTTTTATTTATCGTTTCGCTCTTTGTACTTTGCCTCTGCAAATTGTTTGTCTAGTAGCATCTTGAATTTAGACACGGTGTTCGCTTCTACTATATGCTGAGGCAGGTCGTTCCAGACAATCACCACTCTGCGTTCGAAACAGAGTTGATGGTTGACCTGCTTCAAATCGGGTACGATAAGTTTATACCGGTGTCCTCGCGTGCAGCTTGGTGTGCGCAGATGAAGTAGTTGTCTCAACATGGGGTAATCACCCAGATGTAATATCCGGTGCGTCATGATGAGGTCAACTCTCAGCCGACGATAAGATAGGGTGTATAACCCTAGTTTCTTACATCGGTCTTCGTATGGCATACCTCGTAAGTTGGGAATCAGCCTAGTGGCTACATGCTGCACCCGCTCAAGCTTTTCTACCTCGCCCCGGGTGATGGGACAATACGCGGGAGAGCCGTACTCTAGCATTGGTCGTATTATCGAGACGAAGAGGCGAGTGGCAATCTCTTCGGACCAAGTGCTAAAGCTGCGCCTGAGAGCCCAAAGCATACGAAGGCTGTTTTGGTACAGCCTATTCGTGTTGTCAATGGACTTTAGGTCGCAGCGTGAGAGTACACCGAGGTCGCGCACGAAAGGAGCGGAATGTAACGGTTGTCCAGCCACTGTGTACGTTCGGCCGTGATCACACTTACCCAACCTCATGAATTGCGACTTGGCAGGGTTGATCGGAAGGTTAACCTCTGCAGACCATGTTGAGAGGCGGTCGAGATCCTGCTGAAGTAAATCGCAATCATTGAGTGTGCGGATTACTCTCCACACTTTCAAGTCATCTGCGAACAAAGCACAATGTGATTGTAGTAGCTGAGGCACATCGTTTATATGGATTAGAAACAATATCGGGCCCAGTACAGTGCCTTGGGGCACGCCGCTGCTCGATGGATACCACTCAGTTAGATGGTTGTCCACCTGGACTCTCCACTTCCGATCAATAAGGAAATTGCTGATCCATTTGTGCAGCGAACCACCAACACCGCACATCCTCAGTCTGTCAAGGAGCACTGCATGATTAACCTTGTCAAAAGCCTTACTGAAGTCAATATAAATGACGTCAACCGATTGGCCTTTGTTCAGCGCTTGTAACCATTCGTGCCTCGTCAACAGTAGGTTGGTGATGCACGAACGACCTTTCAGGAAACCATGCTGTGCGGAGGTTAACAGGTTTTTCGACTCGAGAAGTTGCAGAAGGCTCTTCTTCACAATCTTCTCGAGCGTCTTTGCCAAAACTGCTGTCAGGCAGATCGGCCGGTAGTTATCCACTTTGCTTGGGTTACCACCTTTCGGGATAGGCTTTACGACTGAGCATTTCCAGTCGTCCGGTAGTAGACCCGTGGATAGTGACCTGTTAAACAGTTCAGTTACAGAAGGTGCAATTATGGTCGATAATGACTTGAGGATTAGTGGGTGTATACCATCTGGCCCAGCAGGTTTCGTCCCGTCAAGATTTGCTAGAATCTTGCGTACATCCTCAATATTGCAGTCCAGGCTGTTAAGTTCGGCTGGAGCGGTGCTCGTCGAACTCATTACAGACACCTGGTCACTTGCGAATACGGAGGCGAAGTGCGTTGGCAATGCTGACGCACGATCTGTACTCGAGGTTAGAGGCTGTCCTTCTGAGCCTTCTAACACTGGGATACTAGCTATAGGTCTTAGGCGCCGCTTCACATATGCGAAGATCCTCTTGGGAGCAGTTTTTGCGGCAGTTGCAAGCTCCTCTTCGAAGCTTCTGCGTTTGCTTGTTTTCGCCTTGTTGCAGCGATTTCGTTGTACCTTGTACGCATTGTAGTACTCATCAGAGCCAGATAACACGAATTTGTTCCATAGTCTACGTCGCCGTCGGGCTATTTTGTTGTACTCTTTGTCAAACCAATGTGGTTTGACTGGCCCAACTTTCCGATATTTGAGGGGCACAAATCGGGCGCATAACGATTTCACTCCATCTTTAATGATAGCCCAACAGGTTTCAATAGATGAATCCTGTGGTAAAGACCAGTCTATCTGGCTCGCTGCTCGAATGAGGCCATTAAAGTCCGCCTTCCAATAGTTGAAGGTTGACTCTAGTGGGAGAGGATACGGTAGCGGTAGTTCTAAACTGCCTATGATCACTGAGTGGTCACTCGCTCCCAGAGGCTCTAAGACTTTAATGTTATGTACACGCTGCTCACAGCTAGTCAACAGCAGGTCTAAGCATGATGGTGTTGCGCGCGCTGTAATGCGTGTCGGTTGGTTGATGTGCTGTGTGGCCCCAGTTTCAAATAGCAACTCCGTAAACTTCCTCTCGACTTCACAGTGGCCGCGGAGAAGTTCAGCTTCAGGCCACTGTATTCGGGGCAAGTTGAAATCGCCCATGAGTAGGAACATCGGACGACTCATGTGGTTGCGGACATGCGGCAACCAGTCCAAACTGCGGCTCAGTGGGCTGCGATATACCACGCCCACGTGCAACTCGCCGCGTCTGAGGTGTATCGAACACCATAACTGCTCACATAGACCATCAGCGCTTTGATAGGCGCTCACTAGTCTACCACACAAGGAAGACTTTATGTAAAGTAGAACGCCACCGCGATCATTTGATTGTCTATCACAGCGGAAGCATGAGTAGCCGGTGATTTCCAGTTCTTGGGCGTTTACGTCGGAGTTTAACCATGTCTCAGCAAGGCCTAATACGTCCGGTCGCTGAGAGCTTACGAAGTCGTACAGCACATCGCGTTTGTTCATCAAACTGCATACGTTAGTAAAGGTTACGCGCAGACCGCGGTAGGACCCGCTGGGCGCGCCTGAAGTATTAGCAACCTGTTGATCCGGATTCGTGGAGGAACCCGGGCAACTACTCGAAAATTTACGATACGGAGGTTTGTTTCTCCATCCTCCGTGCGCCGCTTTAGTTCAATCATGGCAGACTTGAGTTTCTCTCTGTCTGCCGGTTCTAAGTCAGCGCGCACGTGGATCTTCATACCCTTTAGCCTATTAAGGCGAGACAATAGTAACTTGGTACTTGCTTCTTCGGCAAATGTCACCCTCATGGGCCGACTTTTGCCCTCCATTCTCTTTCCTAGACGGGCGATCTGTTGAACTTTGAGCCCGTCCTCATTTACATCGAGTAGTTTGTCAATCAATGACTGCAAATATTCTACGTCATGTGCATAACGCACCTGAGGATTAGAATCTCCTGACTCAGGTGCGTAAAAGACCATGAGGCTACGGCGCCTCAGGTCATTAGATATTGGTCTTGGTTTCTTCGATGTTTGTACTCTCCAATCGTTATCCTCAGTTTGTTTATTGCAAACTGGAACTTTACTTTCAGCTGAACATATAGTAGGTTTTGAGGGAGAGTTTGATGGAAGTTTAGTATACGGCCGTCCTCGCAGCAAACGATGCTGAACTGCCGTGAGCATATTATGTGATGCCTCAAACTGGAGTAGTTCCTGCTTGACGACTTTCGTCAGATTGTTGGCCAATACCAGTGTTAGAAAAATCAGTCTATAATTCGCCGACCTGCTTTCTTTGCCACGTTTAGGGAATGGCAATACGATTGCTTGCTTCTACTCCAGTGAGACGGTCCTTGTGACTGAGGCATTAGACAACTGTCATTGTCGATGTGACAATAGGTGCCAATCTTCTAAGAAGCAATGGATGCAAGTCATCCGGTTACGGGAGTTCGGAGTAAACTGCAGTAGTAAGCAAACTCACAACTTCGTCCACTGAACTTGCTACGTTATCCAGTTGGGCATCGACTGAGGCATAATCACATACACGGGTGGCTACACTGGCGGTGACTAAAAATGAAGAGCAAATGCCGAAGCATGGTACGAATCAGCAGTCGAGAGCTCATCGAGTGACATTATCAAATGACGTAATTCATCAGGTAGCCTAAGCCTGCATAAAATGTACAACAAAATCTTCCTGGGTGCATTTTGGCAGTTGCTGATAAACATGTTTCGCAAGTAACACGTTTCAGTAATTTCGTTGTGTTACACCGCTGCGTTCCCTTCGGTGCTAAATGGATAAATAAATGAAACAGGTTTATTACTGAGGTACACAAGACACGCCTAAACAGGCATGATAAGTTAACGACAGAAATCTCGATGCGGACAACATAGCTACTCGACATCATCATCATCAACAGCAGTACATCAGCCATTTGAACTGATGCTTCGCTGCCATACAACCATGAGGACGTATGAAATAACGAATAAGAAGAGGGAGAGAAGAGGGACTTACCTGAAAACCTTAATGCCTTAAGCAAACATTCAGGGTCAAGGCGCCTACACCGTGTAGACAACATACCGTCACAAACACCTGGCTATCGTGCAAAGATAAGGCGGCATCGGCGAGACAGCTTCCTTCCGGCTTTCACTGCCACGCGTCATAAACAGCCATTACCCCGCAGATAACTCAGCACCAAACACACTTTAAACAGGCAATCCGATTAGGAGACGGCAGAAGACGCGCCACTTGTGTCGGTTGCGAGCCATGTCCTGTAAAGTCTCGAGCCAAGCACAAGGTGAGTCACGTGGACTCCAGCCCGATAGGACAGAAGGACCAACGGCACCCAGTTTGGTCGTCAGTGACTTCATTTCCCGCTGCCAAGTCAACTGTCCACCTCGAGCCTTGCGCCACCCTACACCCGGCAGACTAAACAATGCCCTCCTAAGTAAGCGGTGACCAGGCATACGTAGCACGTGCCCGAGCCAACGCAACTTATTCGGTGCTATCTGTTGTTCTAGAGAGCTAGCATGATTATCATTACCTAGTACTCGCTTACGCACATCATCCTTGCAGACACGCTGGTGCCATCCGACACCAGCAATGCTTCTCAGACAACGATGATCAAAGACTTGAAGGCGCCTCAGATATTCACACCGAAGGGGCCAAGTCTCACTAACATAGAGCCGAACGGCCCTCACTGTGGCCTTGTATACACGGCCTTTCAGACGAAGGGAAATTCCTTTCTGTCGCCAAAGATGCCGCAGGTTCAAGAAGGTAGCTCTGGCCTTTACAACACATGAGCTGACGTCAGTTTCTACGCGCCCATCATTGCCGATGCAGCTGCCAAGATAAGTGAACCGATCAATCACCTCGAGTTCCTCGTTAGCAAGCGTCAACGGGTCATCAAGTAGCTGGTGGTCCTGCAGCAACACCTTGCACTTTGAAGGTGCGAAGTGCATACCAAATAATGGGACCACTCTGGATAGGCTATTCAGGGTTGATTGGGCCGCCCCAACGTTGTCGAAAAGCAAGACGATATCGTCCGCATAATCTAGGTCAACCAACCCTTCACCAAGCTGCACTTCAACGCCTACACCGTGAGATTCCCCAAAGAAAACACTCCATGATAGAATCCACGACGAAATTGAACAAAAATGGGAACATCGGACAATCCTAACGAACGCCACTTGTGGTCAGAAAGCTATCCGATAGGCCACCGTAGAACCTGACGCGGCCTGTAGTGTTCGAGTACAGAGCACGAAGGATGTTCACATATTTCGTGGGAACACCTTTTCGCGCAAGTATTTCGAACAGGATCGACCGATCGACTGAATCGAACGCACTCTTGAAATCGAGGAACAGCTATTGTCGGTCTGCGGTATGCGTGGCGCTGCTCTAGCACCTGCCGCAAAGTGAATATATGGTCTATACGGCCACGTCCTGGGCGGAAACCAGCCTGCTCTTCCCTAATCCGAGATTCCCGTTCCGCAGTGAGGCGACGAACGATAATCGAGGAAAATAATTTTGTCACAATTGGCGTTAGGCTAATACCCCTGTGGTTAGAACAGTCTGTGCGACTGTCCTTCTTGTACATTGCAACTATAATCGATTCGCTACAACTAGCCGGCACACTTCCTTCCAGATACGTTCGAATAAGGTCAGTGCTTTGCAGAGGACCTCACCTCCATCCTTAAATAGTGTAGGTGGGAGGGAATCCGGGCCAGCGGCACGGAAACCACTGTGGGCTGTGATCGCGTTTCGGACCTCAGCCTCCGACGGAGGCTCTAAACTAACCGTCAATGGCTCGTCCTGCATCACCTGAGTAGGAAGAGGTCCGGGAGCAGGGCGCCAGCTGAACTGATCTTGAAACTGTTCCGCCCAACGAGCCATACGGCGCTCCTTATCCTGTATCAGCGCACCCGCGTTGTCTCTGATTGTCTCACTGACGCCTGGCTTTCTGGGATCAGTGGTGCGGATTAGCTGGAAGAGCTTGCGGTAATTGCCTACTGCTCCTGCCTCCTCCATTTCTTGAGCCCGACTGGTCCACCAGGCTTCTTGTCAGCACGTTGGTTCACGCCTAATGGCGCGTCTGGTCACGTTGTGTTCAGAGCCAGCCGGGAGGTGTCTTCTAGATTCCAACAGGTTCACCGACCTTTCGGATATCCAGTGACTGGTGTGGTGACGATGGATAGAATAAATAAATAAATCGCCAGCTGTACGCTGTAACGGCGCTTCTCTGCGGCGCGACCAACATCAGTCGCGCGTGGGCTGAGTATACCGCGAGGACGCCATCCCTTAAGCGGATTACAACCGGTGACCTTATGGTTGTACACCAGACGCGCTTACCACTCGGCGACCGGCCGACGATGGATAGTGCCACAAGCAGATGCTCCTGCGTCGTGCATGGCGGCCGAAATCCTGTTCCACTGAAGCCCAGTGTCATTAGGACAAGACAGCGGAAGTTCTGTATGCCGTGTGTCTTGATAGGCTTGCCTGAACGAGGGCTGAGACAATTGCTCAGTTGCCAACTGGAGGAGACGCTTGTTGTGCCTCCCGGTAAAGTTCATGGAGAAACGACAGCGTACCAAGGCATGATCAGAGTCGACACAGGTACTCCAGTACGAGCAGAAATCCAGGATGGAACCACGCCACCTGTAACTTATGGCTATGTGGTCAATTTGGGTCCATCGCTGGCCAGCTACAGGTGGACGCCAAGTGGCACTTCGGCGCCCACTGTGTCTAAAAGCAGTGCTACTAAGAAACAACTGGTGCTCCGCACACAGTTGTAGCAGACGCTCACCGTTGTCAGTCCGTTCGGAATTAAGCCCACAATTACCACCCAACTGAGCTTCTGAAGAGCTCAGACACCTTACTTGTGCATTCATATCCCCTGCAAGAACTATTAGCACTGTGTAGTAGCGTGTTAAGTTCGTGATAGAATGTGTCCTTGGCAGCATTAGAACTGCAGTCGGTGGGAGCATAAACGGAAATCATAAACAAACAGCGTTTTGTATTACGTCCTGAATCCACCTTAGATGATGTCGTCAAACGGGCTGCACATAAACGGCTGTTCACCGGAATCCAATCAACCAACGATGACTCAGCCTTGGAGCTTAGAATGATACCTACATCAGATTGACCCGTGAGTGCTGCATCGGCGCGCCAACGCTTTGTGCTGATCAGCTAGAAGTCGTTCAGAAATTCGAGTACATGGGAAGTTATATTAGTGTTCGTGGGATCGAAGATGCGATTACGAACAGTCAAGCAAAAAATCAAGGTGCTTTTGCCAATCTCCACCACCTGTGGTGCAGACGCAATATTACTCTTGCCCTGAGCGGTAAAGTTGATAACGCAGTCGTCCGTTCAACTCTCCTATATGGTTGTGAAACTTGGCCCATCAGGTCGACAGACAAAGAGGCTCGTCACATTTGATCAGCGCCGCCTTCGCAGTTTAGCTCATATCTGGTGGGAGCACCGCCTGAGCAATGAGCGTGTTCCGCATTGCGCATTTGGTGCAGGAAGAGCGAGTGAACTACTCAGCAATATTATATCACGCAATAGGCTCCGATGACTGGGCCATTTGTTGCGTATGCCAGCAAACTACCGCGACATGCATTGTTTGCGCGCCTTAAGCAAACCGTCAGAACGCGTCTTCTCAGTGAGAGTCGAGATACTCGGCAGCTTCGGCTCACAAGTAGTGCGTGTGGGAATCTTCGTCTTCGCACAACCGTCAGACGATTTGACAAGTAACGACACGGCGTTTTCGGTGCCGAGACAACAATACCTTCTTGTTTAGCAGAGAGCTTACGGGGTTTCCTGGCTCTCGCATTACTCGAACATACTTTGAACCAGCAATTCGGCGTCGATCAGGGTAGCTTTAGATACGACGTCCGAAGCAGATTCATTTTTGTGGTGGGCGAACAAATGAGCAACTGAGTAGTCCGTAGCCATCTGAACGGGTGACATAATGATTGGTGCTACAAGTTGATCTCCAGTGTAAGCGATCAAATCTGCATTGTTGGAGACCGGAAGCGTCGTCATGAGCAGATCAATCTTAAGGCGAAGATCTGAGAGCATCAAGAACGAAGACACTACATTTCGCAGCCGGGTATAAAGATATTCGTCTCTCGTAAGAAAGGCCGCGCGGCTGTAGTAACTGGCACAACTGAAAAGCAACATTTCGCTGGAGGCCAGCGCTGCGTACTGCTAGGTATTTAGGTCCGTATAAAGCACTGCATGCTGCCGGAATCATCAGTTATTGGTATATTGCAGCTTGGACTGCCACAAAGAGCAATAACCTCAGAATCCAAGCCACCTGGAACAACAGCCTAGGTGCATCGCAAGACCGACATAGTGGAAAACAGTGACAGCTGTCACTGTCTCCTAGCAGACCATCCAGACTTGTTGCATATTTACACATGCAATACAATCCCAAGGAACTTTGTGCGCAAAAATTCAATATCCAGTATGAATGGTACTCACCTTAACAGCGCCTGAACGAAGAAAAGGTTATGCTGCGGCGCAACACGAAACCGGAGAGACCTTTGAACGAGAGTTGCTAATTTTTGACATGAAAAATCGGCCTGGATTCAGATTCAGATGGACTGGAACGATAGGAAAATCCCTTGAGTGTTCCTTCTTGAGCAAATCGTTGAGCCAGGAAATGATAAGGTGCTAGTTCTTGATAGATCTAAAACGAAACACCCGAAACACACCCTGGTCAACCAAGTACTGCCCACGTTCCCTGCACTAGCAGTCCGCGCGGTGTAGGTTACGTGAAGTAAGAAAGAAGTAGAAAGTAAATGGAAGATAAAGGGGAATGAAAGTCATTAAAATGAAGGATAACACCAAAGAGTGAAGGGAATGACAGAATAAGAACTAAAGTTGGAAGATGGATATAGTCAGAATACTGATACTGAATACTGAATACTGTATTTTGGAGCAAGTAGAAAATAATTCTGTACAACTCCATCGGGTGATAATCAAAAAACATTTTAAAAAAATAAATAAATAAACACATCCGGTGGTTATCCTGAGATGGTTCAGCAACTCCTTCTGTAGCACACAAAATGCTTGTTTACACAGTGAGTCACAAGTGGGTGATATCGTTGTCAAGTGGCAACCGTTCTCTGAAACGTATGTTAGCGAAGTGTACATCCAACAAAGATTTGAATTTCTGCACAGATTCGGCCTCGACGACGTGTTCTGGCAGACTGTTCCAGGCGTGCACAACCCTCCGCTCGAAACACAGGGGATGTGGGATTTTCTTCAGATCAGGTACCACGAGTTTGTACCTGTGCCCACGTGTGGTGCATGGTACTCGCAAGTGGAGTAACGACCTTAGCATGGGGAAATGACCTAGATGTAAAATACGGTAGGTCATGATAAGATCCACTCGAATACGGCGATATGACAAGGTGTAGAGCCCAAGTTTCATGCACCGGTTTTCATACGATAAGCCTCTCAAGCTGGGGATCAACTTGGTGGCGATGTGTTGTACTCGTTCGATCTTTTGCGCTTCGCCGCGAGTGATCGGACAATATGCAGGCGAGCCGTACTCTACCATTGGTCTGACGATGGAAGAGAAGAGGCGAGTGGCGACGTCCTCAGACCAAGTGCAGAAGCTGCGTTTCAGCGCCCAGAGCATGCGCAGTCCGTTTCGATACAGTTTGTTGGTGTTGTCGACAGACTTCAAGTCGCAGCGTGAGAGTACACCTAGGTCTTTCACGGAAGGTGTGGGATGCAGTGGTTGGCCGTCTAGGGTGTACGTTCGTCCGTGAACAGCCTTCCCGAGACTCATGAATAGGGACTTGACCGGGTTGACCGGTAGGTGGACTTCAGCAGACCATACTGCGAGGCGGTCGAGGTCTTGTTGGAGAATGTCACAGTCATCGAGAGTATTAATTTCTCGCCAAATTTTGAGGTCATCCGCAAACAATGCACACGGCGACCGTAGAAGCTGGGGCAGCTCGTTGATGTGGATGAGAAACAGAGTGGGTCCCAGTACCGTACCTTGAGGTACACCACTGGTCGAGGGATACCAATCGGTTAGATGGCCGTCCACCTGTACCCTCCACTTTCTTCCAACGAGAAATTCATGGATCCATCGATGTAACGATCCTCCGACACCACACGACCTTAATCTGTCTAGAAGCAATTCATGATTGACTTTGTCGAATGCTTTGCTGAAGTCGATGTAGATTACGTCGACGGACTTTCCCCGGTTCAGTGCTTGCAACCATTCCTGTCTCGTCACAAGTAAGTTTGTAACACAAGAATATCCCATCCTGAATCCGTGTTGTGCCGGTGTCAGAAGTTCTTTCGATTGTAACAGATGTATTAGACGCTTTTTTACTATCTTCTCGATCACTTTGGCCAAAACGGGTGTAAGACAAATTGGCCTGTAGTTATCCACCTTACTGGGGTCGCCACCTTTCGGGATCGGCCTCACCACCGAGCGCTTCCAGTCGTTTGGCAATGAGCCCTCAGACAATGATTTGTTGAATAGATCCGTAACCACAGGCGAGATAATGGCAGCTAGTGATTTGATAATTAGCGGATGAAGCCCGTCAGGCCCTGCAGGCTTGGTACCGTCAAGGTTCGCAAGTAGCAGGCGCACCTCGTCGACATCACAAACCAAACTGTTGAGTTCTACAGGAATGTTACTCGCTGAGATGGGTACGGACGCCGCGTCGTTTGCAAACACGGAAGCGAAGTGAGCGGCCAGTGCGGACGCGCGATCGGAACTGGAAGTTAGCAGGTGTCCGTCCGCGTCTTCCAGACATGACACGTCACCTTTTGGCTTCAAACGGCGTTTCACGTAAGCAAAGATCTTCTTTGGGGCCATCCTCGCGTCAGTTGCAAGCTTTTCTTCGAACTTCCGGCGCTTTATCAATTTCACTTTGTTGCAAATATTTCGCTGTCTTTTATATGCTTCGTAATCAGAGAAGGGAAAGGTTTCGTGTTGCCACCCAAGAGCGTCTAACTGACGCTCGAAACCCTTAACCGTAGGTTCACTGACTACATTTTCTGGAAGCGAGTTCCAGCGCTCGACAACTCTACGCGATAACCGAGTTTCCGCCCTGATCCGGTCAGAACGCGGCTTGTGTAGCTTCATGAGATGACCGCGAAGGCAAGGCAACCTAGCCGGGCTAAATAGCCAGCTCAAGTCGTCCAACCTTCCCTGTTAAAATGCGGTAAGTAGGATTAGGTCTCCTCGAAGCCGTCGGTAGTGCACTGAATACATACCCAAGCTAAATAGACGCTCGGGGTACGATTGCCCCGTAAACCCTCGACCAATTTGGTACCTACTCTCAAAACTCTCTCAAGCTCCATTTTGTCCCGAACAAGGCAGGGCGGGCAAGCCTGGACGCAGTATTCCAGATGGGGCCAAACGAAAGCTGAGAACAGCTTCACAAATATGTCGGCAGTTAGGACCCCGAAAGAACGGCGTATTAACCACAACATTCTGAAACCCCTACTAGCGGCCTTCTTAAAGTTGTCACCAGAATGCAAAGCCGAGGAATGAACAACACCTAGGTCTACCTGGTTGGAGACAAGGGGGAGTTCGACCCCACCGAGTACGTCGCTCGAAGGCGGGAAAGTTGCTCCTATACGAAGGACGGAACACTTGGTCTGATTTACTGGAAGTAGCCACAAAGTAGACCAGTCCCAGAGTCTGTCCAGTGCATGCTGTATGGCCTCAGAACCCCCAGGAACATTTACAACATTCCATAGTTTAAGGTCATCAGCAAACAATAGGGATGATACCCGAGGCTCTCCAGGGAGATCGTTTACGTAGATGGAGAACAGCATCGGTCCAAGAACCGAGCCCTGTGGGACACCGCTAAGGACCGCTTGCTTAAAGGATAAGCTGCGACCCACACGTACACACTGCTCTCTTCCCTGCAAGAACGCAGATACCCAGTGAAGGGCGCGACCAGATATGCCGTAGGACCTCAGCTTTTGTGATAGCCTCAAGTGGGGTAGCTTATCAAATGCTTTCGAGAAGTCTACGAAAAGCACATCCACCACGTGGCCATTGTCCACTGCCTCGGCCCAAGCTTCACGAGCAACCAACAAATTCGTCAAACACGAAAACCCCTTCCGGAATCCATGTAGTGCACTACTGAGTAGATTAAATCTATTCAGATGACATTCCAACGAATCTCTCACCAGCTTTTCAAGCAGTTTGACCACGACGCTATTCAGACTAACTGGCCTATAATTGGCTGACAGACTCCTGTCGCCATTTCTGAAGATAGGACAGATGACAGCCACCTTCCATTCGGAAGGTAATGTACAGCTGTCAAGTGATTCCTGAAACACCATCGTCAGCGGTCCGCTCAGTTCCACCGCCAACTCATGCAGAAGCTTCGGGTGAATGGAATCAGGTCCAGCTGCTTTGGAAGGGTTCAGTTCTTGCAGCAGTTTAAGGACTTGAGTTTCCACCACAGTAAACTTTGTGTTCCGGTACACCAGGCTAAATGGTGATGCTTTCATAACTGGATTTAAAGGAGATGTGTATAGGTCGCTTTGTGTTTAAGTATGTACAAAAAATGGTAGTTGATAAGATATATTAGTTGTAAATTTCGCGTTCATTCATCGCGATTTTAAAAATACAAAAAATACAGTAACTAGACAAGATATGTATACCCCTTATTCAAGCAAGTAACTTACTGCAAGCATAAACTTTACATACATGAAACAATTGTATTAACACCTGTTTGCTCCATAAAACAGCCGTTTACACTACACTTTTATTTAGCATTTGCCTGCTTTCCATTATGCCGTGAACTTCAACTACGCCTGTCGTCATCACTTTAATTTATCATAACCGTTTTTACGAAGCAAATCCATATGGCATTATTTTCTACTTCCCCGCACCTTAATACCACCAAAATTAAGAATATACTCTGCAATCACTCAAACAAACTTGGATGTTACCGAGGACTGTAATATTCCTCCGGTCCGGCGTTCTGAGCTCTTCCGTGTCCAATTAGTGTGATAAGCTGCAATGCAAAATAAATACCTCGTAGACGGCTGTACGCTCGAGCCGCCTAGTAAGAGGACGATGTAAAGGAAGCAGCTAAGGAAGCACGGAAGAGTGCCGGAGAGGAATATGAGGGTAATGAAAACAGGAAGCAAAACCGATCGACCTCTTACCTGTTAACGTGTTACCGTGATGCCCGCAGACCGGCTACATTATCCCACCTCTTATCAGGCGCTGTCCTCAGCGCCCCTAATGGCCCATACCGGCATCAATTTATGTGCCTGCCAGAGGCATTGAGCACGGTATATTAGGCTCGGGAGATATGACGACAAGCAGCACGAGGGTAGAAAGTTAACTGTTACCTCCAGGGCCACAATCTAGCTCGGTGGACTGCTGTCGTGAACTGGCAGGGTCGCCAAATATGTAATAGTCCTCCGGTCCGGCGTTCTGAGCTCTTCCGTGTCCAATTAATGTGATAAGCTGTAATGCAAAATAAATACCTCGTAGACGGCTGTACGCTCGAGCCGCCTAGTAAGAGGACGATGTAAAGGAAGCAGCTAAGGAAGCACGGAAGAGTGCCGGAGAGGAATATGAGGGTAATGAAAATAGGAAGTAAAACCGATCGACCTCTTACCCGTTAACGTGTTACCGTGATGCCCGCAGACCGGCTACAGACAACGGTAGCGAAACCCTTGCCCGCTAAGACAA
>OX104064.1:191849577-191866187 GCA_944474145.2 Dicrocoelium dendriticum | reverse complement strand
CTTGGATCAGGGAAAATTTGACAAAAGTCAAATTTCGTTTCAAGTGTTTATTCAAACACTGTTTTCCATGTTATTTCAGCTGAAAAGCTCGATCAGAATGGCACGCCAAAAAACCGAGTTACCGCGTAGTACTCACAGGACACGCTAAATGGTGATGCTTTCATAACTGGATTTGAAAGAGATATGTATAGATCGCTTTGTGCTTAACTATGTACAAAAAATGGTAGTTGGTAGGATTTATTAGTTGTAGATTTCGCTTTCATTCATCGCCATTTCAAAAAATACAATAGTCAGACAAGAGATATGTACACCTCTTATCCAAGCAAGTAAGTCACTGCAAGCATAAACTTTACATACATGAAACAATTACATTAACACTTATTTGCTCCATAAAACAGCCGCTCACACTTTACTTTATTTACCATTTGCCTGCTTTCGATTATGCCGGGAACATCAACTATACTTGCAGTCATCACTTAAATTTATCAAAACCGATTTCACGAAGCAAATGCATATTACCTTATCATCTATTTCCCACACCTTAATACCACAAAAATTAAGAATATACAATGCAGCCACTCAAATTAACTTGGATGTAACCGGGGCCAATGGTAGCAAAACCATTTCCCGCCATGACAAAAATTGGCCCCTCTCCCTTTGAACCGGAGCGACCTTTGAACCGGAGCGACCATCTAACCGGAGCATTTGATTGCACAACAAAGAAAAATGCGAGAGCTCTGCAGTATGCGTTTCACTTACAAACCGAATATATTCGCTACAACTTGTTCTAAATGCAGTATAGATTATTTGCTCTACTGAAACAGATGGAGCATCGATTTTCTCACGCCCAATTACATGGTCTACTTTAGGCTCAATAAACTTACTATAAATTTTTATTTATGTTTATTCAAATCAAATCAAAATGTTTCTGTGCATTGACATTTTACTATTATTTGTATTTCATTGCAAAAAAGCTTCATTGTTGTACTACAGAACTCACTGCAACTCAAATTCAAGTGAACCCGCCAGCGTGCAATCAAACCGTCCCCTTCTTGATGTGTCTAAAAGGAAAAGCACCTTGGTCCACCAATTTAATGCCCACTTTTCTTACATTAGCTGTCCCAGCTATCTCAGTTACGTGAAGTAAGAGAGGAAAATCCAGGTAAGGAGAGGATAATACCAATGGTGACAAAAGTAAATAAAGTAGAATCAAAATATGGAGACGTGAATTATTCAGAAAAAAGAAAGGTTCGGTGTTGCCACGCAAGAGAGTCTATTTGACGCTCAAACTCCTTAACCGTAGCTTCCTTGACAACAATTTCTGGAAGCAGGTTTCAGCGCTCCGTGCCTCGACGCGATAACCGTGTCTCCGCTCTAACTCGATTGGACCGCGGTTTGTCCAGCTTCATAAAATTCCCGCGGAGACCAGATAATCTAGCAGGACTAAATAGCCAGGACAACTCAAGGCCAACCCTCCCTGTCAAAATACTGTATGTTAGGATTAGGTCCCCTCTAATCCTTCGATGGTGCATTGAATGTATCCCTAAACTAAGTAGGCGTTCGGGGTACGTTTGTTCTCGTAAGCCCCTGACCAACCTAGTACCGACACGCAACACCCTTTCTAGTGCTATTTTGTCCCGGACAAGGCATGGTGGACAGGTCTGGACGCAATATCCTAGGTGGGGTCGTACAAACGCCGAGAAGGGCTTCACAAACACATCAGCGGTGAGGGTCCCAAAAGAACGACGGATAAACCGCAATATCCGGAACCCTTTACTAGCCGCCTTCTTCCAGTTGTCCCCATAATGTAGTGTGGAACAGTGTACGATACCCAGATCAACCTGATGAGTCACGTGAGGAAGTTCACTTCCATCGAGCATGTAACTTGTGGAGGAAGCAGATGCTCCGATACGTAGCACTGAACACTTTGCCCGGTTTATGGGCAGCAACCACAAGATAAACCATTCCCAGAGCCTACCCAGAGCTCGTTGAAGAGTCACAGGACCTTCAAGGATATAAACAATATTCCAGAGCTTTAGGTCATCAGCAAATAAGGGCGATAGTACCTCTAGCTCCTCCGGCAAGTCATTCACTTAGACTGAGAACAGCAGCGGAACTAGGACAGAGCCTTGCGGAACGCCCCTAAGTACAGCTTGTCAAAACGGAAGACTGCTTCCCACACGAATTCACTGTTCCCGTCCATCAAGCAAAGCTGACACCCACTGGAGTGCGCGACCAGATATTCCATGCGACCTCAACTTCAGTGAGAGTCGCGAATGGGGGACAGCGTGAAAGACCTCTCTGAAGTCAATAAACATCACGTCCACCGTATGTCCAGTGTTTAAGGCTTCAGCCCAGCTCTCACGAGCGACCAGAATGTTCGTCTGAAATGAAACACCTTTGCGAAAACCATGTTGCTCGACGCATAGCAGGTTAAACATATTTAAATGTTTTTCCACTATATCTCGTACTAATTTTTCAAGTAACTTAACGACCACGCTAGTCAAGCTGATAGGCCTGTAATTAGCCGCTAGGTCTTCGTCACCGCACTTGAAAATCGAGCAGACAACAGCCTCCTTGAATTCGGTAGGCAAGACACAGTTGTTGAGTGACTTCTGAAACCCACAAGTCAGACATCCACTGTGTTCAACGGCCAATTCGTGCAACAATTTTTGATGAATAGAATCTGGCGCTGGGAAGCATTAGTTGGGTTTAACTCTCTAAGCAATCGGAGAACTTGGGACGCAGTTACAGGAATTTCAACCTGACAACGGTCCCAGTGACTCTTGAAGCTATTTCTCTGCATGGCGTATTTGTTTCGCGGAGAAAGACGGTTGAGTATTGCTCACCAAGCACGTATGCCTTGTCATAGTCACTATAGGCATGGATTCCATAGCACCGAAGCCACGGTGGTATGCGCAAGTTTGCACCACAGCGTCGGTAACCTAGGCGAAGAATTTCTTGGGATTTTTCGAAGCAGTATCAGCTAAGCCCTTTTTATGCTGAAACCGGGCCAACCTAAGATGTAGCTTGCACCTAATTCGAACCAACCGCTACTTGTCAAACGTGCTGTTCGACGGCGATGTTCGGTATGCTTGCTAGCATCTAGACCGCTTCTTTAGCAGGCCCTTCTCCGCGGAATCGCTCCACGAAGGCTGCGCTCTCGATACCCGGATGTGAAGTGCAGAAATGTCGACTAGGTGAGCCTTAAGTTTCTCCTAGGCTGTGTGAACAGTGTCGGTCTCAGATATTACACAAGGCGACGACCTAGCTTTATCCAACAACGCTTGGAACTCCTCCGCCCAAACGTTTAGACGTGGTATAGTCATGTTTACAGTAAGGGAAAGTTAAAGTAATCTCAATATGCCTCATAGTTAAAGAATGAAGACTGTGCAACTGGTTTGTTTACATGAGTTATTTAGCTTGTACTTTTTGGCGCCTTTAGAGCCTTCTGAATTGCAGGATGATACCGCTACTTTTCGTTGGGTGATAACTGGTGCTTACGAAGCAATTAAATTTCCAAAGCGATTTGATGCAGTTTCAACAAGAAACTGCAAGCTCCTTTTCTAGGTGCACGGTGATTATTGCGGAGGTTCGTAAGCAAAGGACCGGAAAAATCTCCCGGCTGGTTTTCGTTAATGGTTCAACCTAGAGACTTTAATGTTGACGCGGTAACCTGTAATCTGCTATTCATTACTCACGGGAATTTTATATATAAAACGGTGAAAAAGTGGTTGAACAAACACTAACGAAAGAACCTGACTTTTGTCAAATGGTTCAAAGAAGTGAAACAAACCGAAAGTCCCCAGAGCTATGATCAGGGGAAGACGCCGGGTCTACGTGCAGAAGAACAAGGGCACTACCAGTAACTGTCTTGCGCCCACTGTAGTCTCAGCACTGACACCACCGACAGTTAGTTTTAACACAAAAACCAGATGACAACCGGTAAGTCTGTGGCCCTTACACCAGGAAATTAGGCTAACTGCTATGTGCTTCTTTCCTATCCACAGACGGATGCACTACATGACGCTAAAATGTCAGTAACGTCCCTAAAATCGTTACCACCAAAGTGTCCGTCGCCTTTGCTTTCTGACTGTAAGGCAACACCTCAAGACCATTTCACAGACGGGCTTCTTAAAGTCCAAAACATCAAAAATGAGCTAAACTCGGTGAAAGCAGAATTGAAACCTATCGACCAATTGTTAGTAAAAATTATACCGCTGGCGCAGCTAGCGGACCAACATAAATCTGACAAAGTGAAAGATCTGAAAGATTGAATTGCTCAACACGCTCGCCATGGAATTCAACGAACGATTCATCCGCGCACGTAATACAATAATATTTAATGTGCCAGATCGCATACCACTTGAGAAAATGACACGCTCACTTCCAATTGTAAGCAAAAATGAACCGGGAGTGCTGCTCATGTAGCCGCCTCCGAAAAACAAATAGCCTACCCTTCCCATCTGTCCTCAAATTTAACAGCAAAAATCATGCCAAAGGCTTTCCAGACCACCAGTTCATCATAAGACAGCACTCGAATCTCAGGCCCATACTGATTAAACCGGACATGACGCCACTGCAAAGGGCGCTCATGTCAAATGTGCAAACCCCAAGTAAGCAGGGTCTGCGCGATTCCATAACAATGAAAACGTCTCCCATCATTCCAGCCGCTAAGTCTATAACTTAGATATGCTCCTGAACCCACTCCAAAAGCCCACCAGACGAAACGTTAATGAACGGTCCCCAGTAACGGCTGTCACGACCTTTGCCAATACATTGAACAATACGACACCAATACCAGGCAAGCAAGTAAATGGTATGCACATAAACGCAACCCCCACAGCAAGCTCATCAATGGCTTACAACCTTGACATGGACACGTCACAACGAAAATTAGATCTTATCGCATTAGAGGTACCGCAGATGAAGGACAGGCAATAATTACGGCCACCTCGAATGCAAAGATGGACAGAACAGAATGCAGCGAAAAGCCCAGCAGAGTGTCTGGTATATTGACAAGAACAGTGAACTCGATAGCTTGGGCTTCTTATCATCATATACTCCATTTTCCAGTATCGTAAACGATCTTGCGCAGCCCGACAATTACACCGTACCTAAGCCCAGATGTCAAAAACCCGGATTGGTTTATAACTGTGTCTCCTCGGCTCCCTTCGAAACCACAATGTTATAGCAACGGATCGATGCCCAAACGCACCAAGGCGGCCAAGATAACACCCCTTGTTTGTCAGACTAACCAGGACCCAGACTGCCCGCTTTAGGCCGATGGCTAATAAAGCGACAGCCAAGGTTGATCAGCCATATAGGAAAAAGTACCTTCTGTTAACCTCTAGCTGAACAACCAGTAATTGGATTACACCCAAACCCTCTACACTGCCGGCCGATCCGCAACGTCACTTTGGCGAAACCCAAAGCGATAACTCGACCGAACTAAGCACGAGAATATAGGCAAGCCAAATTGTCCGAACAACAGTTGGCCTCCACACCCTCGTTACGAAGCGAAGTATATTTCAGCTTCAGCCAGGATTCAGCGGCCGCAGCTTAGGAATTACCTGCTCAGAACCCCCAGCCCCGCGATGCGTAACCAGACCCCGCATACATTTCACTCCACTACCGGCCGAACTGCAGTGCTGCACGAGCAAAGCCCAATAAGATATGTCGTCCAGACCAACCATACAAATATAGCCAACACAACTCATGAGGGCAAAAAGAAGCTTTCACCCCCGCGATTTGAAGCGGAGTCTTCTACAGTGACAGCCAGTATTGAGCAGCCGCTACGTAAGGATTATCTACTCAGAACCCCAAGTCGCACAGTGTGTCTCCAAACCCCGCGCAAAATCCGATACACTGTTGACCGGACAGCAATATCACCAGGGCGAAACACACATGGGCGCAACGAACTGCTGAATTCCACATATGCTCCCTCCCCCAGCCACCCATCCCACCACGCCAGTCAACAATCCGTCAACAGCACACCATAGTTCCATGGATCATGACGACACCGTTCGCAGTCCCTTTTTATGGAACTCCGCAAGTTGCCGGCCTCCCCCTACCTCGAGAAGATCAAGCAGCGGCTCTCTACCACCTGACTCGATTCCTAGACATGGCACAACTGATTCCAAACAACCTATCTCAGTCAATCGGACGGCTCCTCTAGACGCCAATCTCATGACTCACTTCGGGCTAGATCTATCAGCCCATATACATCATCAGTTACTTCTAAATTCTCCCCCCCCCGGATTCGATGCTCCGTACTACTCCCAACTTCTTCCATTACTTTCCACCGACCTACCCGGCATACAACTCCACGCATGCATGTAAACAAGCCCCTTACCATATTCTGGATCGCCTGTGCTGCTGCTAGACGGTTCACTTAATTTCAGTAATCAAGCTAATATCTATCCACCAGGAGATGCCCCAACGCTCCCTACTGCATCCCACTTCGACGAATCTAGTAAGCTGGGGATCCACAATATGCTTCTCATCATCATCAATACCATGAATCTTTCCCCAAACAAATTTCTGATGCTCTGGCCACCGCAGAGGATAATCAACGGTGCCCTATCTGCTGCATCGAGCAGGGTGGATAGGGGTTTGAATGCTACTGCTCAGGCCTTCCCATCTTCTTTTCCCCTTCTTGCGCTTTTTCACCCTTATCGTCCCGTTCCAGCTTTACTTTTATCCCCCCTGTTTTCAACCCCCCAATTCTCGGCCCTCCCCCACCTTGCTTCAATGGTCGCTTGTCTTTTAGTTTCAACTCACAGGTGAACGCAGAGCGTCATTCCTGCACTGTCAACAGGCCCATGTCCAAGCAAGCGGCCCATTCCAGTTCATCGGTTTCCATTTGGAGCCCTCGATCCTCCTTCAGACCGGCATGCCTCAATGTTCTCACATTGCTTCAGATTGGTCAACAGGCAGCACTTGCCCGTGGTTTGGAGACCCTCTCGATCGATCTCTGCTGCTTATCGGAGACCCGCCTGCAAGACTCGAGCTCTGTACTCACTCTGCGATCCCGTTCAGGTGACACCAACAGCACTTTCTCATTGCGCCTATCTGGTGACGATGCAGCTTCGAGCACCGGCCAAGCCGGTGTTGGTATTGCCCTAAGTCCCCGGGCTGAAACTGCTCTGGTTGATTGGATTCCAATCAGTAGCCGGATGTGTGCGGTCCGATTGGCTGGCTCGTTCAAAACTTCGAAGTCGCGCGGGACTAACAGGTGTCTATACATTATCGCTGCCTATGCACCGACAAACTGTAGCGATGACTCGGTAAAAGACGACTTCTATCGCCAACTGAACGAACTCCTTGGCCACAGAAGAAAAACTCGGACGCTGTGGTGCTGGCTGGGGATCTGAACGCTCAAGTTGGAAAATTAACCGCAGATAAGCTGCATCTGGGCGGCCAACATGGTATAGGCTCCCGTAATGATAACGGTGAGCGGATACTTCATTTGTGTGAGGATGCTCGCTTATTTCTTGCGAGCACTAATTTCCGACACAGCACCTGCCGGAGGGTGACTTGGCGCCCACCAGCCTCTAACCAGCTATGGACACAAATCGATCACATTGCTATCAGTTACCGCTGGAGAGGCTGCGTCCAGAACTGTCGCTCGAGTTGGAGCACAGGTGTTGACACCGATCATGCACTTGTATGTGCTGACCTGCGGATGCGCTTTGGCGGACGCCCGCGACGATGTTGTGAGCGCATTGACACCGGCAGACTGGTGAATCCAGCTGTTCTGAACGCCTATCAAATTACGCTGTCATCCGAGTTGGATAAACGCTCACTGGATGCAATTGAAGCTCACTGGTCTCATATGCAACTGGCCTTACTAGCAGCAGGCAAATCCTCATGTGGTATGTCTAATCGCCAACATGAACATTGGGTCTCTTCACAGTCTTTGGAACTTATAGATGCTCGCCGGCATATTCTGGCTGGAAGCGAACACAATGAAACTCGGAAAGAGCTCCGGGCAAAACTCCGCGCTAGCCTGAAGAGAGACCGCGAATCCTGGTGGTCTCGTCGTGCAACAGAGATGGAAATGGCCGCTGCCCTTGGTAACCATCGTGAGTTATTCCGTCTTATACGGGAAACGGGCAGCAGGAGACCTGGTGTCAGTGAAAATATACGTGACGAGAGTGGACAGCCTCTCCAAAATTTATCAAAACGCCTGGAACGTTGGGCTTAGCACTTTGAAAGGCAATTTAATTGGTCGGAATGGTTAGATTTCTCGCCGAGCAGTGATCGCCCTGCTCCGTGTGCTGTTCCTTTGGATCCACCCTCTCGCTCAGAAGTTCAACGTGAGATCAAACTTTTGAAGTTAAATAAAGCCGCGGGACCTGCTGACCTTCCTCCAGCCCTTTTGAAATTCGGGGGACCTGCTCTTGTGGATGATTTACACGAGTTACTAGTGAGACTGTGGGAGCAGGAAACTGTCCCAACCGATTGGAGCCGGTCCATCATAGTCCCAATTTTCAAGGGAGGCTCACGATCGGAATGCGGCAGCCATAGAGGAATCAGTCTGATCTCCATCGCCTCCAGATTGCTTGTCTCTGTCATCCTTCACAGACTGACTGGCACTCGTGAAAGCCAGATTCGTGAAGAGCAAGCTGGATTTCGTCGAGGTCGTAGCTGCATTGACCAAATCTTCACCTTGCGTCAGTTGTTGGAGCACCGTCACATATATTGGCGGCCCACCGTTGTCGTGTTCCTCGATATCAAAGGTGCATTCGATTCGGTGGATAGACATGCACTTTGGGACTGTCTACTCAGGAGAGGTGTGCCCGAGAAAAATGTGCATATTATCCGAGCATTATATGCTTGTAGCTCGGGCAGAGTGAGGGCTTACGGCAAGTTGTCGTCGCCCTTTAATATCTCCAGCGGCGTGAGACAAGGATGCCCGCTGTCACCTTTTCTCTTCAACTTCGCTGTTGACGAAGTAATGGAAATCGCGTTCACAGGACACGACTTAGAAGGTGTGGATCTGCTCCCAGGAGAAAGACTTTTTGCTTTAGAGTATGCTGATGATATTGCCCTCATCTGTGACAGCTCACAAAAGTTTCAGGCAGCACTGGTCAGATTAGCACTAGCTGTCCGTCACTTCGGGCTTTGCTTCGCACCCTCAAAGTGCAAAGCGTTCCTCCAAGATTGGTCTGGACCGCCTCCTTCGCTGACCCTTGGTGGGGATCAGCTAGAAGTCGTTGGGAAATTCAACTACCTGGGAAGTTGTATCAGCGCCCGTGGGATTGAAGATGAAATCACGAATCGTATAACAAAAGCTCGGGGCGCTTTTGCAAATCTTCGCCACTTATGGCGCCGGCGCGACATCACTCTTGCCCTGAAGGGTAGAGTGTACAATGCAGCAGTACGTTCGACCCTACGGTACGGTTGTGGAACCTGGCCGCTTAAAGCAGCGGACCTGAAGAGGCTAGTTACGTTTGACCACCGGTGCCTTCGTAATTTAGCTCACATTTGGTGGGAACACCGCGTGAGTAACGAGCGTGTTCGACGCCTTGTTTATGGCATAGGAAAAGGAAATGAACCGCTCAGCGCCGTTATTTCACGCATCAGGCTCCGATGGCTCGGCCACGTGTTACGCATGCCAGCCCACCGACTTCCGCGACGTGTGTTGTTAGCGCGCCGGGGGTGTGGATGGAAGAAGAGGAGGGATGGCCAAGCGATGACTTGTTTCAGAGGAATGCAGACCCTCACTTCTGAGCGGGCTTTGCTTGGAGCGTCTCGGCTCTCTGGTTGGGGCCCGAAAGACGATGAACACTTTTGGTTGGACACACTTGCTGATACCGCTAGAAGCCGACCTCAGTGGCGTTCGTGCTGTGAGTTACTTTGTCTTACCCCATCCATCTTAGCCTCCCCCTCCAACCACGATCTCATTACTTAGCCTTATATAATTTTGCATAATAATTTTTTTGGGTGCACAGCAGCCGGCTGGTAGCTTACCGGAACGATGCCCATCCGTTACCGGTAGCTCAGCCAGCTTTCACCAGTTGTTTTTTTCTCCTTTTTTCTTTGTATTGCGGTACAGTAGCTGAGGTGTTTCCCACCTCTAGCTAACGTGTATGATGATGATGATGATCTCATCAACGCCAGGTCTATTAATCAAAAGAAACACTTACTGGGTCTGCTTGTTACCATGTCCAAAGCACAACTGGTTCTAACCACAGAGACTTGCCATTCTGCCAGTTCGTCTGACTCACCGATCCAAATACCTGGCTACTCTTCATTCTGAAGTGGACGAGATAAGTGACGGGGCAGAGGATTCCTCATCTACGTCAGAGAAGACTTTCATGCATCATCCTTCCAAGTCATATCTTTGGGTAACCGGGAAGACTGTATGGACGCAGGCTGATGGCGAGCACCTAGTCCTCCTCATTGGCTGCATCTACATCCGACCACATATCACAACAACTGAAATCGAAAAATTGGTAGAGTTCTTCATCAAGTTTCGCTGTTACCTGCACGCCTTAAGATAATCGGCGGTGACTTTATTGTGCCGCACATTGAGTGGTCTACCAAGTCCTCACAACCTAAATATAGAGCGTTTGTCGACCTTATCTTCGCATAAGACAGGACTTAACATGTTAACTTACCTACCAGGAAGCCTAGTGCCTTTGACTTAATATTCAAGAAAGGCAGCAACCAAGCACAAGTTTGTATGCTTGAGAACCTTCTTGGCAATGATCATAAGGCAGTGAAGTTAACATTCAGACTGCCCACTACTAAGCATTACAATTTCTCCCCCAGCGGTTTCTTCCGTCCTCTACAACGCGTCGATTGTGAAAGCTTCTCCACTGTTCAACGATCTCTTAACTGGGATGTCTTCTTTCTGGCAGCAGACACGGATATGGCGACCCAACATATACAAGTACATTGTGTTTTGTTTTGAGGTGGTCGCTCCCAAGCCGAAAATGAGGAAACCAACTTAACCGAAGGGTGTAGCTGATATACTTAGAGTCCTAAACAAACTGAGAAAAATGCGCTCCAGCTACAACAAGACAAAGGAGTTCCACATAATAATGCGCATGAACAACACACTAACGAGGTGGAGAAACCTGCAAGCCACGTCTGCCACATCAGCGGAACGCGCTGCACTCAACAGCAACAACAAATTTAAAACACTCACCCAATTGAAGAAAGCAGAGCGAACAACAGAGCTCCAACAATTGCCTCATTATCACTTCCTAATGGCAATCTCCTTACTGACCGCGCCAAACTTTGTGATTATATCCACAAGCACTTTCGCAACTCTTTTTCGGTCACCGATTCGACGACCTCGCCTACAATACCCCAGCTCACCGATGATAGGCTGACCAGCCTCGAATTCAATCTCCGCGCAACCATGCGAGATATTCATACACCAAAAATGTCGCAATACCCCGGTCCCGATGGCGTTCCATCCGTAGTGCTGATACTAGGAGGTCCAGACATACCATTCTCCTCCTTAACCTATTTACACTCTCGCTTAAAACCCATACCTTCCCCGCTGCTTGGAAGCAGGCTGTAGTCCTACCACGACATAAACAAGGATCCCGTCTTGACATAGACAATTATTGGCCTATCAGCCACACATCCATCGCATCAAGAGAAATGGAGGGGCTGGTAAAGCAGAATTTCTTAACTTTCTGTTGCCTCATAATCTCATTAATTGGTATCAACACGGGCTCCTGCCCGCGAAATCTTGACAGACATGTATGTTTGAGTTTTTAAACAACGTCACTGACACGACAAGTTTAGGGCATAAAGTGGTCGTCGTCTTCCGCGACATGAAGAAAGCATTCGACCGAGTTCCACACCTGAAATTACTGACCAAGCTCGCCTCTGTTGGTATCACCGAGGAGCTGCTCTCCTGGTTTGCATCCTACTTAACAAATGGAACACAAGCGGTGCGCCCGGGCGGCACGACGTCTTCCACAAAAGCGGTCACCAATGGAGTCTTTCAAGGAAATGTCCTGGACCCGTTGCTCTTCTTACTCTTCGTCAATGACCTTTTCCTAATCTTCCGCTGGGGAACGCCAAACCTATTCACCGACGACAGCAAAGTCCTATTTTCCTTCGTCTACGATAATATGAGAGATAATATATCCACAATACAAAGAGACCTTATGGCGCTAAAAAACTGGTGCGCAATATGGAATCTCGAATCTTCCCCAGTAAGAAGCAGCATTCTCTCTTATAGATGCACGGTGCCACCGAATACCCTTACTCTCAGTGGCGCTCCTCTTACCGACAGCTAACTTGTTCACGATCTGGGGGTTCAATACTCTAGTTCCTTCAACTTTGCGGAACAAGTAAGCTACAGTGCAGCTAAAGCTAGTTCGTTAATAGGTTATATCTACAAATCCATGTTGCTTTCGGAGTATCGACTTACACTGTATAAAAAGTGCGCTATGCCTAATCTTAATTACTGAGCTATAGTCCTTACGAACTCAAGCAAGTGCGACAGGATTGCACTGGGGAGCGTAAAACGTTCCTTCACCAAGCGTCTACTAGGCTCAAACATGCTGAACTACCGTAGTCGATGCAAAAAACTGGGATTGGACCCGCTGTGGTTACGGAGTTTAAAGATATAACTTACGTTTCTATACAAGCTTTAACAAAAGCCAAAAATGAACCTGCCGCGACATTTTTGAATGGCAGTGGATACCTGATATCACCTGCGCAACGCGACCTATTCCTTCAGCCTGCCGGCTGCTCATTGCAACATACGCCATAATTTCTTCCTTCACGGATCCGCGGACACATGGAACAAGCTACCTCTGCAAATCCGTTCAGCTGTGACCAGTACACACTTCAACAATGCTATAAGAAGATTCCACGACGTAAACACAGTTTACGAACTATTAAGCCTCAAAGTGCCGGAGGACGAGCTATGGGGGACAGGACTAAACAACCTCTAGCGAATAAGCCTACACCCCCTTTTTTATTCTTTTTTCCAACAGGTTCCGACTTCATTTTAACCGCGCATCACAGGTGTTTTTGGTATCTTAGCATTCGCACGTCTGCTCTCTTCTGGTCTTCCTATCCCCACCTAAACGTGACCGCCTCAAGACTTCCATCCCTTTGACCCAATTATTTCACTTACTGTTCTTTCTAGAACGTTGAGGTTTTGCATCCACATCCTCATCACGCCTATTCTACATCCTAAATGGCTCCACACTACTAACAACCCTTGACTACACCGTATACTGTAGTATTCACATCCCCGACTATCAGACCGATGTCTCCATTAATCCACTAGCACCAGATTATGAGCAATTGTAAATTTTCAGGTATCATCCACCCCATGCTTAATCCCCACTCTGGGTATATTGCATTGGGCACCTCTTCTGCTCCATAGCACAACCATTCAACAGGGGCCTCAGTACTTCCTGATTGAGTTTTGCCTCTCGGCTCCATTGTCATGCTTCCATGGGCGTGCCTCGCATAGTCAAGAATAAAATATTTATTTATTTATTTATTCACCCTCCCTCTCTGGTTTAGCGCCGCCTTTCGTCCATATCGCAACTGATCAGTGGTGGTAAAGGTACCACTAACGTCAGCGCAACATCCCATTCCTGGCTATATCCTCTTTGCTACGCGTCTCTCATTCTGAAACCTTTTGGACCAGTCCGGCCTCTGAGGCTCCAGATTCCTATAGGTCTCAAACCAAAGCCTCTCTTCTTTTGAGCATCGGCTGCCATATACTAAGGTTCCCATTGGTATAAGTAACAGCCTCGTGATACTCGACTCCGTCTGCTTCATTATTTGTATGCTTGGTCCCACCCAGCCAACTTGAAATTTCCGGTCTCTGATTGAGTTCTGCCTCTCGGCTTCACTATCATGCTGCTCAGCTTACATTAACGTCTCCCACTCTGGTTGGGCCTCGCTTCTGGTCCATATCGCAACTGTTCAACGGTGGTATAAGTACCACTAACGTTAGCGCAACATCCCAGGCCTCGCTATGTTCCTTTTGCTACGGTGCCTCTCATTTTTAAACCTTATGGACCAGTCCGGCCTCTGCGGCTCCAAATTCCTCTAAGTCTCCAACCCAGACCTCTCTTATTTTGCGCATCGGCCGCAATACTCTTTGTAGTGTTCATATCCCCGTCTATCGGACTGATGTCCTTCTTATTTCACCAGCACTACATTCTGAGCACTTGAACTTTTACGCGTCTCATCCACTCCTACGTTTAACCATACTCTAGTGTATGCATGTTCGGCACCTCTTCTGGTCAATATTACAACTCTTCGGGTGAAACACTTAGCACTTGGAGGTGCTGTCTGTATTATTCTCTTGCCCTTGGTCACTTCCGGAGCCGGCACTACTGTCGTTTTCTTTCTACAGCTGTTGCCATTATTGCTGTCTGTTCTCTCTCTGGTATTCAACACTGTAGCCTATCAGTCTATGCCGAGCATAATAAAGCACGCCGCTCCTGCATACTAATTAAGCAGGCTGCCAGCAACTCATTAATGTGTGAGGTACGACTAACAGTCTATTTGACTTCAACGTTCTTCCGTGGATTTTCACCTTAGAGTGGCACCCCTAGCATCTTTTAGGGCTGCTGCTCGCACTACCGATATTCCTGGTCCCTTTCAGCGCTGGCTTTACAACCAGTTTCTCGCTAAATCCATAGTATTCAAGCTCCGCTTGCTCCTGTTATTATCGTTGAAAGCCTATCAGCGGGCAGTTTCTTCCTCATAATTAACCCGGCTCCCAGTATCGCCCTTTCCTGTCGTCTATTTGACTTGTTTGCCGCATTGTAGAAGGCCCTATCCTTTTCCGCTCTCCCAGGTCACTTATTTGACTGGCTTTGCAACCGTATTTTTGCTACAACTGTAGTATATAAATCCTTTTCTCGTCACAGCTATGACTCTGTTTCACCCTGTTACCCAGCTGTTTCTCTAGCATCCGCTTACTGAACATGTTACGTTATTATTTGCATGGGTCTCAAACCCGGCGTACTAACTCCACTGGCTCTCAAACATGTTAGAACGATAAGCTCTACCACAGTCAACCGATCGTTCAACCTATACCTTAAGCGCATATCAAGCCACTGACTATGTTCTACTGATTCCCTCAACTCATATACCGGTTAACAACGCCTGACACTCCCGGTTTCCACACAGGACAACTTTTGTGTACGATAGGCTAATTCGGACAGCGACGCTGATTATTGTACTCCGTGGGATCTTACCTCTGTGCATTTGACCAATGTGTTGCTGTTCACTGTCAGCCTGTCCGACGCTATCTTACCTTTATGCCACATGGAAGTGCATTTTTCCAGCGAAAATTCCAGCTTACAAATTTTCTCTTGCTATCTAGTTCCTGTATGTTATTTTGGCATGAGAGTAGCTGTCCGATACGTCCGACAACATGAAGGAGAAGCTAACTGTAATACCTTCCGCGAAAAGCTAAGTCTTTCTACGTTTGGAGATCGAAACTAAAGCGTTAAGTTGGACGAGACATCTTAGTGGGTCAAGAACGCTGCTTGAATTACTCTACTAGTCAATTGCGTCCGCTGCGCTTCGTTGGTACGAAATCCGGCAAATTACTTTTGTGATGACAAGTACAATGAGAACGAGGTAAGCAACTTCTAGGAAATTTCGCAGGAAGTATGTTTTGTCAAGGGAACAGCATGTGGAACACTCCAGATGGCTATTGTCGTGTAAAATAATATGACTAACAGTGCATATTTCAGATGTAAGCTGTCCCCTCGCTCAGAAAAGTAAAGTGACACGAGTACCAACATTGATGGTGTGAAAATCCATGCTTGGGTTTGTGCAGTGTTGTGTTACATCAGAAAAATGGGCACTCTCTCTCATTAAAAATTCTCTTCATGATTCTAGACGCTATAGCCGTGTGAGCGATAGGACGGTAATAGTTCACCTTTTGTTGACAAGTTTGCTTGCGAGTTAGCGCAAGCACTGTATGCTTCCATTTGGCTAGGATGGTCATACTATTCATAGAGAACGCAAGCAAGTTAAGGTGAGGAGATATATCTGAACTACGTAATATAAGCGAAGCTCAGGGACTCCGTCTGGGCCGCGGTATTGGCGATTTAACTGCCTTTACCACTGGATTGCTAGTGCGCACGTCAAAGTCTACAGTACTCAGTTCGGCTTCGGATCTACTAGAAATGTAGCTAGTATTGGCAAATCGCTAATGGTGTATACAAGCTGAAGAAACATATACCTTATTCTCGAAGGTTGCGAGCCACACGCAGAGCAAGCACCATCGGAATTTACAAGCAATTATGTTTCACAACAGATAAGTTGCCATGCATATAACCGACAGTGGCCAATAGTCGTCCAAGCTACATTAGTGGAATTACTCATGAGGGAGAAAGTCGTCATGGCGTTGCTGTTAATTTGTGGTTGTGTATGCAATATTCTTCGCAAATTGTTATAGGTTCATGTCATACGTTCGTGTCAGGCATTCATAAGTGGTTTATGGACGTTCTCACTGAACGACTACTGCATTGCATTGACTTCGTGAATGCTTTAGCATTATTCGTTATGCTAAGCTAAGTACGCTTTGCTGCCTTGAGCACCTTGTCCTAGGTGTTTCCTAACTGTTTACTCTTCAAAATTTG
>OX104064.1:191725907-191849086 GCA_944474145.2 Dicrocoelium dendriticum | reverse complement strand
AAAAAAGCATATCTTTTACATAAAGAAATTCATGCATTAAAGCCATAGCTCCATAAAACTGCCATTTACAACACTTCACATGTATTAACTATTTTGCCCTGCTTTCCTATTATAGCCGTGAAACTTCAACGAGACCTGTAGTCAATTCTTTCATTGTCATAAGCTTTTTCCGCGAAGCAAATCCATATAGCATTATCTGCTATTTCCCACTCTTAATACCACCACAAGTAGGAATATTACTCTCAGCCACTCAAACTCTCTTGATGTTTAACGAGAGACAAATAAAGCAGAAACCCTTTCCCGTCCAAAGAAAATTTTAAGCCCATCCCTCTTTTCCGCGCACGCCGAACGTCACGGCTGCAAGTTCCCGTAACTAGCCTTCATCTTGTGGCTTACATTTTAAGCGTTAGTTAGCTTTCCTTCCTTTTATAAACCCTTTACTGCGTAATGATTAGGTGTTCTACAGATTGCAATTTGGCTGACCTCTAGCGTCTTACCGTTAAGCGCACAAACGACGTGCTGTAGATCAATGGACTGCACCTAACGAAGTTATGAAATTCAACGAAAGTTAAAAGCTGACTACATGCACTGTAGTTTGGTCGCTGCAGATGTTACATATAACTGTTAAAATACCTTGGACGCAATGTGAACTTTTGTGTGGGGCTGCATGCTCGGTTGCAGCGAAGAAGCCATCGGGTGCTTTGATTAGACAAATATGTCAACAGCTATGTAAAAAGTCACCAGTAGCAACGTCGAGCCGGGAGATACAGTGTTATGTGTATAGTGGGAAGCCAGATTATATTGGCGGAGCGGAAAAAAAGATGCAGAAAGCGCATGCCATGTCTGGCTATGGAAATACTGAGCAATAACGGGAGCCCAGTTAATCTACAGTAATGCGCTGCTCGCCTAACATGAGTAAGAGGTAGTGAAATGCTAGCGAGCTAGCAAAGTAATTTATTGAAACAGCTAATGCCTAATGTCACACAAGGTATGCTTTGGATGCCAGATTGTTAGCGAGATGGAGCAGAAGCAAGCCAAGTATGGGAATGTCGTCGGATAGAGGGAAAGCGGTTTGAGGCTGAATACCGCAGGTGAAGAAGAAAAAAGCAATGTGGGCTAGTCAAGTAATGGAATCTTAACTCGCTGCGCCACGCAGGGGGACTGACAAGTGTTAGATTGCTAGCGAGGGGAACCTGGAACACAAAGCGTATTGGATGCAGATGTGAAATAGGCGTCCAGCCCTTAAAAATTAGATTAGAAAAAAATATATAAAAAAATAAAAAAAAAAAAAAAAAAAAACAAAAAAAACACAAGAGAAATACGCCACACATCCCACCACGCATCACCCCTCACAGGCCCACCCCCCCACCCCCCCCCCCCCCCCCCCCCCCCCCACCCCCCCCCCCCCCCCCCCCCCCCCCCCCCCCCCCCCCCCCCACCCCCCCCCCCCCCCCCCCCCCCCCCCCCCCCCCCCCCCCCCCCCCCCCCCCCCCCCCCCCCCCCCCCCCCCCCCCCCCCCCCCCCCCCCCCCCCCCCCCCCCCCCCCCCCCCCCCCCCCCCCCCCCCCCCCCCCCCCCCCCCCCCCCCCCCCCCCCCCCCCCCCCCCCCCCCCCCCCCCCCCCCCCCCCCCCCCCCCCCCCCCCCCCCCCCCCCCCCCACCCCCCCCCCCCCCCCCCCCCCCCCCCCCCCCCCCCCCCCCCCCTCCCCCCCCCCCCCCCCCCCCCCCCCCCCCCCCCCCCCCCCCCCCCCCCCCCCCCCCCCCCCCCCCCCCGCCCCCCCCCCCCCCCCCCCCCCCCCCCCCCCCCCCCCCCCCCCCCCCCCCCCCCCCCCCCCCCCCCCCCCCCCCCCCCCCCCCCCCCCCCCCCCCCCCCCCACCCCCCCCCCCCCCCCCCCCCCCCCCCCCCCCCCCCCCCCCCCCCCCCCCCCCCCCCCCCCCCCCCCCCCCCCCACCCCCCCCCCCCCCCCCCCCCCCCCCCCCCCCCCCCCCCCCCCCCCACCCCCCCCCCCCCCCCCCCCCCCCCCCCCCCCCACCCCCACCCCCCCCCCCCCCCCCCCCCCCCCCCACCCCCCCCCCCCCCCCCCCCCCCCCCCCCCCCCCCCCCCCCCCCCCACCCCCCCCCCCCCCCCCCCCCCCCCCCCCCCCCCCCCCCCCCCCCCCCCCCCCCCCCCCCCCCCCCCCCCCCCCCCCCCCCCCCCCCCCCCCCACCCCCCCCCCCCCCCCCACCCCCCCCCCCCCCCCCCCCCCCCCCCCCCCCCCACCCCCCCCCCCCCCCCCCCCCCCCCCCCCCCCCCCCCCCCCCCCCCCCCCCCCCCCCCCCCCCCCCCCCCCCCCCCCCCCCCACCCCCCCCCCCCCCCCCCCCCCCCCCCCCCCCCCCCCCCCCCCCCCCCCCCCCCCCCGCGCCGCCCCCCGCATCCTCCGCACCCGCACCATACTGCGCCCACCCTGCCCCGCAGTCACGAGAGCAGTGCGACGCCCCGCGCGTACCAGGGGATGCTCGGTAAGCTCGCTCGCGGGCGCAGAGCACCGATACGACTGGGCTGGAGAGATGGTCGGGAGTTCCTGGAATGCGCCACCCCGCGACCCCCCTGCCGCCAAGGTCGATCGCACAGCGTCCCTGATGGGCAGCCTACCTTTAGCAGCGTCGCGCTTGGTAAATAGAGGTTCTAGATGGCTAGGGAGAGGAAGCTGGAGCTTGCTAATTCTTAGGTGGCAAGTGGAACCGCAGTGAGATAGTGCTGCGTCACACAGGCTAGGTGGTATTCCTAGTTCCTTATTAGTTGACCGCGTACCCACCTTGATTTGCCCTAGGTTGTCTGACTAACAGTAGTCATGCCACTGTTCAACTAACTGATCCATAGGGCATCAATTTTGAAGAGCTGCTCTATGGTAGGATTGCAGTGGAATCCATGTGGGTCTGAGAGAAACTGCGTGCCGGACTCTAAGTTTCTTCTTGCTATCTATAATCGGTTTCCTGCGAATGCATACTTGTGTAGCAAACGGTTACCATGTTTATTACACTTGGCCCTTAGTAATCTAAAGGATTATGGTCTACGGCGCAACTGATATCCATGCTCAATGGCCGTCTGAGAAAAGCCAAGTTTAGCAGCTGCGCAGTTTCTGAGGACTAGAAACAGAACCACGAAACGTGTTTATGCAGCGTGGCCAAGAGGGCTCCACCTGAAGCTGCTTGCAGCTTCCACGGTAATTTTGTAGGAAGGGGCTAATAGCCCTTGCGTGAAAGCATGCTGGAGCATTCGCACTGCACTTCCTTCCCAGTTATTTCTAATGCAAGGTGCTAAGGGGTATTATTTAGATAAGGGGACGCGTGCTCTAATTGCTGACAAAGACTTGGTTTTAAAAATACGCCCAATTAGGGACCTAGCACTTGCAGTGCTGTAGCTCACTTGTCTTTCAACGTTAAGTAACGCTGATTATTGTACACCGTGGTACCTTAACGCAGTGCAGTTGACCCGTGTGTTGCTGTTCACGGTCAGCCGGTTAGAAGCTATGTAACAGTTGTGGCAAATGTAGGTGCATTTTTCCGACGAAAATTCCAGCTTGCTAATTTTCTCTAGCTATCCAGTGCCGTGTGGCTCTTTTGAACATGAGTCTGACTGTCCGGTACGCCCGACAAATTGAAGGAGAAGATACCTGTAATAACTTCCGCGGAAAGCTAAAGTTTTCTATGTTTGGTGATCGAAAATAAAGCATTAAGGTAGACGAGGCATATTAGTGGGTCCAGATCGCTGCTTGAATTACTCTACCAGTCAATTGCGTCCGCTGTGGTTCCTCAGTACGAAATCTGACAAATTGCTTTCGTGATGACAGGTACAATGAGGGCGAGGTAAGCGGATTCTCGGAAACTTTGTAGGAAATATGTTTTGTCAAGGGAAAGCATGTGGAACACTCCCGATGATTAGTGTCATGTAAAATACTATGAGTAACAGTGCATATTTCAGATGTAAGCCGTCCCCTCGCTCAGCAAAGCAAACTGACTCGAGTAACAACATTGAAAGTGTGAAAATCCATGCTGGGGTTTGTGCAGTGTTAGGTTACATCAGAAAAGTGGGCACTCTCGCTCATTAACAAATTTTTTCATGCTTCTAGAAGCTATAGCCGTGTGGCCGATGGGTCGGTAATTGTTCACCTTTTGGTGACAAGATTGCTTGTGTGTTGGCACAAGCACCGCATGCTTCCATTTGGCTAGGAAGGTCATACTGTTCATAGGGCACGCAAGCAAGTTGAGGTGAGGAGATATATCTGAACTAGGTAATAGAAGCAGAGCTCAGGCGACTCCGTCTGGGCCGCGGTATTGACGATTTAACTGCCTTTAACACTGGATCGCTAGTGCGCACGTTAACGTCTATAGTGCTCAGTTCGGCGTCGGATCTACTAGAAATGTACCTAGTATTGACAAAACGCTAATGGTGTAGGCAAACTAAAGAAATATATACTTATTCTCCAAGTTAGCGAGCCACACGCAGAGCACGCATGATCGGAATTTACAAGCAATTATGTTTCACAACAGATATGTTGCCATGCATATAACCGGCAGTGGCCAATAGTCGTCCAAGCTACATTAGTGGAATTACTCATGAGGGAGAAACTCGTCACGGCGTTGCTGGTAATTTGTGGTTGTGTATGCTTTGAGTAAACGTTGGAGACCCCATAATTATAGAGGTGGCTACATGTGTAGACAGAGTGCATCTATTTCTTCTTACCGGGGATGTAGTAGAATATGTCTAGTCAAATTGCCAATGTGTACTTGGAAACAGTGGCTATATTCAGTGACTCCTCACATCCGCCAGTGTTTATTGAATGCTTCGCATTTGGTTATAGAGCCATAGATTAGGTTCGTGTCAGGAAGTAATACGTTGTTTATGAACTTTGTTACTGGATTGATACAGCATTACATTGACTTCGTGAAGACTTCAGCGTTATTCGTTATGGTAAGCTAAGTATGCTTTGCTGCCTTAAGCACCATGTCTTAGGTGTTTCCTTGCTGTTCAACCTTCAAAATTTGTTTGGTGGGTTCTGATGCTTTCATTCCGCTGGGAGTCGAGAATCCGCAAGTCAAGAATTGGATAAACGCACTATGTATGAAGAACCACTGACCATATAAATTAAACGTCTCAAAGAGTATACTTCCATACTCAGGATAGTTGGAATGAAAATTGTTTTGGCGCGCACGAAGTGGTGTACCTTCCGCGCCTAGGCTGTACGAAGTCAAAGTTGTAATTTTTGCGGTGCGCCTATAAGACGGAAATAGCGGTGTGTTTGGTAGTACACGCAATTAGGATGTGGCGTTGTTAAGTCTCATGGCGGTATGAATTTGGCCTGTTTGGAGCGTTCAATAACTAAGTCACATATGCACATACGCAACGGGAAAATGGTCAGACAGACATAATTCGTAGGGATAAACGGTCAGCAAACAGACATAACTGGTAAGAGCGAAGATCAGCCAACGACATTAATCAGTGCGTACCATGGTCTTGACAATCGTAGACAACCTAAAAATAGGTTTAGAGGAAAGTTGAGTCATGTAAATGCAAGGAACTAACGACTTCTGAGACGGTGGGACAGAATGCGTTGGAGCATGGGTTTTACAATGAAATGTGAAGGTGTATTCGACACGTTGATGCAGGGAAGGAAGTATGCAGGGGAATCGGAATAGGGACGTACTCTACACTGCCCCACCAAATTCGAGCTGCAATTTTCATGGCTTGACGACAGTGCGGAAATATGCTTGTCTACCCCAGCACTTTCCATCTAAACGGAGCGGCTGCACGACTTATAACGACACGTTTGTGTTAGTAAAATTTAAAAAGTGAAACCCGTTTTCTCTGTTTTCTAATAATAATTTATCGTTAGCAATCTGCCTGTGAGCTAAACGTGGAAAAATTATTGAACCAATTTTTGGTTTAATTATAAGAACTAATGCAGAACAAAATGTTAGCTTTGATAATGATTGCGCGCTGTATACAGTAAAGACTTTTAACCGAATGGTAGCATTATTTTGCACGTTATTTGATTTCTTCGAAGAAGCCAACCCACCAGCCAACGGAAGTAAATTTGCGAAACTTGACTGCGAATGATTTGAAGAGAATTGGTCAAGTGGCAATCCAGTCAATTTCATTTCACTTGTCTTCTGTGTTCCAGCATGTGCTGAGTTTTCGCCGGTCAAGCGCTCTACCTACCAAAAGTTACAAACATCTGTTTAACAACATTGCGACGTGGAGGATGTGACTCGCCACTTAATGAAGGTATTGCCACTATCACGCATTGGCAAGTTGACCGATACCACATATCAAACGTTCTGTGCATATATCCGCTCTCATGCAATTATACTTATATGTTCGCTCAGTGACAGGCCACTACGCTTTATCCGCTTTAAGAAATGGGTCCTCATGCTTCACTCACCTGACCCGCACTTTGTACACAACCTCATCGGACCCGCTCTACACCAACATACTCCACTCCATTGATCGCCGTAATTCTTATCTTTAAATCTCGCACTCTACGAAAAGAGAGATTTTGCAAGCTTTGGGCCATGTATGCATATGCTACTGACGCCATCTAAATAACCATTGCTCTTGGTACTTCACATACACCATCGTGTACAACAATGCACCATTCTCGACAAAGCGAGGCACGCCTTTTGGGAATGACCAGCATAGTGCAGTGATGTACATGACGGCATGATTAACAGGACCAAGCGCGGGATTAGTACAGAAATAGCCCGTAGTGTAGGCTCCTAAGGCCCAAAGCTTGAGTAAAATAGATCCTCATCGAATGCGAGATGTAGAGATACGAATTACATTAATGAAGTGGAGCAGGTTGGTGGGGGATTAGTCCGATGAGGTTACGTACACAGTGCAGATCAGGTGAATGAAGTATGAGAAGAAACCTGAAAATATATTTAAGAATATTATCATGCTACTGCTCAAAGATATACGCATAGTCGTACGAGATTAGATATATGCATGATAATTGGGGAATGTAGAATCGCGCAAGTTGCCAACGCGTGGTCGGAGCAGTGAGTTTATTGAGTGGTAAGTAACATCCGCCAAGTCGCAGTGTTGTTAAACAAATCTTTGTGGTATTTATTTGGAGAAGGTTTGCCAGGCCCTAGCCCACCAGGTGCTGGAACACTGCCAACCGGTGATATGACATTGACAAGGTTGTATCTGCCCGATTGTCCTTGCGCTTAGTCTCAGTCATTTTTCGCCAACATTTTCCTTCGGCGTCAACCGTGAATGAATGGAGATATTTAAGTCGGACGACTCAGTGACTTGTATTGCTTCGATTAGCTTTCCGGATTCCTTTAATGTGTCAAGTTTGCGAAGTGTAGATGAGTTCATTGTGCAGTGTTTATTCTGTGGCAAGGTGAGCGTAGCCGGTATGTCCTCATAGGTACTTGGTGTAGCCAATGGTACCTGTAGAATAAAGGAGAAACCAAAAACCGACCGAGCGAACAGCTAAAGAAATTGAACGGGACAATGTTAATGAAAAATACAATATTTTTGGGAATGTTGTGATGGTTGAAGGCAATGGAACGACCGATTATGTTATCCAGCAGATATGTTACTTTGCATGTAATTAGGAGGACCGATACTTGTCGAATGCCAGAGACAAATGCTGTCCGAGTTAGCCTAGCGTGTGCAACGGTTTTCTGGGTAGAAACCGAGAGTAACAGGCGTTGTTAACAAGTGAATGAGTTGAGAGAATAAGAAAAGCATAGTTAGTAGTGGAGTATGAGACTAGAATTTTGGTCGAGCGGTCAGTCGAGAGTAGTAGAGCTCATAGTACTACATGTGCGAAGATTCGTGAAGTTGCTACGTCGGGCTAGAGACCCATGAGAAGAATACGGTAACAAGTTCAGTAAGCGGATGCTAGAGAAAGCTGGTAGCTGATGTGAAGCGGAGTGTCAGAGAGGCTGCGAAGAGAATAAAAGGGACTACATACTACAGGTGCAGCGAAAATACGGTTACAATGACAGCTCTAGTGACAAACAGCAGCGGCTTTTCGCCATGAATAGGCAAATAGGCCTCGGAAAAATAGACGATTTACTACGAAGCGTACAATTCACTGCAGCTTATACGTGTGGTGTAACAACAAATATGGCTGTGAGAGCTAGAGATTTCCGTGGCGAAGGAGTATTGTGCGTTGCGTATAGGAGCACAATTTGGTGAACCTTTTTAGTCGCATCTGTCTTGTTCAGTAGGTTTAAAGCAGGTGCTCCCAACGTAGGCCAAACCGACTGTATGGGATATGGCTTTGGCGATAGATCACCTTTCACACTAACGGTTCATCAAACAGGACCTCCACCAGTACATCAGAAAAGTGAATTAATGATAATATAAGCCAAGCTTTGTAACGGGTTTGCAAAAAGTAAGCTGACTGCCAAACGACCATGGTATCTGTCATATGGGGTCTTCGGAGCCAGGTAGCCGTTTACTTCGCATAGCTGGCCAAGGTAAGGTATAGCACAGAGTCAAAACGCTCTAGACATTCATCTTGTCAAGGCGACTAGGTATTATGTTGCGCTGCTAGCGTTCTTGCCAGTACGATGGGTTGCAGAATAGTGAATGTTAAATTGGCATAAACGGCCGTAAGAAAGGAGTTGGTTCCTTATGCTGTTTGGCAACCAGTGTATCCTTTGTAACGGAGTTTCATCTGAGTTTATTAGTAGTGGTCCGAGAAATAGGCGCGCCTAATATAGAGTTTTATTGCAGGATTACTTTCAGCTATCACTTGGCAGCGAAAGGTAAGGAAACTAAACCACTTCGTTTGTTGATGCACTTTTCAGACGCTTACTTTTGTAGGTACCAGGTGACAGGTTGCAGCCAGTAAGCAAGAGGCGTTTTAGTTTTCCCATGGATGGTTAGCTGGGCTATAAAACTTCGTTCGGTTATTCAACTGCTTGACAAGTTCAGGACGTGGTGGGTTTTCGCCTGGCAAACGTGTTCCCTATAAAAAGCCACAGATGTCTGTTTAACAACACTGCGACTTAGCAAAAGTGAATTGCCACTCAACAAAGCCACTGCCCCAACCCCGAATTGGCAAGTTGACCGATACCACAGTTGACAAATTCTGTGCATATATCGGCGCCCTTACGACTACCGCTACGTAGCTGATTAGTGACATACCACTATTCTTAATATATGTTTGCAGTTCAATCCTAATGCTTCACTCATTGACTCGCAATATATACACAACCTCATCGAACTAGTGCCCCATCAACATACTTCACATTAATCAGCTGATTCTTATCACTACATCTCGCATTCTGTGAAGATAGACTTCGTACAATCTTTGGACCATGTGGGCCCACACTACTAACTCTATCTGTACTGCTCCCGCTCTTGGTCCCGCTAACCAGTTTATCATGTAAAATGTTGAAATAAGCTGAGCATGCCCAAAAGCGTGCCTCGCTTTGCCAAGTATAAAATATTTAATTATTTAATTATTTATAACTTCCAAAACAGTAGAAGGCACTACACTGAGGGCTGTTTTAAGTATAGGGGGTTACAATATTCGTGAGGGTGTATGAGCCTGTCGACTAGTTAAGTATCGCCAGTGTCTCGTTGCGAGAGGCGGGTTCTTGTTTTAACAAGGTCACGTTGACTTCGGTTGGTCAGACAACCCGACACCTCAACTTCTCAGCATTTCATGGGAAGGTTTGGTTACATGAGTAGGAAACGGCGTCGTTGACTTAAGCAGTGAAGATTTTGGAGCAGCGCTCGCTTGGGGAACAGAACTGTCTTTGGTGGAAGCAGAATGATTCGACACTTCACACTGGCAGCTCAATTAGAATCATCATACTGGATAGCTTGCTCTTCAATTATCTCCCAATGGATCACTCAGTATTTATCTATTATTACTCGAGGTATGACTGCGATATGTGGCAGAGCGATTGTGTCCAAACAAATGGATCCCGATCCCACTACAACCAACTCGTTCTTTCGCATGTTCACCATCGCACAGTTCCAAGCATGGACATATGAACAATTTTCTACTGTCACTACAGTTCCCATAAAATGTCTGTACAGCTGTACATACCTGATCATGCCTCAATTGGCGTGCCTCGCATAGTCGAGAATAAATATTTATTTATTTATTTACATAACATTCCTAGGTTCAGCGGGATATTTGCATAAACGGTTTTATCTTGCCCTCCGTTAAATTTGTCCAAGGACGGACAGCAAAATCGCTCTTTAGTGCTCGGTTTCGAACTTTCTCGTCCGGGAATATCATTCTGCACGGTGTAGAATCAAACAGTCAAAACAGTATAGAACGCCAAAATGTTGAGCTACAGCGTCATTTGCTGAATGCAAAAAAGATCAGCTTTTGCTTTTCCAAACACGGATTTTCACTAATAACAGTACGTAGTGGGCTTCCGCCTAGCAAGACTTCTCCCGATAAAAGCTACAAAAGTCCGTTTATCAGCACTGCGACCTGACTGATATGACTCAACACTGGGTAAATACACTACCCACAAGTACACTCTGGCATATTGAAGAAAGACATTTTACACCATTATATTGACACGTAAAAAAGACCCTAATACGCTCCACATACTGTCATCACTTTACTACCGCGCTTTGCCTGCTTACTCTACGCACACAAGAATCCAGTTCATCGTAACTACGCTGACTACTTTGCTACTCATGAGAGTTTAGTTCGATACCACAAACTGTACAACGTTTGAACACAACCAAGTACTTGCATTGTAACACAGGCCCCATGGATATGAAAGTCCGCAGACAAGCAGTCTCCGCAATATATTTTTGGCAATGTACAGTGCAACGAACTTGGGTTAATTGTTCCGGGTGGCATATCGACGGGCACGTTTAAGAGCCTATTGCGGAAAACTAGGTACAGCTTGAGAGAATGGCTAAAAGAATCGGCAAATTCCAAGCGCCACAAAATTTGAAGACGCGAACTAACAGCGTCCTGCACACCGTACTATCCAATTACGGACAAGGCAATGCTACCAAGTTAAGGCGATTGTATTTCGGTTCACTAAGACTAAATCTACCAAATCCCACTCCAGGTAAAAGTGGATTTGCCCTGCCTACCACCACCGCAAACCATTCTCCTGTGGCGACCATTACATTTGGCAAGCCACACAGCTTAGTTCAACTTCACGCACATGCAGACTACTGCGCACGTGCAACACATCTGCATCAAACCTATGCCGCCGGTTCAGCTAAATAGGCCATCGAATCCAGTGCTTCCTGCCCCGCAACCTGCGCATGTTTAGACCAGGTGGGGTTGAGCCACGATAGGTACATCCCGGAACAAAGCATCTCCTCGCCCAACTACCCACTGCAATGGCTTCTCACTCACTACTTATAATTTCTACAGACAGCGAAGTAGCTACAAGCGTTTCATTGCGTCATCCGTTATGCTCGTAGACCCTGGTGGTCTATCATATGCATATTTACAAACGCTAGGTACCTAAACAATAATCTGCACATCATGCGTCCTCTGTCCGTTCTCGCCGACCCTGATGCAATATTTGGCTCAAAAACACGGTTTTCTCCCTAAGCTACAGAAAAGATCTACTCACTTCCTGGCTATCACCTGTTTATGCAATCTCGCGTGAATAAAACAAGGCCCCAACGCCCTCTATATTAAAACTACTTACCAAGCAACATCTGAAATCATGGACGCAAATGAGACGTTTGACTCACTACTTATAACCGTTGATATCCTGCGATCGATGTGGTTATTTAATTGTGCTTATAGACTACCTGATACCTCGACTAAGCGTGACAACACTCCTATAGTTACTTTGCGTAGGCATCAAACCTTTCGTACAAATACAAGCTGGTCGCAGGAGATTTCAACCAGCTTGCGTTAAACTGGTTCCCACCTGCTGCAACGAGGAAGTATGAAGGTCTATTAACATATATCAATTTAGCGGCTAGCCCTAACGGGTAAGTGCTGCAACTAGTGCAAAACATATTCTTGACTTAATATTTACTCTGGGCATTTAATCAACCCGTGACATCCAGGCCAGGAGTTCCTGGGTAGTGATCACACATTAGTGTATTGCTCGGTTTGCTTTAAGCGATAAAATGCCGTTTACACAGACGCAGATGCGGTCGTAGTATACCGCCCGATGCACATCGATAACCGGACAGTATTTGCCTTATTTGTCAGATCCAGAAATTGGGCTCGTTTGGCCAAACTGTTTTATGACTAAGTACTTTACTGTCTCAGTTCGCCAGCACCCATGCTGCGTTTAATTAGGCACCCATCTAAAAGTGTAACCAAACATAAAATGCATAATAGCATGAATCTTACAAACAAGCATTCACCTTTGCTAACCTCATGAAAGCGCTTGAGATTACGAGTTGGCTTGCTGCCAGATCTAAGCAGAAGCAAAACAAATAATGCGAACCAATAGTGCGAACAAAGTTAAGCAACTTAGCTGGCTATTGCGAACTGGGCCCCACAACTGTGCTTTGGATTCCAAGGAACGGCACACAAACGCAAGAAAATCGAGTGATGAAGTATATCAACGGAATTCCCGACGAGGCTATGCCGTGTAAACTATAAAACTGTAGTAAGACACTCTCTGATATTTACGAAGTACTAATTATTATATTTCTTTTATTTATGCAAGAGCATGGAACTATTGTACAAAATTATCTTATAGATTACGGGCACAGCTACTAGCAGATGTCTAGAAACATAGCTTTTTCTGTTATTTTCATTATTTTAGCTTTACACTAAAGTTTAGCCTCAAGCACAAGTCAAGTGACGCAAGAATCAGGTGTGAATCCTTCAGCTCTAATAAATCGCAGTGCCTAGAAATAGGTTCGATCTAACAGGCGCTTCAAGTGCCATGTAGCCAGTACATGCTTTCAATAGAATTCAACATAAATAGGATCCATTCTGCGAATACAACCAACAAATCATCCTTGAATGTTGGTTGAGACTAAATGCAGCCCATTCTAATTAAGAATAGCGGCGAAGGTATCCTTAATCTTCTTTTGAAACTCCACCTTAACACTGCAGAATCGTCTATAACCGGCAGCTTGGAAACATTCCATCATAATGCCACGGCATAATGGTGAAACCCTTCAGAAATTTGTTAACTATCGCCTAATTAACCACCATCCTATTATCTCGCGACTGATGATGAAGTTGTTTACAAGAGCCCTTATGAGTTACCGTTATACAGGCGAGCAACTAAATGGATAACAGCACGGACTCCTAAGTGCTCAATCTTGTTTGGCCTGTCAGCTGAACCTCCTCAATTTAGTCAACTAAGCCATTGACTTTAATCTGTCACTTGTTATTCCGTACCACTATTTGCAAAAGACGTTTGACAGGGTAACAAACTTGCACCTGATGCATTAGGTTACGTCACACGGGGTAGACATTCCTCTAGTAGACTGGCTGCTTTACTATCTAATGGGACGCAAGCTGTTTGTTTAGGTTAAGCAAACGGTAGCTACCCCAACCTCTGTCTTCTTTGACATGGTGCAAGTGAGCGTGCTTGACCCTACCCAATTTTGCTTTGTATCAATGATCTCGTCAGCAGTTTGCAGCACGACCACTACTACTTCTTCGCTGATGACATAAAAGTTAGTCGCGATTTTTTACCTAATAATGAAATCTCCAAATTTGGTGGAATCTGTGAGGATTTTAAATCACTTAAAACCTAGTGCGAACACTGCCACTTGCAGTTCTCTAGTCAAAAATCTACCAGCAGGCCCCACAAATTTTCTAAACCTACTGGGTTTCTAACATTATACAGTACTTTTATCCGATGGAACGCAATGGCAACACACCTCGGCCTGCGTTACTCCATGAACCTAAAATTTGCGGAGCAAGTTCTTTTTCCAGTGGCAAGAGTAATGAGGTTATCTACATACGCCGTTACACAACGCCGCGGATGCAAAGCTAAAACTTTATAAAATACACGTCCGTCTACTTCTTGAGTAATGCTCCTTAATAATATGTAACAACCTACGAAAGTAGTACCGTGCACCGCTTGTAAAAGCTCATCGGCGGTTTACGAAGGGGTTGACTCCATCACAACTAGCTCTTAGTTGTCGACCAAAGGGTGAACATATCAAAATTAACCCCCTAGGCAAAAGCGCATTATGCTTAACTTCGGCGGCTTACATAAGCTAATCCATAAAAGGTTGCACAATATTAGCACTTGTATAAACCTAAGCTTCCCATCTGAACCTAAATGCCGAAACAAAGGCCACACCAGTACCCCGCTAATGACAAAGAAGGGACTGCAACCTCGCTTCTTTTCAAGTTTGTACAAAACACGAAACAGGTTAGCTTCCAAACTAAGCGCAATCTAAAACTTGCAGGTACTCAGAACGATACAAAGATTCCTACGTGTTGACAATACACACCTCAGCCTCAATATCTGTGATTCCCAAGGCCACTTCTTCGAAACCAGCCCGACGTAGTTTGAGGACGCCAAAGATGTGCCGCATGACATATGTGCACCGAGCTTCAAATCCGCACAGTGTGTCCTTACCGTCTTAACACCTAATAGATTTTAGCAGTATCCGTCGAACCCATTTTCCAAGTTTTAATAATAGCAATCAGAGTATAAGATGGCTGCGTCATTAATAACCACTTGTTTACCTGCTTTAGCCTTTCATGCGGACACTATGGCTTAAAGACTGCTCTAGGGGAAGAATAGTTGTCACCACATAGGCAAGCTGTAAGGGCTAATCGGTATAGCTACCCATATGAATAGGCTCTATCAGTGGCCACCCTTTGATGTTATCTTATCCATTACAGCTGGTACAACAATAAGGAAATGTAAGACGGATCAGTCTCACGCATCTTACTAGTACTTTGACTAGGAAGCCGAGTAGCTTTTGCCGGTACATTCTGACTTGCTTCGGTTCTCTCACTGAGACTCTGGTCGAAAAACTGCAAGTGTCAACCGGCAGCACCAACTGCGGTTCTCTTTTTCAATAGCCAATTTCACTGCACACTAAGCGCACCAAATGGTACAGCCTAGTCTTATGAATAAATACATAAATAAATAAAAAAAGCAAATATATAAATTTGCAAATATGTAGACCGGTTAGTTGTTGCGCCCTTAAGGGAGCAGCTAAATGTTTACATTACTCCTATGCTCTTGCATATGAGTTTTTCGCAAAACTATTAACTGCACTGCGTGCGCTCTTAAACGTGCCCGACGATATGCCACCCGGAACAATTAACCCAAGTTCGCTGCACTGTACATTGCCACAAACATATTGCGGAGACTGCTTCTCTGCAGACCTTAATATCTACGGGGCATGTGTAGGCGACATAACCTTCATAGGTGAAAGTCTAGGTATGTATTCTCGGCAAGCACATTTAGCACTGGGCGCAACCGCAGCCTTAATCACAAGGCTGTCCAAGCGGCCATGTGTCTCCTGTTGCTTCCTGAGGGACATGCCGGGCTCCAGTGCACTAAAATTTGTTTTGTTCTAAATAAATAAATAAATATTTTATTATTGAATGCAACGAGGCATACCAAGTCAAACATGGTCAAACTTACCAGCAATTATGTGGTGCAGCAAATACGTTACAGTGCACGTACTTGGTTATGGTCAAACGTTGTACACGTTGTAGAAACGAACTGAATACTTAGGAGGAGCAAAGTGGTTAACGTAGTTACGATGAATTGGATTCTTGTGTGTGTAGAGTAAACAGGAAAAGCACGGTAGGTAAAGAGATGATAGTATGTGAAGAGTATGAGAGTCTATTTTTGCGTGTCAATATAATGGTGTAAAATAACTTTCTTCAATATGCCAGAGTGTACTTGTGGGTAGTGACTTTACTCGGTGTTGAGTCATATCAGTCAGGTCGCAGTGCTGATAAGCGGATTTTGTGACTTTTATAGGGAGAGCGCTTGCCCGGCGAACAGTTACCACGTTCTGGAGCTCTGCCGTCGATAGTTTTGAGTTGTCATGTACATCTAGCGAAACCGCTACGAAACCATTCTTTCACTGTTATTCGAAATCGGATGACCCTTCTTGTTGTTGCTCAGACAGCTCAGTCCGGGCGCGCCATAGCGTTTGAGTCGAGTCGTTTGGGGTGATTAATTGTGCAGGTAAGTAGAAGTTCAAGGTATTCCGGTGTCTCCCTTTCTGTGCTTTTATATACTTGCTGCAGCGTGAGGAATCAGGGTCCAACAATTCTCGCTGGCCATCAGCCGCTGAGTTGTTGGGTGCCGTTGGTTTGTCTTACTTTAAAGCCATGGTCCAGGTAAGTGCTCGCTATTGATTTTGTTTCATCGCAGACGGTGGCAGATCCTCCATCCAAATCCGGATCGCAGTAAAGCTCCAAACCTTGAAGAAAAGGGCAAGAGATGAACAAGCCGAGAGTAGACCGAGTTGGACAGTCGTGGGACCAGGCAATATGAAAATCCTAATTTAAGACATTTAGGCTTGATACAAACTGTTGTATACTTTACAACAGATATTACGCTAAAAATGTTTTTGATCATGAAACTAAAGCATGGCGTAATGATGAAATTATTGTGAGGTACATGAAAAGCAAGAGCATGGTTCAGGTAAGCGGTCCACGAGGTGTTAGATTAAGATGATGAGACAAATGTGTGGGAAGAGAGAGGGAATCGGCTCCAAAACGTGTGTCGAAAGCTTAGTGGATAAACAGCAAAAAAGCAGCCTATGAACCAGAAATTGCGAAATAGGAAGGCCCATCGGCGTTTCAATAGTGTAGGTTAACCAGCCAAAGGTTTTTATCCTAGATTGTCATAAGGAAGCCAATGGACGCAAAGAGCAGCGAGGGATTTGTCGCAGCCCAAATTATGCATTATTTTGGTGGCCACAAAGTAAGCTGGCTTAACATTGCTGCGTTCCAAATATTTTCACGGTTAGCTATAAGAGCAGGGAAAACTGTCACATTTTTACGTATATTTTGATTAAGGGCCGCCATTTTGGTTACACTCTTCGGCAACAGTTGAACCTGTAACTCTTTACCAGCAATGCTATTAACCTCGACGCTTGCACTCCTAAATGCGTCTAAGGATATATCGTCAAGAATATTGAACACTAATGGGCTACGCGATCCATTTTCTGCACGCAGCATTATTTGTTGCTAGGACCACCGTTTTTTCTTTTCAAAGTGGATGTGGTTGACTCCAGCTGCAAAGCTGAACTTTGTGGCTTGACTTATACAAGGGGTATTTTGTCTCAAGGCGCTGGCGGTTTTGGTCTCTGAATGGAGCTTATGCGGGGCTCAATTCTATCGTCGTACAATTTTCCAACCATATCCGTTTTGACAGGGCTATTTAAAAGTTGCGGTAGTGTTTTGTCAAGCGTTGTCTTTTCTGGTATATCGGGTTGCGTTTTACCAACAACTTAGCACTTACTATTAACTGCGACGTATCCAGCAGCGTTCTCAGTTGAGCTGTTTGTATCCACGTTTCTTACGGCTTTATGGATAATACTGGTCCCAGGGTTTGCAAATGCTTCCAAGACATAAAGAAGTCCAGTATACACATCAGACGAGCTATCTTAATCCAGGGTAGGGGAGTCACTTAAGTACACAGGCGCCGGTGCGTTGTCGCAGCTCACGTAAACACATCTAGTCTGTGCGGTGCGCGTTGTCTGTCTATCGTACCGGCGTTGCAAAGCCTTTCTAGTTAGTTTTACCTCTGTTATCGAAAGTCGTGAAGATTCTAAATTTGCTTTGATAAAAGCGAAAGTTTTGAACCCATCGCGCATTATCGAACTTGGCTAAAAAAGGAGGTCGGTTTTGTGTAGCCTATTTCCTCAGCCTTGAGCAACTCAGTAAGTTGTGTTCTAAATCACATGTTCATAAATGTTTTGCTAGTGGTGTGCAATTTCAGGCGGTCTGGAACACTACTACCACATCACTGTAGCAAATAGTGTTAAGGAACCTCCTAGCCAAATCTGCAGGCTAAAGCTCCATGATGTTCTCCGGGTGAACCGTAGTCGTTAGAGCTGCTAGTCTATCAGTAAATGGTTTTAATGTGTGGAAGAGCATGTTGACCATTACCAATTCCTTTTGAAGTTCTGCCGTTGGGTACGGTGCATGGTATAGGTGTACCTGATAAGTTCTTGCTGATAGCTTTAGCTATAGCCGGGGTGCGCCATAAGGGTCTCATACACCTAGTGGTAAGGTCAAGACGACGGTCACAGACCAAGTGCAGAGAAAAGAGTAATAGAAAAGCAATGATAAGGGCAGTAAAAATGGAAGGTTTACGATAAAGAAGAAGACGACGAAGGAGAAGAAGTGATAACATAAGCTCTGGGGACAGCAAACGCCTTTGAATGTTTGAACAAATTGAGAGGCAAAACAAAACGGACCTATTTATTTTGTATAGCGGTGCGCGGAAAAGAACATTAGCTTGTGCTAAACTGTTTGTAACGACGCTAAAACCGTACCGCCAATGAGGCAGTCGTCCTTACTGAAGGACTATAAGGCAAAACCACAAGACCATCTCACAGACACACTACTAAAGCTCCTAAACCTCGAAAGTTAGCTGAAATCTATGAAAACACTACTGCTGCTTATCTAGCAAGTCTTAACGCAAGGCACGCCGCTAGCGCAACTATTCGGCCTACATAAATCTAGCAACCTTTAATAACTCTACGTAGCCGGTGACCTGCTTAACACCCTTGCGAACGAAGTAAATGAACGAATCACCCTTGCACGAATTTCAGTAATGTTTAATGTGCCCGACCACATTCTACTTGATAAAGTATCGTGCTAAATTCTAAGCGTAGGCATACTGCATTGGGATTGATGATCGAGTAGCTGCCTCCGGAAAATGAACAAATGCCTATCAGGCCCAATGGTTTTCATGTTCAGCAGCCACAACCTATCCAAATGTCTTCTAGCTAGCGAGGTCATTATAAGACAGCAAGCAAACCTCAGAGCCTTACTGAGTAAACAGGGTATAACGCCGCTAAACGGGGCGTTCATGTCCAACGGAAATACTCCAACGTTACAGAATGTGCGCAATGCCTTACACAAGAAAATGACTACTACCTGTCCTATCTCTACGCTTCCCACCAAATTAGGTTCTTCTCTGAAAACTTCTATCAAACGGCCAGGCATAAGTAATGTTACTGGACGGAGCACAGCAATGGCCGCTACTACCTTTTCTAAAGCAAATACCAAAAACCACCCATACGACTCCAATGTCGGGCATGCAACCGACTAGTAGGTAACTGAGCGCAACTCCCACCAACTGCACGTCGATGACTTACAATGTGGACAAAAACCTGTCACAGCGGCACTTAGACATTACCGTAATACTTGTTCCCAAGCTAGAGGCAGCGGATACGACAAGCATATCAGACTTATTAGCTAAAATCTAGGAGGCAACTGTGGACATGATGGAATGCAACGAACAGCCTATCAGCGTTCATGACATGCATGACACGGACACCGAACCGATAGTATATGTTGGTTCTCATCGTATACTTCATTTTCCACTATCGTCAATCATTTCACGCAGCCTGATACTTACACGGTGCCAAAATCTAACTGCCCAAACCCACGGTGTTCGATAAATGTGTGTCCTTGGCTATCCTAAAAACCGCACAGGTATAAATAAATAAATAAATAGTATATTCTCGGTAAAACGAGACACACCTGTAAAGGAGTGATCAAATATGCATACAAGCATACCTTCTGTGGAAGGTTAAAACATTTCGTTTTAATGAAAGGTGTAAAAGAAAAGATGTTGTCCGTATGAGTGAGCATACTGTCAGGTAATAGTCAGACCCAGGGACATTATGGCGCTGTGGCGCGCAAAAATCCGTAAAAACACAAGTTGGGGGTAATTTCGCCAGGTAGTGATCCGTGAGCACAGGAGCCTAAACAAGGTTTTGTTGCAACCAATAACCATTACGAGATAGGGATGATCTGTGCTCCAACATAGCATTCTTCATAGCAGAATTAGTTGCACAGTTTCGATGTAGAAGGCTGAGGACTGCGTCAGTGTGAAATGCTTAGCTGTGACTTTATTTTGTGGCGAGTCACATCCGCCACGTTGCAGTGTTGTTAAGCGGACATTTGTGGCTTTTTATAGGGAGAACGCTTGCCAGGCGAAAACCCACCACGTCCTGGAACACTGCAGTAGCTTTCGTTGAACAGTAGTGCAAGTCGGTTATGCATCGTATAGACCGATTGTGCATTCTATTATTCGCAGTCGGTTGACAGCCAAAATTCTTCGTTGGTTGGCCGAATGGCTTAGTTCTGATACGCCAGCAGTCGTTGAAGCTGGTCAATGATGCAAGATTCGAAGAGTCGAATGATAATGATGCAGGTGAGTAAACACATTGTTAATAGAGGCCGGCTCTTCTATTATATTCTTGCTCGGCTCGCAAACCGTGTCCAGATATCCACGCTGGACTTGTCATGAGGTCGGTGAGTGAAGTTGTTTCTTGTGGCTGAATATGTCCTTAATAGGTAAAGACGCCATTCTCCGCAAATTGGATTTGGGATTCCTGCAAATGTAAGTAAGTGTAACTGTTTCCATAGCCAAATGAAAATTTCATGGAAGACCATCGGAATAGCCACGTATACGTGCGCAACGCTGTCCGTGAAATGACATCAGAATAGCTCCAGGTGACTGGCGAATAGGAATGTTTGAGGCAGTGAAGGTAATCACGCCAGAGTTGTTCGTCTTCGGTTGTGGAACGGGGATCCATGTACATATATTATTCCGGGTGAGTAAATTGTTCTCTGAGTACGAGGCAAGCTAAACCCATTTGTTTAGACCCCGTGAAGGTAGCGCCTCCGGAATGGCGGAATAAGATCCATTTGGACCCGTGTGTGGGTTTTTCATTTCCTGGAGAAAGGTCCAAGCTTTTTGTGGATGGGTCGGCCAGTCCCAGTGGATAAACCTTCTTGTTTTGGCGGATGTACCTGTGGGAATCTCGGGAAAAACGGGCAACGGACAAGAGGTGGCCAAACAGAGACAGCAATGAATCAAGAAGCAATAACACAGACTGGTGGCGCTCACCGGCGCCTATGATACATTCAAACTTATGTAATTTTGTTTAGTGAACATAATTTGCAAGCGCGTTCTATACATTACGTCGCTGGTGTGACTCAGACATCAGCTACTACGTGGGAAGAAGGTTCTGCACGCGCAGGATCAAAAGACCGATATAACAAAGTGTTTTAACAAAAGTTAAGCGAATGATGCGATGGTTTTAGAGAAGCAGGTAAACCGATGACGATGGCAGAAGCCAGAATGCGAGAGGCATCTTAGGTGAAACTGAGGACCACTAGGTTGAGACCGAATGCGGGAGCAAGACAGGTAGAGCAACATTCCAAGAGGAAAAGGAATTTCAAGGAATCGGCTAGGAGCGAATGAATGCTGACGGCAATACGAGGAGTAGTTCGTAAGAGTAATTACGCTAAAGCGTTCATGATTCTGCAGTCTAAAAGCCGTCAGAATCTAGGAAAATGGTCACAGGGGGCCAAAACTGCCGTGCATTGGGAGTCGTTATGACACGTACGGTCTCAATAGTATACCAGTGCGAGCATAGTGTAAAGAGTATAGGAATAGGAAGAGCGGTAAGTTGAGCATACTAATGGAAGTACTAGTCAAGCAACACTTAGCAATGGTCCGAGTGCCGCCAATACTCAGGAGAGAACTATGGAAACCGAACAATACTTAAGTGCTCTAATACGGTCAAGGCTACTCCTCCGCGTCCACCAGACACCCCACGCCAACAGACTACTTGCTCGCACACATTAAAACCACCAGCACATCCTTTTGTGCCAAAGTCTAGTAGAGGGACCACCAATCTTGAGGTGCCACATGGGAAGAAGTACCACGTGAGGCAACTGATGCCAACCAACCTGTCCCCGTCACTGTTAAAGCACCTCTAAACATCAACCACACGACCAACTTCAGGCCCGACTTCTCAGCTCATATACCTCACCAGTTAGCTCCACGTAACTCCCCTCGGACTCACTGCTCTATAACTCTATCAACCACTTCACTCACCTTCCGTTGACCCACCTGGCACAAAAGGCAGAAAGCTATTTTGAGACTTTTACTGTGCTTTCGAGGCAAAAGGATATCGAGAAGTCTTCTTTTAACAAGCTTTCCATCGATCGTAATGCCATGAGCATATGGCTGCTAGGAGCACAACGGTTTATTCCGTGGTAACACTACAGCGTGCTTTCACGCAATTCCGAAGGTATGGGTAATTGCGTAAAAAATACATACATTTAGGGAGGAGCACTAGAATATCTGGGACTTCCAGAATCAGTACTACAAAAGGAAAGCCGCCTGAGCGAGGGTAGTGAGAAGGTTTGAGTGCACGAAAAACGTGGATGGTCGCGCGCAGGTTGCATTCGATGGCATTCAGCTTAGCATCTGTGAGCTGGGGTGTCGTGGGCGATGTCGCCCAATCAACGGCGGAAAAGCAGCTTCAAAAGTGCTTGTTGCTATGGTCAAAAATTTAGGGGGCAGTGGTGATTGTGCCGTCGGGAAGTGATAATGAGGCCATGGTTTGGCTACCGGAATAATTCACCACCAGATAATGGCTAACGAGCAATAAGTTTAGACCGCTTCATGTGATTGTTGGTATGTCTGTCTTCACTGGTTACGGCATAAGCTTTGGATCATGTGGCAGCTAGGATCTCCACCCTATTCAGGCAGCACAAATTGCTTACTTGACTATTTCAACTTGGAGAGAAATCATGGGGGTTTCCTTAAGACGCGCATCAGGGCAACACAGAAAATGGTGCTAGACCACTTTCATTAGACTGTCTGTCGCTTATGCTCGGGGCTTCCAACCGGTGTCCCATTGCCTAACGTCCCATGAGCAATGAGAGTATCAAGAAGGCCGAAACAGCGTTCTCAGGCTCGCGAACTTGAATGCATAGCACGCGATCTCGAGAATGCGCCACGTTAAAAGCTTGTTACGATGCGCTAACATGCCTGTAAAATGGTGTAGTAAAAGCTGCTGTTAAGCGTGTTTTAGAGCTCACTTTGTAAGAAGCACGCCAAGGGGGAGAAAGGCATACAAGTATTTCTCTTTCTCAGATAATTTTTTTATATCTTCACTGCTTAGTTGGCCATAACTTTAGGCTCTTTACAGTGTATAATATCACTTGTACTCATTTTACTGGCTCTATATGGGCAGGCCAGCCTGCATTTTAAATAAGTTTTGGCGTACACTACAGCCGCGATCTGCTTACCTATACGTCTTCTTTATCACCTATAGCTTAAGAAACAAATTGAGCTTTCCAACACCTTGGTATTGCCTGTGGTTTCTACAATAAATGTTTGGTACAATTTTTCAAAATACCTTGTCTGAACTTATCGAACAATACCACAGTTTTCCGCAAGATATCAGATATCTTTGTGTGGATTTCCAATAAGTTGGCTTTCGGCAAGATGCTTGGAAGGCATTTATTTTCGTCACGTCTAAGTATTTTTGGCCCGAGCAACCGGAGAACGCACATATGCTTCGTTGAAACAGGGTGGAAGATGTGTGCGATGAATGTGCCCAGCACCTTCACTTTCTCTCCTGTGTATGCTTGCAATCGTAAATTTGTTATACCCAACTCTGGCTGCTTTGCTAATGCATCCAAGCCCATCAGAGTAAATGGGGAACCAATATCAATTTAGATATCTACGTGTTACCCATTTACATTGACCTACACTACCGTCGATGTTTCCGACGTTATGGTGTAATTAAAATATTGAGATATTGAACCAGTTCTGGTGTAGGTCAGCAGTGATGCAGTTTGTAGCTTCTTGTTACACGCGTGCAAATATTTTCTGCTTGGAAGGACACTTTTTCTCAACCTAACCTTTATTACCACAGGACCTCCACACTGCATGAAGGTGCTGATAATCTATTGCGGACCAATGACGTTCATCGCAGCGATAACAACGAAATCCTTTATGCTGCACAAGTTGAGTTGCGGTTTGATCACAGTTAGGGTGGGAGACGTTGTTTACATCCTGTGCGTTCAAATGATTGGAGGGAGAAAAAGCAGCTAGTTGCTGGCGGGAGTTTTGCACGCCGTCAAAATATAATACAAGCTTATTCCAAAATCTGGAGTATTTCGTCCCCAAACCTCAGCCGCTCCCTTGCCTTCTCATCGAGAAAACTAAAATTAACCCCTGTAGCAGCGTCGCTTCTTAGACCTGTGTCGGTAGATTCTGACCATTGGCAAAAGGTGGAGCAGTAAGGAATCAAGAGATAGACTCATTTACTCTTTTATTCGATTGTTGTGGCACGGCGTTGAATTTATAGAGTGCTATGAACACATGTGGCATTTTCCCAATGTTGGTCCATAGAATACAAGACAGACTGTAGATCTCTATTTGTATGGACTTGGAAACTGTCGAAATGCCACTGGCCCTCATTACCGAGGTAGTGGATTAGTAGTTTGATTTTCGCGGCATCGTTTAGCGTGTGCTTGCATCCAAGAAGCAATAGTTGGTCCACGTAATTCAGGAAAGTAGTTATTCACTGTGTTTACTGCTAGGTACTAGGTCTTTAAGTGTGTGAATTCCAAAACGTTGTAGTGTCGCAACTGAATTCGCCATTAGTACTCCGATACCATTGCTCGTCAATATGTTACACCCAAGTGAAATCAGAACCGCAACCTAGGTAGTAGGAAAAACTTTAATAACAAGCGGAAGCTGTTCACTGCACTCATCACATGTGACCATCAAAAAGTTTCACATGAAAGCAACAAGGATATCCAGTTTGTAGTAAGACAATGGCGGACACTGCTTGGTTAACACACAAATGCGAGCACACTCGAGTACACGCGCTCTTACGCAGCAGCTTCCTCGGCTGGATGTATTTGGCATGACGAATGACCGTAGAAAGTTAGTGCAAAGATAAAAAGCCATGGTGTGCTGACCCCTTAAGCCATGAGAAATTTCTGTGCGCGTGATAACGAAGGTTATCTGGCGGAATTGTTGTGGAATGACACTGTGTACGCATATAGTAATAATGTTTGTGCCACGGCATGCAAGAATAAATTGCAGCCTCGCGTAGAGTTTTATCTGTCTAACATGCTGGATAAAGAGGGCTAACGCAAATTGAGCTAGGGATAGCCAATGAGGAAGCAGAATTGCTGTATAAGAGAAGTGTCTAAGATGTGGCAGCGAATAAGCGCTGAGGGAAACACGGTGCGTATGGGACTAAAAAGTAACAGCTCGCAAACCATTGCGACATGCAAACTAGCTAGAAGTAACCTAAAGAAGGTTACTTCATGAATGGGCAGTGAAATGACAGGAGGTATGTGTGCAGTTATATTTCTGGAGATGTCAGAGCGTTAGAGGCTAAAGCGCAGTGGCGCGTTGAGTTAGATCTTTAATGCGTGCTAGAAGGAAAGCTACTGCAAATTGAGCTAGGGAAGCCAAGGCTAGACTGAATAAGACGAAGTAACGCATAAATTGCAACTAATAGAAAAAGCAACGATCAGTACGTGTGAAGCTAAAAGAAAGCAGCGCTCTTATCAGGAAAGTCAGTGGAGCTATGTTAAAAGATTTAGGCCTGGTTATTCATTATATGAAGCAGACAGACAAGTCGAAACCAAAAGGCGGTGGATTCAGTTAGGAATGGGGAGCGCACTTGAGGAGAGTGAATCAGGCTACAAATTAAACGTGATATGCTGTTACTATTACAAAGTAAGGTAGCGTTTTCAAATAGTAGAGAGTTGTGACCACTTCAGTAGCTGAAGAAACCAAATGGTAGAAAGATGGTCAAGCACACTGAGTGTAAGTCCGTCAAACACTGGGATGTAGGATCTGCTTCTAATGGAGGAGGGCGACCTTATGAAGATAGTCATAGGCTAGGGAAGCCTTAATGGCTGGGGTCGCCCGAAAGGATTAAAAAGGATAAGCTTAATAGGGAAGTGAATCTATCGAGGGATGACATATGGGGGTTTGAGCCAAAATAGTGTAGGATACCATGCTTAGAAAGTCAGGCGATGGACCATATGAGATGTCCAGGTCCTGCATACAGTATAGTATGGTTGAGCAAAAGTGTGAATGAGGAAGGTGCGGTCAGAGAGGTGCGAAGTTGGTGCTAAGTGAATAAAGGAGGCAGTTGTCTGATAATTGGTGTATGTGGACCTTCCTTAGTACAGTGTATTCCAGCAGAGCTGGTAGAATGAATCCAGATAGGTAATAACACAAGCGAGGACTAAATATGAGTGGCAGACGTTAAGAAATGAAAACCTTGGTAGCGCATTCGAGAGATATGACCAAATCAGACATCGGAATTTTCAATAAGGTGTGCGAGAACCAGGCACCTGAGGAGCGAATAAAGCGAGGGCTGAGAACTGCGAGGCTGATGCTATTACGGAAAAGGGGACCGTGGTCAAACTAATCGTGTTGTGACTATTTCACTGGCCGGAGATATCAAGCAGCAGAATGATGGCTTCGAAAACGGGGGTAATTCAAGTAAACATTGGGGAGTTAAAGAAGGTGGTAATAGAAATCTTTGACATTGTTCAGCAATCCGTGGGCTAGGCGACGCTCAGTGACAGGACTGAACCATAAGTATAAAGAAGGAAATCATGATAAGGAGGTTGCTAGGAAATTAATACATAACGTTTTATTCTCGAATTCATCAAGGTACACCAACTCAGGCATGATCAAAAGGAAGCATTAGTCAAGTCTTGTGTTGACTTGATCTTTACAAAGTACTGTATAGTCCAAAAGCGATAGTAGAATGAGGCCAGATATTGAAAAGTCAGGCAACGTTCACGTTCGTATTGCTGATAAGGTTGAAAAGGAAGTTAAGGTTATTCCTAATTCTACGCAACTATAGCGGTTTCAGTCTCAGTTGTTTGCATCGATCAAGTTAGTTCAGCGTGGACGTGGCTAGTAGACGCTTAGCAAAGGCGATAACCTATCGCCCTTACGTGGGTTTATAAAAGTCATGGAGCAGTATTCCAGAATAACTTGCGCGTTTGTAGAGTGTTGGCCGAGATTCCATGAGTGACATTGATTTGAGTTTATCTCGCCTTGCTGATTTTGCCTTAGCCTCGCTATAGCTCTGTTGCTCCGCGAAGTTAACGGAGCAAGCGGAATGCAATCCCAAGTCACGAACGGAGCGACTGATGACTGGCGGAGCGCACCCTAGAGGGAGGGTGTTGGGCAGCACGGTGCATTGGTAATAAAGGATACTGTATTTCCCTGGTGAAAATTCCACCCTTTTATACCGAGATTGTCACATTCATGACGTCGGGCACCCAAGCAATCGTCCATAGCTGCGACACTACTGCAATACGAGGCACATTGTTCCCCTATCTGGAAACGAGTGGAACATAATACGTCGCATTTACTACTTAACGACCGGGCAACTGGTTTGTTATCTTGCAAGGATAAACCGTTCCCGAGGCCTGAATAATTGCGTTTAATTCGCCAAACAATGTCTCTTTCATTTACTCCTTACCTGGGGCTCTGCTTTTGAGTTCAGAAGGCACATTCGCCTGTCTATATAAGGTCAGCACAATGGGTTTGGCCATTTTTCGCTGCTAGATATTTTCTTTTGCTTGCCACTCATCCAGAGCTCAGCACATTGCTTTGTCTCTCATTTGGCAGGGGACACTTACGTTACCAACTCATCTTAAAATTACCCCTGGAGGACCACCGATTTGCTTTTCGGGACAATGTCCTATCCTTCAGGGCTTTAACAACCCTTCAACATATTTCACTGGATATCCCGTGGAAAGTTTCCGTGGTTCTGTAGACGATAAACACATCAAATTCAAAACATATTCAATTCATGACCTACCTATCGGGCCCAGCCAATCAGTTAGGACAGAACTGGACACAGGAACGAAATAGGCTCTCGTCTAACGCATCAGCCAAACGGAAAATATGACGCAACTTGACTGAGAACGACGGAGCATATAAACGATTAACAAGAGAAATGGCCAGTAACAATTAGCCATTCAATGGATCAACGGCAGTGCTTCAGGACGTGGTGTGTCTTTGCCTGGCAAGCTTTCGCCCCATAAAAAGCCACAAATGTCCGTTTAACAACAGTGCAACGTGGCGAATGTGACTCGCCTCTGAATAAAGTCACAGCCCATAAGTTCACTGGTAGGTCAACTAGCATCACAATTCTAAATACGATGGTTACACTGGAACTTCTACGTCTGCATTTACTGTGGTCTCATCTTTCTACGGTTTCACGCATATACTGTATTCGTTTTATTTTCTATGATATCACCATTGATCTTTGCGTTACGTACGCACGAACTCAGTATACTGTCCCACCTCTCTCGACCTTGCTTCTTATTGATCATTCAAAATCCTTAATCTGTTCATAGCTGAGGTATGACTGCATTATATGGTAGACCGATTTTGTCCTTACAAACCGGTCCCCACCTCACGACAGCCCAAATTATTATTTCAAATTTCCACCATTGTGCAGTTCCAATCAGGAAGGTATGAATACTTTTCTATTGTCGCTGTTACAATTGCCGTAAAATCTTTGCACAGTTGCACCTACCTGCTTGTGCCTCCATGGGCTTGCCTCATATAGTCGGGAATAAAATGTGTATCTATTTATTTACCGTTGACCGGTTTTCAGTTTCACCCAAGTCGTTTTGTATGTAAGAGTTACGGCCACACGATATTGCTGGGTCGAAGGACAATCCTACTTTGTTGTTGCCTGCGATTAAGTAAAGTGTGCCGGTTAGAAGACTTGGAACCTGTGGTTAGCTTAAAGTAGAAACAGCTACGGTCGTGCACAGTGCCTTGGAAGACATCAACGATGACTGGTTGTCGTGATGTGCTGGTGCTACCCAGGTATACAGGCTGTGTTCGGTCAGTAAGGAGGATGAAAACCATGAGTGCAACTTGGCGGATTTACCAAATGAAGCAAGGCTGGTCTGAAATTCACGCTGTCGGACGCGGACATATGCCTTATTCATATATAGGAAGACGTCGGTCACTGTGTGCCCCAACTCTATTGCATTGGTTAGGTTGTTTAAAAACTGACAATGGCCTCATTATCGCTTCCCGACGGCACAATCACCACTGCCCCCTAAATTTTTGACCATAGCAACAAGCACTTTTGAAGCTGCTTTTCCGCCGTTGATTCGGCGACATCGCCCACGATACTTAGCTCACAGATGCTAAGCTGAATGCCATCAAATGCAACCTGCGCGCGACCATCCACGTTTTTCGTGCACTCAAACCTTCTCACTACCCTCGCTCAGGCGGCTTTCCTTTTGTAGTACTGATTCTAGAAGTCCCAGATATTCTAGTTATCCTCCCTAAATGTACGTATTTTTTACGCAATTACCCATACCTTCGGAATTGCGTGAAAGCACGCTGTAGTGTTACCACGGAATAAACCGTTGTGCTCCTAGCAGCCATATGCTCATGGCATTACGATTGATGGAAAGATTGTTAAAAGAAGACTTCTCGATATTCTTTTGCCTCGAAAGCACAGTAAAAGTCTCAAAATAGCTTTCTGCCTTTTGTGCCAGGTGGGTCAACGGAAGGTGAGTGAAGTGGTTGATAGAGTTATAGAGCAGTGAGTCCGAGGGGAGTTACGTGGAGCTAACTGGTGAGGTATATGAGCTGAGAAGTCGGGCCTGAAGTTGGTCGTGTGGTTGATGTTTAGAGGTGCTTTAACAGTGACGGGGACAGGTTGGTTGGCATCAGTTGCCTCACGTGGTACTTCTTCCCATGTGGCACCTCAAGATTGGCGGTCCCTCTACTAGACTTTGGCACAAAAGGATGTGCTGGTGGTTTTAATGTGTGCGAGCAAGTAGTCTGTTGGCGTGGGGTGTCTGGTGGACGCGGAGGAGTAGCCTTGACCGTATTAGAGCACTTAAGTATTGTTCCGTTTTTTCATACCTGTGCGGTTTTTAGGATAGCCAAGGACACACATTTATCGAACACCGTGGGTTTGGGCAGTTAGATTTTGGCACCGTGTAAGTATCAGGCTGCGTGAAATGATTGACGATAGTGGAAAATGAAGTATACGATGAGAACCAACATATACTATCGGTTCGGTGTCCGTGTCATGCATGTCATGAACGCTGATAGGCTGTTCGTTGCATTCCATCATGTCCACAGTTGCCTCCTAGATTTTAGCTAATAAGTCTGATATGCTTGTCGTATCCGCTGCCTCTAGCTTGGGAACAAGTATTACGGTAATGTCTAAGTGCCGCTGTGACAGGTTTTTGTCCACATTGTAAGTCATCGACGTGCAGTTGGTGGGAGTTGCGCTCAGTTACCTACTAGTCGGTTGCATGCCCGACATTGGAGTCGTATGGGTGGTTTTTGGTATTTGCTTTAGAAAAGGTAGTAGCGGCCACTGCTGTGCTCCGTCCAGTAACATTACTTATGCCTGGCCGTTTGATAGAAGTTTTCAGAGAAGAACCTAATTTGGTGGGAAGCGTAGAGATAGGACAGGTAGTAGTCATTTTCTTGTGTAAGGCATTGCGCACATTCTGTAACGTTGGAGTATTTCCGTTGGACATGAACGCCCCGTTTAGCGGCGTTATACCCTGTTTACTCAGTAAGGCTCTGAGGTTTGCTTGCTGTCTTATAATGACCTCGCTAGCTAGAAGACATTTGGCTAGGTTGTGGCTGCTGAACATGGAAACCATTGGGCCGGATAGGCATTTGTTCATTTTCCGGAGGCAGCTACTCGAGCATCAATCCCAATGCAGTATGCCTACGCTTAGAATTTAGCACGATACTTTATCAAGTAGAATGTGGTCGGGCACATTAAACATTACTGAAATTCGTGCACGGGTGATTCGTTCATTTACTTCGTTCGCAAGGGTGTTAAGCAGGTCACCGGCTACGTAGAGTTCTTAAAGGTTGCTAGATTTATGTAGGTCGAATAGTTGCGCAAGCGGCGTGCCTTGCGTTAAGACTTGCTAGATAAGCAGCAGTAGTGTTTTCATAGATTTCAGCTAACTTTCGAGGTTTAGGAGCTTTAGTAGTTTGTCTGTGAGATGGTCTTATGGTTTTGCCTTATAGTCCTACAGTAAGGACGACTGCCTCATTGGCGGTACGGTTTTAGCGTCGTTACAAACAGTTTAGCACAAGCTAATGTTCTTTTCCGCGCACCGCTATACAAAATAAATAGGTCCGTTTTGTTTGCCTCTCAATTTGTTCAAACATTCAAAGGCGTTTGCTGTCCCCAGAGCTTATGTTATCACTTCTTCTCCTTCGTCGTCTTCTTCTTTATCGTAGACCTTCCATTTTTACTGCCCTTATCATTGCTTTTCTATTACTCTTTTCTTTGCACTTGGTCTGTGACCGTCGTCTTGACCTTACCACTAGGTGTATGAGACCCTTATGGCGCACCCCGGCTATAGCTAAAGCTATCAGCAAGAACTTATCAGGTACACCTATACCATGCACCGTACCCAACGGCAGAACTTCAAAAGGAATTGGTAATGGTCAACATGCTCTTCCACACATTAAAACCATTTACTGATAGACTAGCAGCTCTAACGACTACGGTTCACCCGGAGAACATCATGGAGCTTTAGCCTGCAGATTTGGCTAGGAGGTTCCTTAACACTATCTGCTACAGTGATGTGGTAGTAGTGTTCCAGACCGCCTGAAATTGCACACCACTAGCAAAACATTTATGAACATGTGATTTAGAACACCACTTACTGAGTTGCTCAAGGCTGAGGAAATAGGCTACGCAAAACCGACCTCCTTTTTTAGCCAAGTTCGATAATGAGCGATCGGTTCAAAAGTTTCGCTTTTATCAAAGCAAATTTAGAATCTTCACGACTTTCGATAACAGAGGTAACACTAACTAGAAAGGCTTTGCAACGCCGGTACGATAGACAGACAACGCGCACCGCACAGACTAGATGTGTTTACGTGAGCTGCGACAACGCACCGGCGCCTGTGTACTTAAGTGACTCCCATACCCTGGATTAAGATAGCTCGGCTGATGTGTATACTGGACTTCTTTATGTCTTGGAAGCATTTGCAAACCCTGGGACCAGTATTATCCATAAAGCCGTAAGAAACGTGGATACCAACAGCTCAACTGAGAACGCTGCTGGATACGTCGCAGTTAATAGTAAGTGCTAAGTTGTTGGTACAACGCAACCCGATATACCAGAAAAGACAACGCTTGACAAAACACTACCGCAACTTTTAAATAGCCCTGTCAACACGGATATGGTTGGAAAATTGTACGACGATAGAATTGAGCCTCGCATAAGCTCCATTCAGAGACCAAAACCGCCAGCGCCTTGAGACAAAATACCCCTTGTATAAATCAAGCCACAAAGTTCATCTTTGCAGCTGGAGTCAACCACATCCACTTTGAAAAGAAAAAACGGTGGTCCTAGCAACAAATGATGCTGCGTGCAGAAAATGGATCACGTAGCCCATTAGTGTTCAATATTCCTGACGATATATCCTTAGACGCATTTAGGAGTGCAAGCGTTGAGGTTAATAGCATTGCTGGTAAAGAGTTACAGGTTCAACTGTTGCCGAAGAGTGTAACCAAAATGGCGGCCCTTAATCAAAATATACGTAAAAATGTGACAGTTTACCCTGCTCTTATAGCTAACCGTGAAAATATTTGGAACGCAGCACTGTTAAGCCAGCTTACTTTGTGGCCACCAAAATAATGCATAATTTGGGCTGCGACAAATCCCTCGCTGCTCTTTGCGTCCATTGGCTCCCTTATGACAATCTAGGATAAAAACCTTTGGCTGGTTAACCTACACTATTGAAACGCCGATGGGCCTTCCTATTTAGCAATTTCTGGTTCATAGGCTGCATTTTTGCTGTTTAGCCACTAAGCTTTCGACACACGTTTTGGAGCCGATTCCCTCTCTCTTCCCACACATTTGTCCCATCATCTTAATCTAACACCTCGTGGACCGCTTACCTGAACCATGCTCTTGCTTTTCATGGACCTCACAATAATTTCATCATTACGCTATGCTTTAGTTGCATGAGCAAAAACATTTTTAGAGTAATATCTGTTGTAAAGTATACAACAGTTTGTATCAAGCCTAAATGTCTTAAAGTAGCATTTTCATATTGCCTGGTCCCACGACTGTGCAATTCGGTCGACTCTCGGCTTGTTCATCTCTTGCCCTTTTCTTCAAGGTTTGGTGCTTTATTGCGATCCGGATTTGGATGGAGGATCTGCAACCGTCTGCGATGAAACAAAATCAATAGCGAGCACTTACCTGGACCATGGCTTTAAAGTAAGACAAACCAACGGCACCCAACAACTCAGCGGCTGATGGCCAGCGAGAATTGTTGGACACTGATTCCGCACGCTGCAGCAAGTATATAAAAGCACAGAAAGGGCGACACCAGAATACCTTGAACTTCTACTTACCTGCACAATTAATCACCCCAAACGACTCGACTCAAACGCTATGGCGCGCCCGGACTGAGCTGTCTGATCAACAACAAGAAGGGTCATCCGATTTCGAATAACAGTGAAAGAATGGTTTCGTAGCGGTTTCGCTAGATGTACATGACAACTCAAAACTATCGACGGCAGAGCTCCAGAACGTGGTAACTGTTCGCCGGGCAAGCGCTCTCCCTATAAAAGCCACAAAAGCCGTTTATCAGCACTGCGACCTGACTGATATGACTCAACACCGAGTAAAGTCACTACCCACAAGTACACTCTGGCATATTAATGAAAGTTATTTTACACCATTATATTGACATGTGAAAATACACTCTCATACTCTTCACATACTATCATCTCTTTACCTACCGTGCTTTTCCTGTTTACTCTACACACACAAGAATCCAATTCATCGTAACTACGTTAACCACTTTGCTCCTCCTAAGTATTCAGTTCGTTTCTACAACGTGTACAACGTTTGACCATAACCAAGTACGTGCATTGTAACGTATTTGCTGCACCACATAATTGCTGGTAAGTTTGACCATGTTTGACTTGGTGTGCCTCGATGCATTCAATAATAAAATAATTATTTATTTATTTAGAACAAAACAAATTTTAGTGCACTGGAGCCCGGCATGTCCCTCAGGAAGCAACAGGAGACACATGGCCGCTTGGACAGCCTTGTGATTAAGGCTGCGAATGCGCCCAGTGCTAAATGGGCTTGCCGAGAATACATACCTAGACTTTCACCTATAAAGGTTATGTCGCCTACACATGCCCTGTAGATATTAAGGTCCGCAGAGAAGCGGTCTCCGCAATATGTTTGTGGCAATGTACAGTGCAGCGAACTTGGGTTAATTGTTCCGGGTGGCATATCGACGGGCACGTTTAAGAGCGCACGCAGTGCAGTTAATAGTTTTGCGGGAAACTCATATGCAAGAGCATAGGAGTAATGTAAACATTTAGCTGCTCCCTTAGGGGCGCAACAACTAACCAGTCTACATATTTGCAAATTTATATATTTGCTTTTTTATTTATTTATGTATTTATTCATAAGTCTAGGCTGTACCATTTGGTGCGCTTAGTGTGCAGTGAAATTGGCCATTGAAAAAGAGAACCGCAGTTGATGCTGCCGGTTGACACTTGCAGTTTTCCGACCAGAGTCTCAGTGAGAGAACCGAAGCAAGTCAGAATGTACCGGCAAAGGCTACTCGGCTTCCTAGTCAAAGTACTAGTAAGATGCGTGAGACTGATCCGGCTTACATTTCCTTATTGTTGTATCAGCTGTAATGGATAAGATAACATCAAAGGGTGGCCACTGATAGAGCCTATTCATATGGGTAGCTATACCGATTAGCCCTTACAGCTTGCCTATGTAGTGACAACTATTCTTCCCCTAGAGCAGTCTTTAAGCCATAGTGTCCGCAGGAAAGGCTAAAGCAGGTAAACAAGTGGTTATTAATGACGCAGCCATCTTATACTCTGATTGCTATTATTAAGACTTGGAAAATGGGTTCGACGGATACTGCTAAAATCTATTAGGTGTTAAGACGGTAAGGACACACTGTGCGGATTTGAAGCTCGGTGCACATATGTCATGCGGCACATCTTTGGCGTCCTCAAACTACGTCGGGTTGGTTTCGAAGAAGTGGCCTTGGGAATCACAGATATTGAGGCTGAGGTGTGTATTGTCAACACGTAGGAATCTTTTTATCGTTCTGAGTACCTGCAAGTTTTAGATTGCGCTTAGTTTGGAAGCTAACCTGTTTCGTGTTTTGTACAAACTTAAAAAGAAGCGAGGTTGCAGTCCCTTCTTTGTCATTAGCGGGGTACTAGTGTGGCCTTTGTTCCGGCATTTAGGTTCAGCTGGGTAGCTTAGGTTTATACAGGTGCTAATATTGTGCAATCTTTTATGGATTAGCTTGTGTAAGCCGCCGAAGTTAAGCATAATGCGCTTTTGCCTAGGGGGTCAATTTTGATATGTTCACCCTTTGGTCGACAACTAAGAGCTAGTTGTGACGGAGTCAACCCCTTCGTAAACCGCCGATGAGTTTTTATAAGCGGTGCACAGTACTACTTTCGTAGGTTGTTACATATTAGTAAGGAGCATTACTCAAGAAGTAGACGGACGTGTATTTTATAAAGTTTTAGCTTTGCATCCGCGGCGTTGTGTAACGGCGTATGTAGATAACCTCATTACTCTTGCCACTGGAAAAAGAACTTGCTCCGCAAATTTTAGGTTCATGGAGTAACGCAGGCCGAGGTATGTTGCCATTGCGTTCCGTCGGATAAAAGTACTGTATAATGTTAGAAACCCAGTAGGTTTAGAAAATTTGTGGGGCCTGCTAGTAGATTTTTGACTAGAGAACTGCAAGTGGCAGTGTTCGCACTAGGTTTTAAGTGATTTAAAATCCTCACAGATTCCACCAAATTTGGAGATTTCATTATTAGGTAAAAAATCGCGACTAACTTTTACGTCATCAGCGAAGAAGTAGTAGTGGTCGTGCTGCAAACTGCTGACGAAATCATTGATACAAAGCAAAATTGGGTAGGGTCAAGCACGCTCACTTGCACCATGTCAATGAAGACAGAGGTTGGGGTAGCTACCGTTTGCTTAACCTAAACAAACAGCTTGCGTCCTATTAGATAGTAAAGCAGCCAGTCTACTAGAGGAATGTCTACCCCGTGTGACGTAACCTAATGCATCAGGTGCAAGTTTGTTACCCTGTCAAACGTCTTTTGCATATAGTGGTACGGAATAACAAGTGACAGATTAAAGTCAATGGCTTAGTTGACTAAATTGAGGAGGTCCAGCTGACAGGCCGCACAAGATTGAGCACTTAGGAGTCCGTGCTGTTATCCATTTAGTTGCTCGCCTGTATAACGGTAACTCATAAGGGCTCTTGTAAACAACTTCATCATCAGTCGCGAGATAATAGGATGGTGGTTAATTAGGCGATAGTTAACAAATTTCTGAAGGGTTTCACCATTATGCCGTGGCATTATGATGGAATGTTTCCAAGCTGTCGGTTATAGACAATTCTGCAGTGTTAAGGTGGAGTTTCAAAAGAAGATTAAGGATACCTTCGCCGCTATTCTTAATTAGAATGGGCTGCATTTAGTCTCAACCAACCTTCAAGGATGATTTGTTGGTTGTATTCGCAGAATGGATCCTATTTATGTTGAATTCTATTGAAAGCATATACTGGCTACATGGCACTTGAAGCGCCTGTTAGATCGAACCTATTTCTAGGCACTGCGATTTATTAGAGCTGAAGGATTCACACCTGATTCTTGCGTCACTTGACTTGTGCTTGAGGATAAACTTTAGTGTAAAGCTAAAATAATGAAAATAACAGAAAAAGCTTTGTTTCTAGACATCTGCTAGTAGCTGTGCCCGTAATCTATAAGATAATTTTGTACAATAGTTCCATGCTCTTGCATAAATAAAAGAAATATAATAATTAGTACTTCGTAAATATCAGAGAGTGTCTTACTACAGTTTTATAGTTTACACGGCATAGCCTCGTCGGGAATTCCGTTGATATACTTCATCACTCGATTTTCTTGCGTTTGTGTGCCGTTCCTTGGCATCCAAAGCAGAGTTGTGGGGCCCAGTTCGCAATAGCCAGCTAAGTTGCTTAACTTTGTTCGCACTATTTAGTGCGGCACTTCTTTGGTTGGTTTGCTTCTGCTTAGATCTGGCAGCAAGCCAACTCGTAATCTCAAGCGCTTTCATGAGGTTAGCAAAGGTGTATGTTTATTTGCAGGATTCATGCTATTATGCATTTTATGTTTGGTTACACTTTTAGATGGGTGCCTAATTAAACGCAGCATGCGTGCTGGCGAACCGAGTCAGTAAAGTAACTAGTCGTAAAAGTGTTTGGCCAAACGATCCGAATTTCTGGACCTGACAAATACGGCAAATACTGTCCGGTTATCGATGTGCATCGGGCGGTATACTACGACCGCATCTGCGTCTGTGTAAACGGCATTTTATCGCTTAAAGCAAATTGAGCAATACACTAATGTGTGATTACTACCCAGGAACTCCTGGCCGAATGCCACTGGTTGATTAAATGCCGAGAGTAAATATTAAGTCAAGAATATGTTTTGCACTAGTTGCAGGGCTAGCCGCTCAATGGATATCTGTTCATAGACCTTCCTACTTCCTCGTTGCAGCAGGTGGGAACCTGTTTAACGCAAGCTGGTTGAAATCTCCTGCGGCCAGCTTGTATTTGTACGAAAGCTTTTATGCCTACGCAAAGTAACCATAAGAGTGTTGTCACGCTTAGTCGAGGTATAGGTAGTCTATAAGCACAATTAAATAACCACATCGATCGCAGGATATCAACGGTTATAAGTAGTGAGTCAAACGTCTCATTTGCGTCCATGATTTCAGATGTTGCTTGGTAAATAGTTTTAATATAGAGGGCGTTGGGGCCCTGTTTTACTCACGTGAGATTGCATAAACAGGTGATAGCCAGGAAGTGAGTAGATCTTTTCTGTAGATTAGGGAGAAAACCGTGTTTTTGAGCCAAATATTGCATCAGGGTCGGCGAGAACGGACAGAGGACGCATGATGTGCAGATTATTGTTTAGGTACCTAGCGTTTATAAGTATGCATATTATAGACCACCAGGGTCTACGAGCATAACGGATGACGCAATGAAACCCTTGTAGCTACTTCGCTGTCTGTAGAAATTATAAGTAGTGAGTGAGAAGCCATTGCAGTGGGTAGTTGGGCGAGGAGATGCTTTGTTCCGGGATGTACCTATCGTGGCTCAACCCCACCTGGTCTAAACATGCGCAGGTTGCGGGGCAGGAAGCACTGGATTCGATGGCCTATTTAGCTGAACCGGCGGCATAGGTTTGATGCAGATGTGTTGCACGTGCGCAGTAGTCTGCATGTGCGTGAAGTTGAACTAAGCTGTGTGGCTTGCCAAATGTAATGCTCGCCACAGGAGAATGGTTTGCGGTGGTGGTAGGCAGGGCAAATCCACTTTTACCTGGAGTGGGATTTGGTAGATTTAGTCTTAGTGAACCGAAATACAATCGCCTTTACTTGGTAGCATTGCCTTGTCCGTAATTGGATAGTACGGTGTGCAGGACGCTGTTCGCTCGCGTCTTCAAATTGTGTGGCGCTTGGAATTTGCCGATTCTTTTAGCCATTCTCTCAAGGTGTACCTAGTTTTCCGCAATAGGCTCTTAAACGTGCCCGTCGATATGCCACCCGGAACAAGTAACCCAAGTTCGCTGCACTGTACATTGCCACAAACATATTGCGGAGACTGCTTCTCCGCAGACCTTAATATCTACGGGGCATGTTTAGGCGACATAACCTTCATAGGTGAAAGTCTAGGTATGTATTCTCGGCAAGCCCATTTAGTACTGGGCGCATTCGCAGCCTTAATCACAAGGCTGTCCAAGCTGCCATGTGTCTCCTGTTGCTTCCTGAGGGACATGCCGGGTTCCCGTGCACTAAAACTTGTTTTGTTCTAAATAAATAAATAAATATTTTATTATTGAATGCAACGTGGCACACCAAGTCAAACATGGTCAAACTTACCAGCAATTATGTGGTGCAGCAAATACGTTACAGTGCACGTACTTGGTTATGGTCAAACGTTGTACACGTTGTAGAAACGAACTGAATACTTAGGAGGAGCAAAGTAATTAACGTAGTTACGATGACTTGGATTCTTGTGTGTGTAGAGTAAACAGGAAAAGCACGGTAGGTAAAGAGATGATAGTATGTGAAGAGTATGAGAGTCTATTTTTGCGTGTCAATATAATGGTGTAAAATAACTTTCTTCAATATGCCAGAGTGTACTTGTGGGTAGTGACTTTACTCAGTGTTGAGTCATATCAGTCAGGTCGCAATGCTGATAAACGGACTTTTGTGGCTTTTATCGTATAAGGCGTGTAGCACCTTGACGAATGCTGCACACGAAATCTCTAGCCTAAAAGGACAGAAGACAGCATGAAATAAAGAGTATCTTGAGAAAATAGCACTGTATAATAGCTACGTAACTATAGCCTGAAGGCGGTGGGAGGAAGTGGTGATGCAATGAGTTACACCACGACGAAGTTCAACTGCCGGGAACACGCTGGCAAGATGGCGGGCCTAGTTCAAAAATGCAGTCCGGTATATATAGGCTTTGAATGTGTGCGAAATTAAGCAAAATGTCTACAACTGAGAAACAGCGAACCTTTCAACGGACGGACCCAAACGTGCCCGCCTCATGACTTTACCTGATAGATGGAGAAAAACTCAGGGAGACAGATGACTTTAAGGCTTTATAGGGCATTTTCAGATAGGTATGTATATTCAAAGCTTATACCGCTTCGCTAGATTTTACATTTTTTGCTTTTCTTACTATTGTCCTGCGAAGCCGTAAGTAGTTGTTAGCGAAAAGATGGCGTTATCCGTAAAGCGTCGTTCAAACACGAACAACGTGCGAGCTGCTGTCGGTATCCCATTGCCTTTACTTTTATCCTAATCAGGGGTTAAAACGTGTTCCAGGTTGCCTAATATTGTTTTACTTGGAGCAATATTTCGGTCAAACAGCAGATATTTTACTGAGTTAATCACTTAGAATTTTGGCACCTAAGATCAACTTTAACGCGAGAAGTTTTGATTATATTGTGCGCTGCTTTGAAATTTTATTTAAGTATGCCAACTTAAGACGTCTCATGAAGCATACCGTTTTTATTGCATTTATAGTAATTATTCTCCTTTTCCCCTTCCTTCTACTTTAGCGGCGTTTTTAGTTCTTTTCATGCGCCCAAGGTTAAATGGGACCACTGCGCGTGCCGAAAATTTCCAAAGAGTTTATAGTGAAGTTCGTGGAGAATTGGATACTCCTTCCAAAGAAAACGCGCAGAAATGCGGTTCTGCGCTACTTTTCTCAACTAATAACTGAAGGAGCACAAATATGGCCTGAAGGTGCCAGATGCAATTCACGGGGCGCGTACAAACCCTACAAACGTCTGTGTAAAAAGGCTGTGCATTCCTAGTGGCGAACAAAGAAATTATACTTTTATTGTTCTTAAACGTCTTGCAAGAGCATCGGATCCGTGTAAATATCGTGCTCCATTGTGGGCACAGTATCAATTATGTCAGGAAACCTAATTCTATTTAGCTATTTTATTATTGGTTACATGGAAGGTTCGGTGCAGCAGAATTGCCGTAAAATGACTTGTGGGAAGAAGCAACGAACAACAGCCAGCCAGAGTGGAATGCTAGTGACTTATAGGTTCCCCGGATGACTGTTTCAATTTTTCTAAAATATATTATAATTATAGTTTTCTTACGTCTTGGGGAATCGGGTGGTTTGCCTGTAAGAAAAATATTCCCGTTTGTTTAAAACACAAAACGACATGTGCCGTTGAAGCGCGCGACTTGAACTGCGAACAACGCTCTTTCGATTGTGACTAATTTTTGACATGAAAATTATGCCTGGATGGGACTTTCTCGGTACACAAGGCTAAATGGTTATGGTTTGATAACTGGATGTGAAAGAGATGTGTAAAAGGCTTTTTATGCTTAAGTATGTACAAATAATTTAGTTGTTGAGGTTTATAAGTTGTAAATTTTGCTTTCACTCATCGCGATTTCAAAAAATACAAAAAATACAATACTCAGACAAGAGGTATATATATACTCCTTATCCAAGTAACTTACTGTAAGCATATCCTTTACATATATGAATTCATTGCTTTAAAGCACATTTGCTCCATAAAACAGCTTTTCACACTTCACTTGTATTTACTATTTGCCTGCTTTCTATTATGCCGTGAACTTCAACTAGACCTGTAGTCATTACTTTCATTTGTCATAACCTTTTCCGCGAAGCAAATCCATATAGCATTATCTGCTATTTCCCACACCTTAATACCACCACAAGTAGGAATATACTCTGCAGCCACTCAAACTATCTTTGATGTTGCCGAAGACAATAAAGCGAAACCCTTTCCCGCCATGAAAATTTAGCCCTCCCCTCTTTTTCGCGCACCCGACGCACGGCTGCAAGTTCCCTAACTAGCCTTCATCTGGTGGCTTACTTTTTAGCGTTAGTTAGCTTTCCTTCCTTTTAATAAACCCCTTTACTTGCGTAATTATTAGGTGTTCTACAGATTGCTTTGGCTGACCGTCTAGCGTCTTACCGTTAAGCGCACAAACGACGTGCTGTATATGCAATGGAATGCACATAACGAAGTTTATGAAATTCAACGAAAGTTAAAAGCTGACATACCATACATCTTGTAGTTTGGTCGCTGCAGATGTTACATATAACTGTTATAAATACCTGGACGGCAATGTGGAACTTTGTGGTGGGGCTGAATGCTCGGTTGCAGCGAAGAAGCCATCGGGTGCTTTGATGTAGACAAATATGTCAGCAGCTATGTAAAAGTCAAGTAGCTAGCGTCGAGCCGGGTGATACAGTGTTCTGGTATAGTAGAAGCCAGATTATATTTCTGGTAGCGGAAAAAGATGCAGATGCGCATGCATGTCTGGTTATGGAAAACTGAAGCAATAACGGGAGCCAGTTAATCTACAGCTAATGCGCTGCCTCGCCTAACATGAGTAAGAGGTAGTTAATTGCTAGCGAGCTAGGCAAGTATTGAAACGCTAATGCCTAGTGTCGCACAAGGTATGCTTTGGATGCCAGATTGTTAGCGAGACGGAGCAGAAGCAAGCCAAGTATGGGAATGTCGTCGGATAGAGGGAAAGCGGTTTGAGGCTGAATACCGCAGGTGCAGAAGAAAGAAGCAATGTGGGCTAGTCAAGTAATGGAATCTTAACTCGCTGCGCCACGCAGCGGGACTGACAAGTGTTAGATTGCTAGCGAGGGGAACCTGGAACACAAAGCGTATTGGATGCAGATGTGAAATAGGCGTCCAGCCTTGAGGCTGAAGCCAACATTGAAGCAGATAAGATGAATTAGCGAAATCAAGGAACGAGCTGCTAGTGTGCTGCGTCGCACAACGCGAGTAATGGGTGCTAGGTTGCTAGCGAGAGGGAGCTGGTGCAACGTTAGTAATGGGAGGTGTGTGGTTAGGGTGGATACTGGTTTGAGACTAAAAGCGAAACCACTGCAGACAAGGTCGATTAGCAAGAGTCCAGTGTTGGGATGCTAATTTGCTGCGTCGCGCTTGGTAAATAGAGGTTCTAGATGGCTAGGGAGAGGAAGCTGGAGCTTGCTAATTCTTAGGTGGCAAGTGGAACCGCAGTGAGATAGTGCTGCGTCACACAGGCTAGGTGGTATTCCTAGTTCCTTATTAGTTGACCGCGTACCCACCTTGCTTTGCCCTAGGTTGTCTGACTAAAAGTAGTCATGCCTCTGTTCAACTAACTGATCCATAGGGCATCAATTTTGAAGAGCTGCTCTATGGTAGGATTGCAGTGGAATCCATGTGGGTCTGAGAGAAACTGCGTGCCGGACTCTAAGTTTCTTCTTGCTATCTATAATCGGTTTCCTGCGAATGCATACTTGTGTAGCAAACGGTTACCATGTTTATTACACTTGGCCCTTAGTAATCTAAAGGATTATGGTCTACGGCGCAACTGATATCCATGCTCAATGGCCGTCTGAGAAAAGCCAAGTTTAGCAGCTGCGCAGTTTCTGAGGACTCGAAACAGAACCACGAAACGTGTTTATGCAGCGTGGCCAAGAGGGCTCCACCTGAAGCTGCTTGCAACTTCCACGGTAATTTTGTAGGAAGGGGCTAATAGCCCTTGCGTGAAAGCATGCTGGAGCTTTTGCACTGCACTTCCTTCCCAGTTATTTCTAATGCAAGGTGCTAAGGGGCATTATTTAAATAAGGGGACGCGTGCTCTAATTGCTGACAAAGACTTGGTTTTAAAAATACGCCCAATTAGGGACCTAGCCCTTGCAGTGCTGTAGCTCACTTGTCCTTCAACGTTAAGTAACGCTGATTATTGTACACCGTGGTACCTTAACGCAGTGCAGTTGACCCGTGTGTTGCTGTTCACGGTCAGCCGGTTAGAAGCTATGTAACAGTTGTGGCAAATGTAGGTGCATTTTTCCGACGAAAATTCCAGCTTGCTAATTTTCTCTAGCTATCCAGTGCCGTGTGGTTCTTTTGAACATGAGAGTGGCTGTCCGGTACGCCCGACAAATTGAAGGAGAAGATACCTGTAATAACTTCCGCGGAAAGCTAAGGTTTTCTATGTTTGGTGATCGAAAATAAAGCATTAAGGTGGACGAGGCATATTAGTGGGTCCAGATCGCTGCTTGAATTACTCTACCAGTCAATTGCGTCCGCTGCGGTTCCTCAGTACGAAATCTGACAAATTGCTTTCGTGATGACAGGTACAATGAGGGCGAGGTAAGCGGATTCTCGGAAACTTCGTAGGAAATATGTTTTGTCAAGGGAAAGCATGTGGAACACTCCCGATGATTAGTGTCATGTAAAATACTATGAGTAACAGTGCATATTTCAGATGTAAGCCGTCCCCTCGCTCAGCAAAGCAAACTGACTCGAGTAACAACATTGAAAGTGTGAAAATCCATGCTGGGGTTTGTGCAGTGTTAGGTTACATCAGAAAAGTGGGCACTCTCGCTCATTAACAATTCTTTTCATGCTTCTAGAAGCTATAGCCGTGTGACCGACGGGTCGGTAATTGTTCACCTTTTGGTGACAAGTTTGCTTGTGTGTTAGCACAAGCACCGCATGCTTCCATTTGGCTAGGAAGGTCATACTATTCATAGGGCACGCAAACAAGTTGAGGTGAGGAGATATATCTGAACTAGGTAATAGAAGCAGAGCTCAGGCGACTCCGTCTGGGCCGCGGTATTGACGATTTAACTGCCTTTAACACTGGATTGCTAGTGCGCACGTTAAAGTCTATAGTGCTCAGTTCGGCGTCGGATCTACTAGAAATGTACCTAGTATTGACAAAACGCTAATGGTGTAGGCAAACTAAAGAAATATATACTTATTCTCGAAGTTAGCGAGCCACACGCAGAGCACGCATGATCGGAATTTACAAGCAATTATGTTTCACAACAGATATGTTGCCATGCATATAACCGGCAGTGGCCAATAGTCGTCCAAGCTACATTAGTGGAATTACTCATGAGGGAGAAAGTCGTCATGGCGTTGCTGGTAATTTGTGGTTGTGTATGCTTTGAGTAAACGTTGGAGACCCCATAATTATAGAGGTGGCTACATGTGTAGACAGAGTGCATCTATTTCTTCTTACCGGGGATGTAGTAGAATATGTCTAGTCAAATTGCCAATGTGTACTTGGAAACAGTGGCTATATTCAGTGACTCCTCACATCCGCCAGTGTTTATTGAATGCTTCGCATTTGGTTATAGGGCCATAGATTAGGTTCGTGTCAGGAAGTAATACGTTGTTTATGAACTTTGTTACTGGATTGATCCAGCATTACATTGACTTTGTGAAGACTTCAGCGTTATTCGTTATGGTAAGCTAAGTAAGCTTTGCTGCCTTAAGCACCATGTCTTAGGTGTTTCCTTGCTGTTCAATCCTCAAAATTTGTTTGGTGGGTTCTGATGCTTTCTTTCCGCTTGGAGTCGAGAATCTGCAAGTCAAGAACTGGATAACGGCACTATGTATAAAGAACAACTGACCATATAAATTAAACGCCTCAAAGAGTATACTTCCATACTCAGGATAGTTGGAATGAAAATTGTTTTGGCGCGCACGAAGTGGTGTACCTTCCGCGCCTAGGCTGTACGAAGTCAAAGTTGTAATTTTTGCGGTGCGCCTATAAGACGGAAATAGCGGTGTGTTTGGTAGTACACGCAATTAGGATGTGGCGTTGTTAAGTCTCATGGCGGTATGAATTTGGCCTGTTTGGAGCGTTCAATAACTAAGTCACATATGCACATACGCAACGGGAAAATGGTCAGACAGACATAATCCGTGGGGATAAACGGTCAGCAAACAGACATAACTGGTGAGAGCGAAGATCAGCCAACGACATTAATCAGTGCGTACCATGGTCTTGACAATCGTAGACAACCTAAAAATAGGTTTAGAGGAAAGTTGAGTCATGTAAATGCAAGGAACTAACGACTTCTGAGACGGTGGGACAGAATGCGTTGGAGCATGGGTTTTACAATGAAATGTGAAGGTGTATTCGACACGTTGATGCAGGGAAGGAAGTATGCAGGGGAATCGGAATAGGGACGTACTCTACACTGCCCCACCAAATTCGAGCTGCAATTTTCATGGCTTGACGACAGTGCGGAAATATGCTTGTCTACCCCAACATGTTCCATCTTAAGCTGTTAGGCTGCCGAATTTCAGCGGTAAGTTTTCTCCCCACTTTGTCCCTTGCGAGCCCAGTGGTCTGCGCTGGAGCAGAAGGATCCTTGCCCTGCCCTTTTATTGCGGATAGCCAATGGCCGGTACTATTTCCTCATCTAAACCGCGTCCTTCTGTCAACGATATTTTACCAATTTACTTTTAGGTGACCAGTATTTTTCCCACTACTGTCATCCCAACGAAACAATCTTTAACCTTTCCCCTGAATGTTTACGCCTAAGGGCTATCTACCTTTCGAATGCGCAACATAGACGACTAAAACAACACCATCACGCGCAACCATCTTGCTCTGGCGTAGCCACCAAATTCTGCATTGAATTATTTGTAATTTTTGCCAATCAACCGTTTCCAAAACAGCCCAATAAATAAATAAACTATTTATCGTTTACGTCGCGTTTTGCTTCGACAAATGAAGTACTTGTTGTTTCGTTTATCGATGCCTGTTGCATGTCGACTGCTAACAAATCGTGTCTTGCAGGCTTGACAAGGCGCTCCAGCGCCCAACCTCAAGGACGGGGCAGTGGGTTTGTATTGCCACTGTATCACCAGACCCAGTGCGTACGATTGAACTATCCATAAGACAAATACTTTATAATGGAAAGTAGCTTAATAATAGCGTGGACAAACTTGATTCCATTGTTACCGTAAAGCCGGCTTGAACCCTTCTACGTGATGCGCGTCGCATCAAAGCCACGATGAAAGTATTTGTACTCATCTTATTGTATAGCTCTGTATGTACCCCACTTGTCTTTAAGCAACTAAACTTACATCCTTATGCCGTTGCTCGTTTTCGGCCGTGTTTGACAACGAAGGGCTCGAAGTAGTCCCCAGCGAGTAGCTGGAAGTGCTGTTAACCTCCTTCCACTCTAATCAGCGGCAATGGTTATATCGTCTGTTCACCAACTTTGGCAAGCTGACTTTTGCAAGTCCCACAGTTTTCAATCCGTTGCGCCACAGCTGTATGTTCCTGCTTGACCCTGTACTAGAGCCGCTGAGTTAGCAATGTCGATGAAACACTCGAATGTCTTACCATTAGATGATAAAAACTAACCAACAGCTCTGTTATCGCACGCTTAAAGGAACTATGCTTGGAAAAATAAATGTTGCTTTATATATTAATTAAGCCATTCGACCCCACGGCAAGGTAAGCCTTCAAGGAAGATGGACATAACCTTACAAGCGATCCTCTGCTTATTACTCCTACAACGATGCTGCTTGTTGCTATTTTTCTCAAGTCGTCTTAACGCGGTACCATAATCACTCCTTTAGGCAATTCGTTTAGTGTCAACTTCGGCACCTTTAAGCTCAGACAAGATACTTAAACTATATTTGGTGGGACACCATCATTTGCTCATTTGCTATTCTTTAGATGGGTCTTGAACTAAGAAAGCCCCGCAACTGACGTTAATAATCTGATTCAACTTGAATAGCTCGAATTAGAGTATGCCAGTGTGATTCGTGCGACTACACTTTTACTTCAGCAGCTGACCGCTGGAATTCGATACCTGCAGGCTCGCAACGCACCAAAAACCTGGCCATTCCTCCTGTTCACGCAGCAGTAAGTTTGGTTTATAAACCAAAACTTAAGACACACCATGGAAGAGGCAACAATTGGCAAAGGATCGACGGATTTTGACCCGAGTTAACGTGCTTCCATTGCCTAGTGGTCGACCAATCGTATTTAGCCGACCTTCGATTGGCAACTAAAGTGCCTAATCAAATAGACGTATCACTACTGTAGTAAAGCACTGTAAGGAACACTGTCCAGAGCCAGTTTTCGCAAATAGTATATTTGCATTTAAAGGTAACTCCTCAAACACAATTGCAGCAAGCGTGACCGTAGTTAACTACAGCCGGTGGATAGACACGGTATTTAATGGAGCCACTGTTGAATTGTAAATAAAAATAAAAATAAATTTTTATATTCTCTTTGTTGAGCGAAACACGCCAGCAAGGCATGAACAAATAGGTACAAGCAGCTGTGTAACGATGGAATGTGTTCAACTTTGGTCTAGCCGCTGGAAGGTGTAAAATGTGATATAAGGTTGTGGTAACTGTTCGATCTTCCAGTGGAAAAAAATTATTAATGCAAGTGTAAATAATGTTGTTAATCACTTTATGTGATACTAGTATTAATTCCAGGTAAAACTTATGGCCTGAAGTAGACCCGTATGCTGTTACTCGCAGTCAGGTGTAGATTTTGCGAACCATAAATCGCAACGTGCGACACCTTTTCCGCACAGCTGACGTATGCGGCTGACCCGTAGCTGTTCTCGGAAGAAACAAAATAATGTGCCGCTGTAGTGCAGCTACCGACTCGTCGTATCTGCGAATATATTAATGGAATTTCAACACACCAAAGGCTCAGTTCCCTTAACCAGCTGTCCCGCGGGTCTTCCGAGATTTTGGATCATCTCAGTGAACAACCTTCCGACATGGACCTCGCTGTAGTAGCTTAGCCAGCATAACGAGTTGAGCTGTCAACCCTATGAGTCAAATATGGGAGATAAAACCGACAGAATTCCTTTCCGGCTTTTCGACTTTTCAACGGCAAAATATTGAAGAAAGGACAACTCCTTCTTGCAAATACCACGCTTACCATAGACTCGTCGGGCTGACCCAAATTTATCTCCTATTGGTTTGGCACCTTTAGCGACCTCAGTAGACAATAATGTTTCGTACACGTCTGGGTAATTGCAGACTAATTTCCTTAGGTCTAACCCGCGCCGCTCAGTATCTCCAAGTTTTGCGACGAACGTTGTCGTCATTTTTGCAGTCGGCATAGAGATCAACATGTCGTCGCCGTAGAATTGATTACAGATTACCCCTGGCACAGTAGTATGGTATAGATAGCCATACACCTCTGCATTTCAACATACAACAAAACTTGTAGAGGAGGGAGACGGCGTTGCTCCCAAAGGACAAGCCGACATCCAATACTTTACCAACTCAGAGCCTACCTTATTTTCCTTTTAGCAAAGGAAGCGCACTGCGCCTCCCAAATTCTCCGGCACCCTACCTGCATGTACATATAATCTCTGTCTGCTGAGCTTTACAACTTTCCGTTGCAGAAACTTGTCAGAATACCAATAGGTTTGCGAAATTACTGTACTAGTTAACCATGCCATCTTGCTTAACACGACTGGCACTAGATACTGAAGTTAAAATTGTAGAGCCACAGCTCTAAATTAGACAAAGGTTAGTACACCAGTGTGTAGCAACACATGCGGCACTATACTCCTTTATATTCGAGCTACTTCAACCCCAAAAGCAGAGTTGTTGATACTATACCAATGCAGACCAAATGGAATTTCACGCACCGAAGCCTTCTGCTACACTTTCCTATACTCAATTCTGTGTTATAAGGGGCAAGTTTCTCTAGCTCACTGGTGTTTGTGACCCAGGCTTACGGATACAGCAATTATTCTCTAAGAGATAAGACTTGCGATGTTTGTCTAACAAATAAGTGCCTTCTTCAGGCAAAATGTGTCAACTGGTCCTAAAGTCTCATTAATATTTAAGGTAGACCTGGCTTACGCAGAATTGTTATAAACTTTGCAACGATTTAGAAGCATAAAAATACTGCACTCTCTTTTCACATTGGTTTATGTGGCTCAGTATTCACAGAAAACAGTAAATTGAGGCCAACCGACCGTGTGTTAAATATAGAGTGTCCTGAAGTCCCGTGCATGTTTAACATTCATTATTGGATTCCTACCCATTTCGCAAATTATTAACACTTCTTTGAATATATTTGCTAAATACGCCTGAAACGTTTGATTTCGGCTACTTATATCAAATCTGGTTACTGCGAGGCATTTTGGACTATATGGTTGGCGGCATCCGGTTTCCGATTTGCCTGTCACTGTGGCCAGCCGCAGGACGCCTGCTCCTAAAGACGGACCATGGGTGGATTACGCTGTACCACCCACATCTCCAACCACACCCCATATCCAGTGTAAACCCGAAAGAATAATACCGGAAAGCATGCGGATGGGAGCCACGTTTTATCAACGGAGCCGGCCCACACTCCTTCACAGGCAAACACAAGCACGCTGTATTTGGGAATCAAGGGCACACAAGGCGGTGGCTGGACCGTAGTCCGCTCCACACTGAGTGTATGGAATCGCTCTTCGAGCCTAGCACGGTTACAAGGACCGTGCACCCCTTCCCCTCCAGCAACGACCAACTGTCTCCTGGAGCCAGTAAAGAACGAGGTAGTGGGTAATAGACAGGTACGCACTTTGTTAACATGCCCATCAAACGCAGCCACACCGGGGATATCAGACAACAGCCAATCATTTGAGAGAGTGTGAAACAAAGAAAATAACTCGATTAATGCATTAGGAAACGGTGACATAAACTTAAGTTAATGAGCATATGAAATAAGTTGTTTAAAAACGAATCCTAGATAAGTTCACGAGATCAGCAACTATACTTTAAGGAAATGCCACGAACACAAAAATGTTATGGAAATGGAATACAATTAGCTTAAGCGAGATGCTCAAGTTAACGGAATAGAGTACAGGTAGACATTTATATGAGAAAGAAAAGCATTAAGGCAAAATTGAAAACCCACCACCTGAAATAAAGATACTTAGCATGCAAGCACGCGGTTAGTAAATCGAATGCCGCGTACATACAAACGCTGCGCCGGTGCTGCCTACGTTCTCTGCATGACCCATCGTTGCTTCGGTAGTGGTCCCGAGTGGCCTCGCTCATGGCTCACTAGGCCTGCCTGACTCAGGCACTCGCGACCGCCTGTGCTACAGCGCCATGCGCTCGATGTCGATGGAGTACAACCCATCGGTGCTTGCCGCTCCCGCAATTGCCGTTTCTTCTTTGCATGTATGAGGTCATTGCTCCGCACTTCGGCAACTGCCTTCGTGACCAGATCGCGCCATGCATGCCAATCAGCCACCCTCGATTTCCGTGATCTGCAAGCACGGTTAGAACTTGTGAGGCTCACTTTAATCATGTCCTGGTAACGTAACTTTGGTTTTCCCACTACCGTTTCCCAATACTCAGCTGACCTTATAAGAGTTGTTTCGGTATCCGCATCGAATCCATACGGCTCACATAATCGATCCACCTCAGGTGTCTAAATAAAATTATGCAGTCCACTGCATACATCCCACTTCGGCGCAACACTTCGGTGTCTGCAACTCTGCCGCCCCAGCTGATGCGCAAAATCCGTCGCAGACACTGCTGATGGAACCGCTCGAGATATCGCACATCCGGCCGGTACACCGTGCACGTTTCACTGCCGTATAGCAAACGGACAGCACCATGGATTTTTACACCATTAGCTTCGTGCCAATGGTAAGCTGATGGTTGTTCCACACTCGGTACTCTAGCTTCCCGAATGCCGCCGCTGCCTTCGACATGCGAATACGCAGCTCACTGTATAGCTGCTGATCAGTCGACATCACACTCACAAGGTAGCAATAGCGGGAGGTGGTTTTCAATACTTCAGAACTAATGCTGATTCGCGGCAATATTGACAATTGCGCCTCTGATGAGGGCTGAAAGTGACAGACAGTTTTGCTTGTGTTGATGGTGATCCCGAATTTTGCCGCTGTCGAAGCCAGAGCACTAGTCAAGTGCTGCAACTCATCCGCGCTGTGTGAAAACCATGCACAGTCGTCAGCAAACAGCAACATACGGATTGTTGTCTTACAGACTAGAGTTCTCGCACCGAAACGACGGATGTTCAGCAACCCACCAGCAATACGGTGCTCTACACGAACACCGTGAGCACAAGCGGCATCCAAAGCACAGGACAACATTGCATGGAGATATATGTTAAACAGGACAGGAGCTAACACACAGCTTTGCTTCACACCAGAGACAACTGCAAATTCATCCGAGATCTCTCCATTCAGCTGCACCCTCGCTCGCATACCACTGTGCAGACATTCAGTTAAACTTACAAACTTACGCGGGCAACCAAACTTATCCAACACCAGCCACCATGACTCGCAGCTCAGCGTAGCAAATGCCTTGGTGAAATGAACCAAAAGAGAGTACAATTGCTGGTGTCGTTCTCTGCAATTCCCTTGCAACTGACGAGCCGCAGGCACCATATCTATAGTGCTGCGACCCGAACGGAATCCGCATTGTTCTTCCGCCACGTTAGGTTCCACAACCTGACTGACGAAGCTGTTGAGCAGGATTCGGGCAATCACCTTGCCCACACAACTCAGCAACTTGATACAAAGACAATTCGTGTAACATTGCTTGCTCCCTTTGCCCTTGTACAGTGGTAGCATAAGGGCAACCTTCAGCTCAGGATGCACCTCCTCCTCAATGCATACGCGTTGCACCAAGTGGTGCAGCGCAGTCAACAACGCGTGTCCGCCGTGTTTCAATACTTCAGGCGGGATCCCGTCGGCCCCGGCACACTTGCCGTTCCGCAGCTGAGCAAGTGCTATCTGCATCTGATCCAGTGGCGGCGTGTCCGCCAGATTTGCCTTTACATCGTGCGGCTTGAGGCCGTTCAATGTAGGCCAGACGAGCATTATTAATAGACATGCATATTTAGCCCTTATACCGGTTCGCCCCTGTTTCTATTTTCTTTTCGTTTCTCAGCTGACTTCTTGCAAAGTAGTCATTTTCTAGCAAAAAATGTCGTAATGCTTACACCGCTGTTCCGTCGCGAATAACTTGCTAACTACTGCACTATCACATGGTTGTTATTGTTAACGTAATCAGCGGTTATAACTTATTTTGGGTGGTTAACTTTTGTGTCACATTTTCAACCTTCCAGCTTAAGAAACGGCTTTTCGTTTTCTTCTGAGATTTACTCAGTTTAAAGGGTGGTGCCAGAAATCAAAATTAACATAAGTAGTTTAGCGTAAATTTCTCTGTACTGTTTATTGTTTATTAAAGTACACCGCTTTAGTATACTTCTTCAAAACGTGTTTTATTTTTATTCGCATTTCTAGAAATTGTTTTCAAACGTTTGCTTGTTAGTTTAAATTTTGCCGCTCTTATTTCGTTTCATGTGGGCACCATTAAACAACGCATGTATAGTGCAGTTGTGGAGAATCGGATCCTGCTTCCAGAGAAAGCCTGCACAACTATGACTGCGCAATCTTTCGCCAATAATATAATCAGGGAGAACAAAGATCGCATGGAGAGGACAGAATATTTTCTAATCCAAAAAGTTATGGGGTAGTTCCTGGATACCTGGATTCTGCATCGACAGAAAACGTGAAAAGATGCGGCACTGCAAGAATTTTGCTACTAATATAATCAAAGATCACAAACGAGTTTGAAGGATCCAGATGAACTTTACTGTGGGCATGCGCATTTTGACATAACAATGCATGAACAAGGATTGCAACCGTCCAATATGTTTGCATAACAGTGTATGTTTGCGTAGGGGGTATATAAGTATGTAATTGTGTGTATGTGTATGAAGCTGTGTAGTTTGTGCTTGTGATTGTGCTACTCCATTCTTCAATGATTGATATCATCCACAACGTGCGAGTAGAAGAGGGGTGTTCGTGACTTAGAAAGTATTATAAATCAATAAATAGTATATTCTCGAATTTGTCCAGACACCCCAAACCAGTCATGATCAACAGTTACATGCAATTATCTTTCGCAACAAACGCGTTGCTATGTGTGTAATCGGCAGTAAGCCGAAAGTTGTACAGGCTTTGGAAATTGTAAAATTAAGCATGAGGAATAAAGTCGTCAATGCATGATGACACGTTGGGTTCTAGCGTGCGTAGTGTAAACATTCTGGGCATGACATGTGTAGTGAAAAGGATACATGTAGGCAGGGAATATCTTACTCTTGAATGCGACAGGAAAACATTAAAATATGATTCTAATAGACTTGCCAGTATGTAGTTGTAGGCAGTGACTTTATTCAGTGGCGCGTCACATCCGCCACGTCGCAATGTTTTAAGCGGACATTTGTGGCTTTTTGTAAGAGAACGCTTACATAGCGAAAACCTACGACGTCCTGGAAAATTGTCAGAACTCCGTTTGTACACTAACGTAAAACTGGCGGAGAAGCCCGCCAACCGATTTCACCCTCGGTTCTCCGCAGTCAGTTGACTTCCAATTTCCTCTGGTTATCCTCCACTGGGCAGCGACTTTATTTGGTGGCGCATCACAACCCTCCACGTCACGTTGTATAGTAGACATTTGTAACATTTATAGGGAGAACGCTTACCAGACGAAAAGCTACCACGTCCTGAAACACCGCCGCTGAGCTATTTGCTGGAACAAGTTAAACACGAACAACCCAGCAGTCCCTACGAGCGCTTGTTCGGTTAGCCAGCCTTGTAAAAAAGCCTTGCATGCGTACTTGCGAACAAGGAACATAAACTTTCACCGTTCTCCCTCCGAATGCAAGGGCCCGACATTTGCGTGAATAATGATCTGATTCCTTAAGCGTACAGTATCTAGCAAGTCCTTAATTTATTTATTTATACTCCGGCTGCTTGGACTTCTAGACGGGTTTTACAGAGTGGCCTTTGCGTCCTCACATGTCCATATTGCATCAGTGTTGTCTGTGACTGATTGCAACCTAGACCATGTGGCTGGAAACCCGACAAATTTGTAGGTTCTTATGTGGTCTGGGTAATTGGTCGCATCGGTTGGGGTGCCTAAGACTGCAGCTAAAGATAGACGCTGAGCAGGCGGAGTCAGTGTTTGTAGGGTAGGCGGTGCCACGTGTGGACATGTAACAATGCATTGCACGATTTTGGTGACGAGGAAGTCGGGTGTATTAGAGCCTACCAGGTTTGTGCTATTGGAGAGTAACCCGTTATAACCACACTTGGTTGAAAGGTGGGAGAGTACTGGGAAGTGAGTGAAGAGCAGCAGTACAGGAAGGTGCAGAAATGGTGTATTCGCCACTGATACACCCAGGTAGGTGACGCACCGTGACCGGAGACCCATAAAGCAGTTATAGGTCCGGAGTCAGCGGGAGCAACCTGGCAGCTGAAGGTGGCCGGTAAGTGCCCGAGATCACGGGGGTGATTCTGTGGTTGGGATTGCGTTCTAGATGAAGCAGCGAGGGGTTATAAATAGTGGAAGACGCATGTAAGGATTGGGTACACATTTAACCAAGTTGGATTGGGTAGGAGGCCACCACGAAGCAGAGTCCGGTGGTGTTAGGTTGACTGAGATAGGTTGAAGTGAGTGATAGTTTAGGTTGCGCATGTTTATGCATGTGTCCATATCGTGGGTTGGGCGAAATCCCACCTTGTCCTAGAAAAAGTTGCGAGGTTTATTGAGTTCCAGCATAATTGCTGTACCATTGGTGAACTGCTGATGAAATTCCAGGGTTTGCTTTGTTTAGTCGGCAATGCCGTTGGCACATTACTCACTAATTTCATTGCAACCTCCGGATGCTTTCGATTGGTAGAGGCCGTGACTTCTGAAATCCTTGTGACCGAGAGACTTTAAAATTGCAAGTGGCAGTGTGTTTCCCCTGAGAAGGCTGTGCATGACATAAAGAATAACATTTAAGATAAACTCGTATATTTCTAGACACCTGCTATAAACTGTGCCCGCATGAGAGCATATCATTTTGTACAGTAGGTCTATGCCCTTAGAGGACTAAAACAATTATTAGGATTAGTACTTCCTAAACGCTAGAGCGTTGGTTACCACAATTAGATAGTTTCCAATGTACAACATCGTCGGACCTTTCTCTGATATTAGTGCACCTTTTGCCAGTTGCTTTCATTGCGATTGTGTGTTATTCTTTAGCATCCAAAACACAGGGTCGTATATATATACCGGTATAGGGCAGGACCGTAGATCTGCGCCAACCTCTTGCTGTAATTTATTCCACTTTCGGCGGATTGTTACTGCGCATTCAGACGTCTCAAGTTATGGCACGATCATGGATGAGCAAATATAACTACGAAAGCAGGATGGATAAGAGAAGGTTAAACACGACCTATAACGACAGTACATAAAAGCAACAAATATGTTCCAAAACGTAGACTTACTAGAAATGAGTAAAGCGCTAATAAAATTTGTAAAGTGAAACCTGTTTTTAAAGCTCTAATTATAGGTCATTCTGAGCAACACACCGCTGAGCTAACAGAGGAAAAGAATAGAACCAGTGTTTAGTCTAATTATAACACCTAAGAAAGAACAAAAGCGCTAGAGTTGATAAAGCTTGCGCGCTTCATACGATAAAAGAAAGATAACCGAAAAAGTTAGCGGTCATTTGCAAGTTAGTTGGTGACGGTGTGTAGCACCATCCTTACCCAGGCTAAAGTTGACGCAGTTGTATCGCTAGCAAATAAACCGTACAAGGGAGTGAAGGGTATAAGGATTAACGTTGTTTCTTTCACATTGGGTGGTGTATCTAAAAAGGCGTATAATGGCTCAAGGTTAGCAGTACTTTAAAAGTGCGACGTGCTTGGCCTAAAATCGGATTTTATGTTGGTACACGAAAATGAATAGAAACAGTGAGAGAACGTTGCGCTAAAACGCCAAGATACTTTAAGCGAAGGTTAATACTAATGAGGACGATTCGCTCTGTAGGGTATTCTGCTATGTATAGTAGTGCATGAAGTATTTATCTACATGAAACTTGGGGGCCTAATTGCGACGCCCATCTGGCCATGGAGGCTAACTGGTCATTTAACTCGTTACACTTAGCAATTCCCACTCACTAAAGAAACTGGGAAAGTTTATCTACCAATAGAAGTCACCTGAGTCGTCCAACTTCAACAGCTACAATCACTGGCGGTCGACTTCGAAGAAGCTAACAAAGCAGCCAAGGGAAGTAAATTGGCGAAACATGACTGCGAATAATGTAGGGACTCGGTAAAGTGCCAACCTAGGCAAGGTCGTATCACTGGCCGGCACTTTTCCAGCATGTGGTGGGTTTTCGCTTGGCAAGCGTTCTGCATAAATAAATAAATGAATAAAGAAATATTTCATTTTTGACTATGCGAAGCACGCCTATGGAGGCATGATCAGGTATGAATAAATAAATAACTAAATAGTATATTCTCGGTAAAACGAGACACACCTGTAAAGGAGTGATCAAATATGCATACAAGCATACCTTCTGTGGAATGTTAAAACATTTCGTTTTAATGAAAGGTGTAAAAGAAAAGATGTTGTCCGTATGAGTGAGCATATTGTCAGGTAATAGTCAGACCCAGGGACATTATGGCGCTGTGGCGCGCAAAAATCCGTAAAAACACAAGTTGGGGGTAATTTCGCCAGGTAGTGATCCGTGAGCACAGGAGCCTAAACAAGGTTTTGTTGCAACCAATAACCATTACGAGATAGGGATGATCTGTGCTCCAACAAAGCATTCTTCATAGCAGAATTAGTTGCACAGTTTCGATGTAGATGGCTGAGGACTGCGTCAGTGTGAAATGCTTAGCTGTGACTTTATTTTGTGGCGAGTCACATCCGCCACGTTGCAGTGTTGTTAAGCGGGCATTTGTGGCTTTTTATAGGGAGAACGCTTGCCAGGCGAAAACCCACCACGTCCTGGAACACTGCAGTAGCTTTCGTTGAACAGTAGTGCAAGTCGGTTATGCATCGTATAGACCGATTGTGCATTCTATTATTCGCAGTCGGTTGACAGCCAAAATTCTTCGTTGGTTGGCCGAATGGCTTAGTTCTGATACGCCAGCAGTCGTTGAAGCTGGTCAATGATGCAAGATTCGAAGAGTCGAATGATAATGATGCAGGTGAGTAAACACATTGTTAATAGAGGCCGGCTCTTCTATTATATTCTTGCTCGGCTCGCAAACCGTGTCCAACTATCCACGCTGGACTTGTCATGAGGTCGGTGAGTGAAGTTGTTTCTTGTGGCTGAATATGTCCTTAATAGGTAAAGACGCCATTCTCCACAAATTGGATTTGGGATTCCTGCAAATGTAAGTAAGTGTAACTGTTTCCATAGCCAAATGAAAATTTCATGGAAGACCATCGGAATAGCCACGTATACGTGCGCAACGCTGTCCGTGAAATGACATCAGAATAGCTCCAGGTGACTGGCGAATAGGAATGTTTGAGGCAGTGAAGGTAATCACGCCAGAGTTGTTCGTCTTCGATTGTGGAACGGAGGATCCATGTACATATATTCTTCCAGGTGAGTAAATTGTTCTCTGAGTACGAGGCAAGCTAAACCCATTTGTTTAGACCCCGTGAAGGTAGCGCCTCCGGAATGGCGGAATGAGCTCCATTTGGACCCGTGTGTGGGTTTTTCATTTCCTGGAGAAAGGACCAAGCGTTTTGAGGATGGGTCGGCCAGTCCCAGTGGATAAACCTTCTTGTTTTGGCGGATGTACCTGTGGGAATCTCGGGAAAAACGGGCAACGGACAAGAGGTGGCCAAACAGAGACAGCAATGAATCAAGAAGCAATAACACAGACTGGTGGCGCTCACCGGTGCCTATGATACATTCAAACTTATGTAATTTTGTTTAGTAAACATAATTCGCAAGCGCGTTCTATACATTACGTCGCTGGTGTGACTCAGACTACAGCTACTACGTGGGAAGAAGGTTCTGCACGCGCAGGATCAAAAGACCGATATAACAAAGCGTTTTAACAAAAGTTAAGCGAATGATGCGATGGTTTTAGAGAAACAGGTAAACCGATGATGATGGCAGAAGCCAGAATGCGAGAGGCATCTTAGGTGAAACTGAGGACAACTAGGTTGAGACCGAATGCGGGAGCAAGATAGGTAGAGCAACATTCCAAGAGGAAAAGGAATTTCAAGGAATCGGCTAGGAGCGAATGAATGCTGACGGCAATACGAGGAGTAGTTCGTAAGAGTAATTACACTAAAGCGTTCATGATTCTACAGTCTAAAAGCCTTCAGAATCTAGGAAAATGGTCACAGGGGGCCAAAACTGCCGTGCATTGGGAGTCGTTATGACACGTACGGTCTCAATAGTATACCAGTGCGAGCATAAGGTAAAGAGTATAGGAATAGGAAGAGCGGTAAGTTGAGCATAATAATGGAAGTACTAGTCAAGCAACACTTAGCAATGGTCCGAGTGCCGCCAATACTCAGGAGCGAGCTCAGAGCGAATGGGATCATGCGCACGAGGATAACTTGGATAGGCGCAATGAGTGTAAGCTGTGGGAATACAAATTGGAGCGCAATAAGAGAAAAGGCCAAGGATAATAGGAAATAAAAGCAGGCGGAAAGTTACAGACGGGTCAGGTGAGAAAGGATAACGGCAGGACAGTAAAGCCGGACGTCCGAGTTAAAAAGAAATGAAAACAGAAGCGAGAGAAGAAAAGGTTAGGGTCGGGGTGAGAAGGGTTTATTGGTAAGGAGTGGAAAAGCCCACGAGGCTCTCCAAGTAGTGTAAACAGCACCAATAGGTCAGCCGAACCAATGGAAGTGATGTCTCAGAAGTCCAAATGAATTTAGTGATCGCGAGGCCGACGAAGCGGTATTGGATTAATCGGCCCTATGGGATTAGGTCGTACAATGCAGATAAGAATGAGGCTATAACAATAATGTGGGGTAATAGAGTTAACTCTGCGAAGCCAATACCGTTTAAGGCTCGGTATCATGGAAGCAATCAGAGATAAACAGACTAGTCCAGTGAGACAGGATCACGGCAGGGCAGGAAGCTGGTCGTCCGATTAATAAGGGGAATGAAAAGAGAAAACAAGATAAGAAAAGGTTAGGGTCGGTATGAGAAAGGTTTACTGATAAGGAGTGAGGGAGCCAACGAGGCTTTCTAGGTGATGTGAGCAAGACGTCGAGTCAGCCGAACCAAGGTTTGTAACGTGGAATAACTCTAAGTAAAAGTGGAAACAAGTGGCTGATCTAGCGAGACTAGATTAGTCGGCGCGTAGGAATAGCACGTAAAATTAAAGGCAGGAAAAGAGGCTGTAACAGAAGGTGAACGAGTCTAGCAGCCTCACGTGGTAAGGGATCAAGAGCGTTGAGTCTGTATAGCGTATACCACTTAAGTCAGAGTAGCATATCAGCAACCAGAGAGAAGGAAACTGATCGGTGGACTAGATCACCACACCGCCAGTTGAAGAACAATTGAGAACAGAGCGCGATAAAACATAAGTTAGCGACAGGATGAGAAGGGTTTATTCACGATGGGTAAGAGAAGTCCAATAGGCTCTCTAGGTAATGTAAAGGGATAGTAGAGTCAGACGAGCCAAGAGAGGTGACGTCTCAGAAGTCTGAATAAATCCGGAGAGCAGGAGGCCGATCGGGTAGGACTTGATTAGTCGGCGCGTGTGGATAAGGACATGTAGTAAAGGTAAGAAAGGAGCCAGCAGTAAATGGTGAGCAAGTCAGGCAGGCTCTAAATTTAAGGGAAACATCATGTTAAGACTACGGGGCGCATACCGCGTAGGTCTTAATAGCATAGTAGCAGACTGAGGGAAACAGACTAGGCAAGTGAGCCAATATCACGGCAATGCAGTAAAGCCGGACGTCCGATAAGAAAGGGATTGAAAACAGAAAGCGAGAGAAGAAAAGGTCAGGGTCGGTATGAAAAGGTTTACTGATAAGTAGTGAGGGATCCCACGAGGCTTTCCAGGTGATGTGAGCAAGACGTCGAGTCAGCCGAACCAAGGTTTGTAACGTGGAATAACTCTAAGTAAAACTGGAAACAAGTGGCTGATCTAGCGAAACTAGATTAGTCGGCGCGTAGGAATAGCGCGTAAATTTAAAGACAGGTAAAGGTCCGCAACAATAGAGAGTGAGCGAGTCAAGCAGAATCTCCGGGTAGGGGGACAAGAGCGCTAAGTCTGCATAGCGCATACCACTTAAGTCAGAGTAGCATTGGAGCATAAAAGAGAAAGAGGCAAATCAGTGGGACTAGATCACCTCAGAGCAGTAAGATCGTGCAATCCAATTAAAGAAATGAAAGCAGAGCGCGATAATAAGGGTTTGGGTCAGAATGGGAAAGGTTTATTGACGATGGGTGGGAGAAGTTCACGAGGCTCTCTAGGTAATGTAAAGGGATAGTGGAGTCAGACGAACAAAGAGAGGCGACGTCTCAGAAGTCTGAATGAATCCGGAGAGCAGGAGGCCGATCGAGTAAGACTTGATTAGTCGCCGCGTTTGGATAAGGACATGTGGTAAAGGTAAGAAAGAGGCCAGCATTAGATGGTGGGCAAGTCAAGCAGGCGCTAAATTTAAGGGAAACATCATGTTAAGACTACGGGGCGCATACCGCGTAGTCTTAGTAGCATAGTAGCAGACTGGGGGAAACAGACCAGGCAGGTGATCCAGGATCAGGGCAATGCGGTAAAGCCAGACTTACGATTAAAAAAGGATTGAAAACAGAAAGCGAGAGAAGAAAAGGTTAGGGTCAGGGTGAGAAGGGTTTATTGGTAAAGAGAGGAAAAGCCCACGAGGCTCTCCAAGTAGTGTAAACAGCACCAATAGGTCAGCCGAACCAATAGAAGTGATGTCTCAGAAGTCCAAATGAATATAGTGATTACGAGGCCGACTAAGCGGTATTGGATTAATCGGCGCTTTAGGACTAGGTCGTACAATGCAGATAAGAAAGAGGCTATAACAATAATGAGGGTAGCAGTCTATAAGTCCCTCAGAGTAGGGGTAGTTGAGTTAACTCAGCGGAGCCAATACCGTTTAAGGCTCGGTATCATGGAAGCAGTCAGAGATTAACAGACTAGTCCAGTGAGACAGGATCACGGCAGGGCAGTAAAGCTGGTCGTCCGATTAAAAAGGAGAATGAAAAGAGAAAGCGAGATAAGAAAAGGTTAGGGTCGGTATGAGAAAGGTTTACTGATAAGGAGTGAGGGAGCCAACGAGGCTTTCCAGGTGATGTAAGCAAGACGTCGAGTCAGCCGAACCAAGGTTTGTAACGTGGAATAACTCTAAGTAAAAGTGGAAACAAGTGGCTGATCTAGCGAGACTAGATTAGTCGGCGCGTAGGAATAGCACGTAAAATTAAAGGCAGGAAAAGGTCCGCAACAATAGAGGTTGAGCGAGTCAAGCAGAATCTCCGGGTAGGGGGACAAGAGCGCTAAGTCTGCATAGCGCATACCACTTAAGTCAGAGTAGCATTGGAGCATAAAAGAGAAAGAGGCAAGTCAGTGGGACTAGATCACCACAGAGCAGTAAGCTCGTGCACTCCAATTGAAGAAATGAAAGCAGAGCGCGATAATAAGAGTTGGGGTCAGGATGGGAAATGTTTTTTGACAAAAGATGGGAAAACCCACGATGCTCTCCAGGTAATGTAATCAGGTATTTGAGTCAACCGAACTAAGAGAGATTACGTCTCAGAAGTCTGGATAAATCCGGAGAGCAGGAGGCCGTTCGGGTAGGACTTCAGGGGGTTGGGGGAACAGAGATTTTGGAACGCAGAGCTAGAGTAATAATGGCTCGGAAGTCGGAAAGCAGTCAGAAACGGGGGCTGGTCAGCTGAGGGTAGATTAGAGCCAGGTCCGAAGGGATATCCGTCCAATTGAAAAAGTAATGCAGAGGCGAACAGGGAAGCGCTCTATTGAGGTGAAGTGGAAAAGCCAACGATGTTTTCAGGGAGATGTGAGCAGACCGATATGTCTGCCCATCCCTAATCATTAGGGTCACAGTAGTAGGAAGCAGAGACCACTGATACGAGATTAGAATATCAGCTCAAAGAGTGAAATATGTAGTAATATGCAGTAATGTGTGTCATAAGATAAAAAGCTTTAGGGATGGCAGCGTCCATATGAAAAGCCAGATAGCATGACAGGGAAAGTCTCGGGACGAGGGGAACAAAGTGTTTGTAATGTAGATCCTAGAGTAATAACGTCTCGGGTAAGGGTGAGGACGGTTTTATTGTTAAAGGGTGTAAAATTTAACGAGGCCTCCGAAGGCATTTGTACAGTCAATTAGGTCAACCGAACCAGAAGTGGCAACGTCTCAGAAGTCTGAATGAATCCGGAGAACAAGAAGCCGATCTAACAAGCCTGGAATAGTCGGCGTGTTAGGATTAGGACGTAGAATAGAGATGAGAAGAGAGCCATATTAATAAAGGGTGAATGAGTCAAGGATGCTCACGGAGTTAGTAAGATAATAAAGATTGAGCATATCTTGCAGGCACCTGAGGTGAGGGGAACATAGCATTGAGTCAACAGAGCCTAGCCTGTTTTTATCTTCGTAGTTTTGAAGGTAGCCAGACATTTTATGGCAACTGTAGCAGTGACTGTAGGGAAGTGTTCATATGTTCATGATTGGAACTGTACAAAGATGAAAATGCGAAACAATGATTTGGCTGTCGTGAGATCGGGAACCGTTTGTTAGGACAATCAATCTGCCAATTATTGCAAGCAAACCTCCGCTAACAATAGTTTGAGGATCCCGAATGATCCAGTGGAAGATACTTGAAGAGCACACTCGAGAGAGATATGACAATACAGTGAGTTCGTGCATAAGTAACGCAAAGAGCAACGGTGAGGTCGTAGGTAGTAAATAGATTACAGCATACGCGTGAAATCGTAGAAAGAATAGAGAACACGCTATGCAGATGTAGAAGTTCCAGTGTAATGAGCCAATCTAGGATGATGACGCAAGTTAACTTGCCAATGTGCAGTTATGGGCTGTGACTTTACTCGGTGGCGAATCACGTTCACCACGTTGCAGCGTTGTTAAACGGACAATTGTGGCTTTTATAGTGAGAACGCTTGCCAGGCGAAAACCCACCACGCCCTGAAACACTGCCGCCGATCCATCGGAGGGCAAGTTGTAACTGGCTAATTGGCTTGTTGGGCTTTTGTTCTCTCGTTTATTCGCGGGCAAGTTGCGTCCTATTTTCCCGTTGACAGACGCGTTAGGATAGGGCCTTTTGCGTTACTGGGTCCTGAGCTGCTTTGAATGGATGGCTGTGCCCGATTGGTAGGTCAGGTACTAAAACTCTTTGAATATGGGGTGTTGATCATCTGCAGAACCACGTGAAGTCTCCGAGGGATATACTTTGAAAGCACGTAGAATTTGCTCACAGGACACCATGGATGAGAACCAAGCCTTTATTAAGAATACGCGGCGCGAGAATGGCTACCCTGATAGATTTGTTTCAAAGCATTTTGAAGAAAAGCTCAAGCCGGTACCAGTTTTAACCGCTGCGAAGAAGGAGTTATTTTTAAGAATACCTTTAAATGGGGATGCCGCTGCCGAGCGCCTAATCAAACGTCTTTCAACGGTAGTCAAGTCAACATTCCCAGCAGCCAGGTTAAAGTGCACATGTTCTACTGAACCACTTGTTTGTTCACGCAATAAGGATACACTGCCATTGCTGACCGCATCTATGGTTATTTATCAGTTCAAGTGCGTTTGTGACGCTACTTATATTGGTCACACGACACGGCACTTGTCCAAACGCGTGAAGGAGCACTGCCCGCGCTGGTTGCGTCAAGGAGGAACTGGGACCATTAGCAGCGCCGTTTTGGCCCTTATTGTCGACACGGGGCTCCAAGTCGACCTAAAGCGTGTATTCAGGATAATTTACACGATTCCCCAGCATCAACAAGAGGTTTGCGCCTCTGTGCACTCGCGACCGCTGAATCGATTTGCATTCGGTTGTTTCAACCTTCATTATGCTCGCAAAAGGTTACTCCATGCTTTACAGCTTCCCTGGCCAGCTAGAACGAAAGATACTGAGGTCGATTGCCACAGATCAAGCTTGATAACATGCAATCGACCTGTCAGATCAATGGTCAGCTTTTGGCCCCCCTCACTGATCTGTTAATTAACTATGTAACTTGACCCAATGAGTCGATTTCAGTTCATTGTTTTACCCTTAAATATGATTGTAATTGTCTGAAGAGAATCATCGAAAACAATTGTTCACCTATGGTCTCGTGTTCTTTTGACTTTGAAATATGTTGAATTGCTGTCGAAGTCGTGAAGGATAGGATATGGTTCCGAAAAGCAAATCGCAAGTCCACGCGGGTTATGTTGCAAAATGGATTGGAAATATGGGAAACCACTGCCAATTGAGCGGTCAAAGCGGATTGAAAGGCTCAGCATGCCCAAATGTTCTGCTTTTTTATCGGCAGGTGAATGTGTATACCGAAGTAACAAAACAGTGCACCAGGCAGGAGGTATGTAGAAGAGATAGTGTTAGGCAAACTGAACCCAATGGTTCAAGACTTGGAAAAATTATATCCGTGCAAGATAACGAACGATTTGTCCAGTTAGTAAGTTGTAAAAAGGTAGATAATCTTCCGCTCATGTCCAGATAAAGAACAGTGTGCCCCGAATTGTTGTCGCAACGATGGAACATTCCTTGTGTGCTTGTCGCCGTACCTGAGCCAACCTCGAGAAAAATAGGCAAAGAACAACGGCGGCCACACAGCCAGGAGAAAGGAATGTGTCTGGAAAGCAGTCGATCAATTGCAACAATGACTAAACGTTTGTACCCTTATCCTTGTAACTGTTATTTAACTATCGCATATACACATGTAGCATAAGTGGCGAAATACGACGAGAAGCGAGCAGAATGCGGATCAGTAGGGAATGAAAGGTTGTTCCAAAGTCCGAATGAAGATTAAGCAAAGAGAGTTTGAGAGGTCCTACTGCGCATATGCTCAATCTGTGGGAACCAGAGAGGAGGACGAGGTGTACAGAGTATGGGAAAGAATATCACTCAGAAGAAGCGACAGAGACGAGTTGTCTCAGTCCTAAATTCGTAGGAATGTACGAAATCTGAGAGGACAAAGGCATGTAAGTTAGCGTCGAAAGGGGAAGGAATGCAACAGAAAACACAGGAAGGAAAGAAAAGGCTCGGTACAACAGGTTCTATTTAGGCGAATTGGAAAAGCCGACGCCGTTATTCGTGTGGGGATTCGCCCTCGTTAATAAAATGAATGGTGCACAATGCCCAGCAATTTACTTGAGGTAAGGTTGTCAGAACGTTGCGCCGGAATAGGTAGATATTATGGCGAGGGAAACACAAATTATGAGGGGCACAGTGTTGGGACTACGGAGCCTATACCGTTTATGCCACGGATGTCTGGAAGCAATCAGCAAGCAGGAGACTGGGCAGAGGAGGAATGAGTAGTCCCAAGCCGGAAAAGTTCTCCGTCTAATTGAAAAAGGAATGTAAACAGATAGTGCGAAAAGAAAAAATGAGTTCTGGGAGGCAAAGTATCTATTTGGGAGAACTGGAAAAGCGTACAATGGTCTCGAGATGTTGTGAACAGACCAATGGATCTGTCAATGATCCTCCGGTAAGGCCTCAGCATTCAGATAGACGACCATTGAGACGATGCTAGAATGTCGGCTCATAGAGAGAAAGCAATATTATTATGGCCCGAATGCAAACAGAGAGCCGGCGGAAATAAACTTGTTAAGCTTGTAAGAGAACTAAAATAAAAAAGATCACTTATGACCAGTAATGCTCTTAATGCTCTTATGTCGACAGAACCTAGGTCATTTAGAACTCAGACGTCGGAGAAGGATCAGGAGGCAGGAGATCCTTTAGACCAGACAGGATAAGTTAGCAAGATGAAGCTAGACCACCAAATTAAGTTATGAAAACAGTAATGAGTGTCCTAAGAAAAGAAAAATTGCGGCAATAAGGTGGCTATATGGCAATCCAGTTAGCATGCCAAACTGAGCTCTCAGGCTGAGGGACAGTGTGTGTTGTGACTGCTCAGCCTAGGTCGCTTACGTCTCGGAGGTCTTGAAACAGTCAGAAAGTAGAAGGCTGATGAGACGAGGCTGGATTAATGCGCGGCCCGATGAGTTATCGGTCCAATTGGTAGATGAATGCAAACAGAGAGCGCGAAATTGAAAGAATTTGGTCGGGAAAGTTGAGGCTAATAAGAAGTGAAAAAAGACTACAAAGTTCTCCAGGGGTTGTGAACAGAACTTTGGATCTGTCTACGGTTCAACCGTATGGGCCCAGTAGCCGGAAAGTAGGAGACAATGGAGATGAGGGGATAGCGGCCGTATAATAAATGTCGAAATGCTAACAGAGCGTCATCAGCTTAGTAGTGTTAAGGATGAAAGGGGATATATCAATGATGAATCATGAGCAGCAGTGCTCTGGGGGCAAGGGTGACAGAGCTTTGAGTTTGCAGAGACTAGATCATTTAGAACACAGAAGTCCGAGCGAAGTCGGAAGGCAGGAGACCGTTCAGACAGAACCAGCTATGTCAGATAGAGTGCGATAGGCTCCAGGTGATATGAACAGACGGTTGGGTCTGCCGATTCCTGATCACTAAGGGCACAGGACTCGGCAGGTAGGACATCATTGAGACGAGGCTAGAATGTCAGCTCATAGGGTCAAAGTCGTCTGAGTAATGTCTGAATGCTGACGGAGAGCGTCGGCGGAAATGGATATCTAAAGAAAGAAGGGGACATGATAATAAGGATGAATCATAACTAGCAATGTGCTTGCGGCGAGGGCAACAGTCTTTCGTCGGCAGAGCCTAGATCAATTAGATGTCAGAAGTCCGAGAGAGGGCAAGAAACAGGAGACCATTCAGACCAAACCAGATAAGGCAGCAAGATGAAGCTAGGTCGTCAAAGTAAGGTGAAAGTTAAGTGATGAATATCATCAGAAAAGAAGCAGTTTTGGAAGAACGTGGCTATATGCAAAGACAGTTGCATGCCGAGCAAAGGTCTCAGGTTAAGGGGGAGAGAGTACTGGGACTCCAAAGCCTAGATCATTAACGTTTTGAATGTCTGGAAGCAGCCAGCAAGCAGGAGATTGGCCAGACGGCGTCAGAGTATTGCCAGGCCCAATGCGTTACCTGCCCAAGTGAAAGAGGCGTGCAAACAGAATGAGAAAATGAAAGGGCTCTATTGATGAGAAGTGGAAAAGCTAATTATATTCCCGATGTAACGTGAAAAGACCGTTGGGTCCGCCGACCTCTTATCGTTAGGGTTACATAAGTCTGAAGGTAGGTGATTATTGAGACGCGACTAGAATGTCGGCTCCTAGGGAGAAGGTCGTAGTAGTAAGGTCTGAATGCTGACTGAGAACATCAGCAGAAATGGAAGGTTAAGGAAGAGAGGGGACAGGATAATAAGGATGAGTCGCGACCAGAAACTTTCTAGAGGAGGGGGTAACAGAGCATTACGTCTGCGTGGATTAGCTCAGTTGGATCACAGAAGTCCGGGAAAGGTCAGAAGCCAAGAGACCGTGCAGACAAAACCAGGTAAGTCAGCAAGACGAACCTAGACCGCCAAATAAAGATGTGAATAAAGTAATGAGTGTCATCAGAAAAGAAACAGTTTGGGACGAAAGTGTAGACATGAAATGGCAGTTGGGCTCGGGGATGTGAATAGAAAATTGGGTCTGTCAATCCTTGATCATCAGGGTCACAGTGGTCCAAAGGAAGGAGATCATTAAGACGAGAATAGAGTGTCGGCTGATAGAACGAAAGCTGTATAATTTAATCTGAATATTAACGAAGAGCATCGGCGTAAAGAGACATGTTAAGGATGAAAGGTGGATATAATAATAAAGGTGAGACATGACCATTAAGGCTTTTGAGGTGAGGGGCACAAGAGGTTGCGTCGGCAGGGCTTCCATCATTTAGACCTCAGAAGTACGAGATGGGTCAGAAAGCTGGAGACCGTTCAGTTGAGACCGGAAAATCTGCAAGCTGAAGCTAGACAGCCAAATTAAGCTGTGAATAACATTAATGAGTGACATAAAAAGAAGCTTGTGGGACGACAGCGGCTATATGAAAATCCAGTTAGCATGCCGAAGAAATGACTCGCGATGAGGGGAACAGCGTGTTTGGAATGCACAGCTAGATAGACAATGTCTCGTATGTATGGGGCAGCCAGAAACAGGAGACTGGTCAGCCAAGGCCAGATTAGTGCCATGCCCGAAGAGTTATCCTTCCAATTGAAAAAGGAATGCAAACAGGGAGCGCGAAAAATAGAGAATGGGGTCGGGAAGGAACTTGCTCTATTGAGGTGAAGGAAAGCCAACGATGTTTCCTAGGTGATGTGAAGAAACCGTTGGGTCTGCCGATCCATGGTCATTAGGGTCACAGTAGTCGCAAGGAAAGAGATCAATGCTCCGGGCTTAGAATGTCGGCTTATGGAGAGAAAGCCGTATTATTTAAGCTTAAGTAATAAAGGAGAGCATCGGCAGAATAGACATGTAGAAGAAGAAAGTGGATACAATAATAATGATGAACCTGGCCAAAAATGCGTTTGAGATGAAGGTTAAAGAACGTTTACTTCGGCACAGCCTAGATCATTTAGATCTTAGAATTCAGAGGTAGATCAGAACGCAAGAGGCCGTTCAGACGATAGCGGATAAGCCAGTAAGATGAAGCTAGGTCGCCAACTATATAAATAACCACTTGATTCTCAAATTTATAGAGACACCAAAGCAGGCATGACCAAGGTTTACAGGCAGCTGTGTATCACAACGCTACTTTGCGTTCAGTCGTGCGTAGTGTAAGCGATCAAGGCACTATAAGTGCAGTGAAGCGGTGCATAATTCAGAGAGTATAACATTCTTGCACGTGTCGGGAAAAGTTAACATAGGAGTCTAGTTGACTTACCAATATGTAGTTGTAGACAGTGACTTTATTCAGTGGCGAGTCACATCCGCCACATCGCAGAGTTGTTAAACAGACATTTGTGACTTTTTAGAGAGAGAAATCTACCACGTCCTGCACCACTGCCGTAAAGCATTTTGAACACTGATGTACAACTGGCAAAGCCGCTTGAAGGCTGATTTCATATTCGTTATTCGCAGTCAAAGGGCTTCCAATTTCCTCTGCTGGCTGGACAGATATTTTGATCAGGGCCGCCATAGTTGGTGCCACGTATTGGTAACCATTAGACTGCCAGAAACGTGGGCAACAAAAAATACTTTGGAGCAATTTTACAACCTAAAATACGACTATGTCAAGTATTTTCCAAAAACGGCTGGTATCTCTGCAAATGAGGTTCATTGCTACTTTATGTGAGGTCTAATGAAATAGGTCGTCTTTGGCTGTTATTTCGCATCGCAACCATGGAGGCTGACTTCAGGAGCATCTTTCTTGGACATTCGTTTCATAGATTTGATGAATTCTATTCGCCGTTTACGTCATTTATGCATCGCCACAACGTCAATTTTGTTTCCTGTAGTAGCAAATAAGCAAGTATCAGCGTGTTCTAATCGCAACGTTTATGAATGCGTGCGCTATAAACGCTACAAAACAAGGAGCAGAGGAATACGACGAATCTAGTAGGTGGTCTAAAATGTTGTTGACCGTTTAATCAAGTTCTCGATACACCGATTGCAGTGCGCGTGTCAAGGTTGCTAGAGATGGCCGTAAGCTAAAGGTGCTAACGTTCCAGCTGTCCCGTAACAGTTCATGCAACCGCTTTCTTTTCGAAAGGCACCCTCTAAACCGGCGACTTACGGAGGAGGAATGCAATTAATCTGCTAACTTATTTCGATACAACATCCCTACGTGCGACATCAACAATTCATCGAGAATGCATTCGGGAAACACATCACCAGCGACGACATCCGTAATGTACGCCACAGGGTGCGCTGGCCCGTGTCATGTAGGTGAACTGTCACGTTATTATTGCCAGTCAAGTTGCGGCAGGCCCATCAGAGCATGGAACAGGATGGGTTCGTGCAAACCAGTTCTGAACAAGGCTTACTTATGCATATGTGCTTTGCTCGTAACCAGCAAGTTCAAATGTTTTGGCGATTTCCACACTTTGCGTGCGTGGACGCAACACATGGTACAAACTGCCTTAGATACGTATGAAATTCGACGGTAAATTTCGCTACAATTTTAAGTTGTACCAGTTCTTGGTACCAGGCGGCATGGGTTACGGCCGGCCAAATTGTTATGGGTTTTTGCATAAGGAAACGTTCAAATCGTTAGTGAACTTATTTGGTTTATTTCGTGATGCCATGGGCCATGACCTCTGTACAAACTTTTGTTACGGATAAAATGGCTGCTCAATTGCGCGCAGCACAAACAGTATTCCAGTGTGACGTTCTGGTGTGCCTCATTCATATCCGCGATTCCGTTAGAAAACATTAAGTTAAGCGAGGTATTTCCTTCCGTTCTGTAGACTAATAGCTTCCGCACACGGTATTTATTTCACCGGGTGGCTACAATTGATACGGAGACCGAGTATGCTACTTTTCCGACATTCACACTCTTCTGGATTCCGTCAGGATCTTAGCCTGCTTCAAAAGACGGATCCTCAGTTTTTACGGTATATAACATCCCGCTGGATGTTCAGCAAGCGGTCATGGGCGAACTACGCTCAAGCTGGATTGGTGCGGTTTGGGAACACCATGAACAACCGTGTCGAGAATGCCAATCTTAGATTGAAGCGAAGGTATCATGCTTCCTGCCTCCTTGCTCTGGTTGTGAGTAAAGGGTGGAAGCTGTCTGAGTTTCTACTGAAAGAATTTCAGCTGCAATGTATATACTTCTGTGACACACACCAGGTGGTTGAAGTTGAACGTCTACATGCAGGTGCTGATAGACCGTCTAACGACGTACGCTGGCACCCTGGTTATGCATCATCTGACAACACCGAAGTTCGGTGCCGTGTACTCAGACATTGGAGCGTGACTGGTACGCCATCTTGTATGTCTCTACATCCACAGTTTGTGGTTCAAGAACAACACCATCGATGTGACATCGACTACGACAATGGCGCGTGCACTTGCGCAGGATTTGCTTGCCAGACAGTATGTCCTGTGCCATTGTCATTAAACCACTGCAGCCGACGATTACGACTTTGCCTAACTGCTTAAAGGCCAGCCTGTGAGAACGCAAACAACCCTTCTTAAGGCCGCCTTCTGTTTCGTTTCCCTGTGCTTTCCCTTGCAAACCCGACGCAACTGCTGGCTAGGCGGCATTGATTGGAACGTTCGGTACATGAATCGGACGGTGGCTATGTAACCCTCGCAATCGTTGTGTATTTGGGCCTCAAAGCCCATGCATTACTTGTTCCTAATGCATTCCTTTAGGTACATTACTTTTACCCACTCCTTAGTGATCCGCTGTGTTGACGTGACGCATATGACGTGTCCGGTACATTTGCGTGCGCACTTTGATTGGGTCTGAACGACAACGTTCCCGTAAACGTTATCTTTGTACATATCTTTCTTGACAGTTCCGTTATTATATGCATGGAACCATATCCACATCATGCAAGTGCTGGTAAACATCCAGCTATAGATGCCTCCTGACGGACATTTTGGTGCTCTTTCAATACATCAGTGCAGTGCAACAGGTCTGCGCAGATATGTATAGAGACCCCGAGACGTACATCATTGCCGCTGGTGCTAAGAGACCTATGCAGGCTACTATGTCACCAGTGCACCAGGTTCGTGCTGATATGTATTGAGGCTCCGAGATCTACATTCTTAGTGATAGTACTGAGAGACTTTTGTACCTTGTAAAGCCGTTTTGCCCTTAAGCTTCCAAATTTCCGTATCCAACCTGGCCTCTGGCACACCTCCGCGTCATCGGAAAACACATCCACTCAGCTTGTGGTGTCCAATGGCTCATAACCATCTAATCTGCCAATATGTTCATTCCTTCATCACATTCTTCAAGTGACTTTGGGCTTGCATTGTTAACATTACACTAAACAGGTGCGCATGGGTTAGCTTTGCAAAACTAGTGAAGCCCTGCGGTCCACTCTGTGCACTTCCTCTACTCACTTTACAGTTGTATTGGCATATCGAAGTCTTGGAAGTATCTCCCGGTAGGGTATAGGGTACATTCTTACTGAGGCTACCAATAGGCATCTATTTAATACCTTGTGACATTAACCTACCTGAAGTCTGCTACGCTGATCACAGTAAGCTACGGAGGACATGGGCGCAGCCACCTTGGATAGATCGTACCGGTAAATACCTGCTTAGGAAGTGCTCTAAGTGCTGCCGAACTTACCATTCCTCTCCTAACATAAGCGAAGAACTTTGGATTATCCGAAGCTTCAGCAGCCCATTCCTTTTCTTACATCAGCCGAGCTTTCCTTAAGTGTTGTTTACACCTATTGCTAGCCTCGAGTTATCTATCACAGGTGCTAGTTGATGGAGCCGAACGGTAGGTCCTCCAGGACCTGGAAAGCTTCTCGAGCAAGTACTTGCCAGTGGTGTCTATCCAAGGCGGTCGCGGTCATGTCTCCTTTCTCCTCGCAAGCGGGATGTAGGGAGTAGACACTTCCATGAGAGAAGACTTAAATTTATCCCAGGCCGAATGAACCGTATCAACCACCAAGCTTTCGCAACGCAACCCAGAAGCCTTGATAGGCATTGCCTGATAGTTAGCACGCCATATGTTTGGAAATGGCTTAGGGAAGATTTGGTGACGTCTGGTCAGAGTACACTTGAACGATAAACAAATATGAGCACTGGCACATAAACAAATAAATAAATACATAAATAGTTTATTCTCAGTTTCATAAAGACACACCAACTCAGGCATGATCAAGGTTTAAAAACAGATGTGTATCACGACGATACATCGGGTTCAATCGTGTGTAGTTAAAACGGTGTCGGGAAGAGTTGATATGTGAGTCTAGTCGACTTGCCAGTACGTAGTTGTGGGCAGTGACTTTATTCAGTGGCGAGTCACATCCGCCACGTTGCAGTGTTGTTAAACTGACATTTGTGGCTTTTTATAGGGAGAACGCTTGCCAGGCGAAAACCCACCACGTCCTGCAACACTGCCGTAAAGCATTTTGAACATTAAGGTTGGACTGACAAAGCCGCTTACGACTGGTTTTACCTTCGGTTTTTCGCAGAGTAATGGCTTCTAATTCCCCCTGTTAGTTTGACAGATAATTTGTTTAGGGTCGCCATGATTTTCGAGGTCGGTGGAGGAGAGGGACATCGCGATTGTTCTTCTTGTTGTATGCCCAGATGAGCAAAAGTTCAACTTTTGCGCTGTCCAGATCTTTCAGACGTATAATGTATGGGAGTATGAGGATATGTCCAGTTCTCCATACTGGCCAAGGGTTGTGGTGATTGTAGTTCGGTTCTTTTGGAGTTCTATTGTGCTCCATGCAAGTCCTTGTGGGTTGTTATGTCCGTCTTGGGCCAAAACTGTTTTTCAGTCCAATCCCAGATCTCCAAGTCCCGGACCTCGGAGAAAAGGGAAAGTGTGGGGCGACGGAGAGAACACCGCAAGAACAGGCATGGAGTTGAACAGTGTTAATGTGTTGTGTTATAACATTTGGGCTTGAGACAAAAGCAAGTACACTGTGCAACAATATTTATGCTGAAAATGTCTTTTTAATATCCTATAGAATCATTAGCCGTATGGGTGGATTGCTAACGTCTGCGTAGAGACAAGAGCGTTGTGCCAGTAAGTAAAGTACGAAGTATCGGTTTAGTATGAGTCAATAATTGCGTGGGGAGAGAGCAAAGTGAGTTAGATATTAGTAGTGATTGTCAGGTGCATGAACAGCACGTAGCTAGCGTAATCCTAGAGGGAGCGCAGAATAAGTGAAAATACATAGGTTGCCGCAAGAGAGACATAAAGATCAATTGGAGGCAGGGCAGCGGAAAGATTGGATGCAGATATTCTAAAGAAATAAAGGTTATTTAGATAAGGAGTGGCTCCTAACATGCACTGGATCATCGCGTATGCATGGGGCCTATGGCCACCAGCTACTTCTGAACAGAGATGCCGAATTTACGACGACCGACAGATGGTGGCGCTAGGAGAGACTCAGTGGCCGGATGCGGCCATTCCAATCAGACTCTTGGTTACTGGTGTATGCCTATAGGGTCGCTGAATGTATCAACTGGCCAGTTAAGGTAAGTGACAGGCATTCCAGGGAAATGTATGATGGAGAGACAAGGAGTGTATCCAAGCAAGCTGAAGATCTGCGCAAAAGGGACATGGAGAATACGGCGAATTGCTGTAGTAATGAGGAAGATAAGAAGAGCGGCAAATGGTTGCGCTAGGATAGGGAGTATCAGTGGCCAGCAAAGGCATTCGGGTTAAATTTACTGAGAACCAGTGGATACATACAGTGACAGAAGAAGTCAACAAATCAGCGTAGATGTGATGCAAACAATTCAAGAGAGTAAGTGTTAGAGAGATAAGGAGTGACTCCGGGCGCGATTATGAGTGGTCTGGTCCAGTTTCAAAAAGCTCGTCTTCGTGACAGTTGATATTCAGTAGTTTGGAAACTTGTGTGACAGAGAGGTATTTGCTGATAGAGAAGCGGAACTGGTTTATATTCATAGATACCCTTACTGTGAGAGGTAACTTATTCCATACGTGTGCTTATCTGTTGAGGTAGAAGTTGGAGCGAATACTGCTGCGCGTTCTTGGTAGGATAATGGAGTGGGGTCCATCACGTAGGGGGTACGAAGTGATAGATGAGTCTGAGACAGGGGTTAGTTGGCTCCCACTGATATTGTTAATGAGTGAGTATAGGAAAGCGAGGTTAGTTGTCAGTCGGCGCAGCCATAACTGGTCGAGCTTAAGTGTGTTACACAGATCACGGCAGCTTAGACTTGAGTGCCCTAGGAGGCGTTTTGTGAAGGTAGGCTTAACCTTCTCGGGGGCTATTCTGTCGCATTTGCTGAGGTTAGTGAATACTATAGAGCAGTACTCTAGCAGAGGCCGGGCACAAGTTTTGTAGAGCACCGTTCTAGATTCCTGTATTGTCATGGTTTTGAGGATGCATTCAATGAGAGAGCGTGCCTTAGCTGCGGAATTAGCTACTTGTTCGGCGAAGTTCAGCGAACAGGAGTAGTGCACGCCTAAGTCGCGTACCGTTAGGCAGTTCCCTAATGGCGTGCCTTGTAGCATTAAGGTATTGGGTGGCATGGTGCATCTGTATGTAAGGAAATTGCATTTTGCTATTGTGAATGCCAACTTCCATGTGTCGCACCATGCAGTTGGCGCTCTTTAGTCATATTGTATATAGGAGAGGGCGGTGTGGAAGTTTGACCGATGAAATGGGAAGACAATTTTTATGTCGTCGGCAAATAGGTAGGGAGTCCCGTGTTTGAAAACCTGGAACACGTCATTGATATAGAGCAGGAAAAGTAGAGGGCCTAAAACGCTACCTTGAATTACGTCGCTTTTGACTGGTTTTGGAAGTGACATAATGTCCCCAACCATTACTCACTGTGAGCGAGCTGTAAGATATGATGAGAACCTAGTGTGCAGTTTGCCGGAGATACCGTGTGATTCCAGCTTCATCAAGAGCTCGGTATGTGGCACACTGTCAAAGGCTTTTGTCTTGTCTAGGAAGATAATGCCTAGTGCTTGCTTGTTGTCAATCTGTTGAGTTACATGGTTAAGGAACTCAAATTGGCAGGTCTGACAGGATTTAGACGGCAGAAATCCATGTTGTTGTCGCTTGACGAGGTTACGGGTAAGCAGGTAGGTGAGCATGGTTTCTTTGACTATTTGTTCCATTACTCTTGAAAACATAGGCGTGTGAATGATGGGGCGATAGTTCTCTATGTTCTGCTGACTGCCTTTTTTGTGTTTGGGGATGACGGTGGCATGTTTCCATGTGGTTGGATAAATCCCGTTTGTGATAGAAAGCGTGAATAGGTTGAGAAGTAGAACTGCAATGTCCTGGTCATCGAGTATCAGCAAGGCACAGGGGAGACCATCGGGACCAGGATGTGATGACCATTTGACTCTGCTGATTACTCGAGTGATAGAAAGTAGGTCATACTTAATAGTGTCGAGTGAGTCATTGGTGCGCTTAGCTTGCATGGCAGGTAAGGTTTCATTAGCGTCTGTGAACGAATTGCAGAAGTATCCATTGAGGGTCTCACATATTTTTGATGGATCCCTAATAAGGGATGTGTCAGAAAATCTGCGTGAGGCAACAGGCGTAGATTTTTGATTGCTTCTTTGTCGGAGTTGTTGGCTGAGTGACGTGGTTTTATTGTTAGATTCAAGGGCAGAAGCTTCTTCAGCAATCTTGGAAGCTTCCTGCGCAGTTGGTTAGGATTTCGTTCATGCGAACAAGGATGTGGAGTTCCTTAGTTTTGGAATGTCGATGGCGCATCTTTTTGAGCTTTCTAAGTACACCGCAGGCATTCGCTGATTTCGCTGTCATCTTTAAGCGGCTTCTGCAAGTGAGTGAGGCGATCACATCTAGGCAGCTAAAGAGATTTAGATATAGGACGTGTGCGGCTGCGTTTACACCGGTAGCTGAAAAGAAGTTGTCCCAGTCCGCAGATCCCACTAATATCTCAAATCTGTCCCAGTTAATGTGGTTGAACATTCGAAACTGTTTGACATAGGAAGAAGTGGCGCAGTGTGGAACAGAAAATGTAAATATGAGCTTGACCACCTTGTGCTCGCAGCCCTTTATATTATCTTATATACCAGCAACTGCATCGGAGACACCTTGCGTCCAGGGTGTTAGAAAGCCTAGTGTGATCGTGGACTTGTTGGGCCCAGTTATTTGCGTGGACGGTGTCGACGAAACTTCTGTATCTGAGTGGGGCAACCTGGTCATTGCAGGGGATAAGTGGCATATTGAAATCGCCACCCACTATTTTGCGACGTGTGGGCATTAGGGTGATTTCAGTGAAAAGCTTAGTGAGTTCATTAAGCATTTTGCTAGATGTGTGGCGGGTTGTATACGCAAACGATAAGGAGGTCAAGTTGACCTCCGGTCGTCTGGATCCAGGTGGAGTCTTCTGAGTCACCTATAGATAACAGTTCGAAATCGGGTGCACCAAAGTCGTCCCGGACATAGATAAGGTAACCGCCACCCCGTTGGTTGTCTCGTCCGTTACAGAATGTTGTGTAGCCAGGGATGCGTAATAGGCTGTCAGAGGCATTTGAGGGGTGCTACTTTTCTGTGATGAGAACCAGCTGTGGGTATGAGAGTAGGATAAATGGGCCAATGTGGTGCATCTTGTATGTAATATACCGCGCGTTAATAAGCAGCATACTGTATGTTTCAACGCAAGGATTGTTAGAGGAGTTAGATTGTGTGATGTAAGTTGCACAATGGGGTGCAACTGGCGCAGGGAACATGGAAGTGGTAAGAAATGGTGGAGAGGGTAGTATAGGAATGGGATCAGAAAGTGATTGGTTAGGTAGCTGATGGTAGTCGGCCGCTAATGAGGCTGTGGCAGTAGTGTTGACCGTAGAACCTATCCGGTGGGCTGAAACCAACCGCGGGGGTTAGTTGCAGTGAGCAGATGAGTTGTTGTAGGTAACAGAGTGTTGGCGAGAACAGTTGGTGGAATGGGCGAGGTGGGTCGTGTCCTGCCGCATCCCATAAAAATGTGGCCGTGGATGGCATGGCCCGGTTGTAGTGCTTGTCATCCGGATATATTTTTCGTTCAGGAGAACTTATAGTCATGGAGTGCGGGGTAGTGTTGATGGAGCGGTAGAGATTTTCAGAAGTGCGTCGTCCTTCGGAAGGGAGCTTTGTTCCCCACTGTCGCAAGAGGTTGTGTGGATTGGTAACCTGGTTGCACACTTGGCGTTTGGATGGTATAGCGCTGTTTGTAGGGCTGACTTGGCGATAGCGTACCAGGCGGAGAGTTATTTATTAGGGAAATCACTACGTTGGTGCTGCGCGGGCTGCTCATAGTTCCGTTTTGCTGTGATGACTGGTAGAACGATCTCAGTTTTTGAAAACCACGGCATTTGTTATAGTTCAGTAGAGCTGTAAGTGATGTCACCTGCGAAGTCTAGTTAATTGGTAAACATTAGATGCAAAATAGACGGCACTTGGGCATCCATGTACCTAGTGGGGAGGTCCACGAACTGATGCAACGGTACTTCTAGCTTAAGCTCGAGTAGATTTGCACCGAAATATCTTCCACCGAGTTGAAAGAAAGATCAGCCTAGCAAACTTCTGGGAGATTGCAATCCCCAAGTGTCAAGCACCTATTTGCGGAGTGGGAGGGAATACAGTCCAGCACCTCTTTTGACGCACTCCCAAGGCTTGTATACACAAGTACACCTGTAAGTTGAGCTGGGGAAATTCTAACCACTACCCACAGAGCTTCGACAGTTTTATCTGCCGACTGAAACAAGTAGGTACGTAAAAAGTCAAATTCACCTTTCAAGTATAGCGCAACGCCCCCGCCTTGTCGATGCCAATGCTTAGCATTGTGGTACCGTGTTGCATCCATTAGCATCATTTGATGAAGGTTCTTTATTAAACCCACTACTCCCACAGTGTATATGTATTTCCTTATCAACCATCACTATCGGGGTTTTAACCGCCGACATGTTTGTGAAATTGTTCTCAGCTTTCGTTTGGTCCCATCTGGAATACTGCGTCCAGGCTTGCCCGCCCTGTCTTGTTCGGGACAAAATGGAGCTCGAGAGGGTTTTGAGAGTAGGTACCAAATTGGTCGTGCGGTTACGGGGGCAACCGTACCCGAGCGTCTACTTAGCTTGGGTAAGTATTCAGTGCACTACTGACGGCTTCGAGGAGACCTAATCCCTACTTACGGTATTTTAACAGGGAAGGTTGGACCGCACTTGAGCTGGCTATTTAGCCCAGCTATATTGCCTTGTCTTGGCGGTCATCCCATCTAGCTACACGAGCCGCGTTCTGACCGAATCAAGACGGAAACGCGGTCACTTCGTAGAGTTATCGAGCGCGGGAACTCGCTTCCAGAAAGTGTAGTCAGGGAACCTACGGCTAAGGGTTGCGTGCGTCAGTTAGACTCTCCTGCGCGGCAACACGAAACCTTTCCCTTCTCCTGACCATATTCATCTTCAAAGTTTTAGTTCTTATTCTGTCATTCTCTTCACTCTTTGGTGTTATCCTTCATTTTAATGCATTTCATTTTCTTTATCTTCCAGTTACCTTCCACTTAGTTCTTACTTCACGCAACATACACAGCACGGACTGCTAGAGCAGGGAACGTGGGTAGGAATCGGTTGACCAGGGTGTGCTTCAGGTGTTTCGTTTTGGACCTATCAAGACCTCCTAACATGTCAAAATTTTCTGGCTCAACGAACCGCTGAGGAAGGAACACTCAAGGGATTTTCCTATCGTTTTAATCCACCTTCAGCTGAATCTGAATCTTACCTCCCGTACAGCATCCATTGCCTTTACTTTTACAGATAGCTCCATGTATTCGGCTCAGGACGACGGTTAATTTTCCAATTGTTAGTGAGTTCATTGAGCAGTAGAGAGCAGAAGAGGGGCCTCGTGAACCGGTATATCTGTTTGTGTCTAAGCAGCTAGTGTATTACTTTCATCACTTGCCATTTCGCTGTTACCTGTCCCCCTACCTGTCCCCCTATGTATCATAATACGACCACAGCAATTTCCAGAATATCGATCAGAATCTTCTTCTCCATGAGATAAGAATCCTATCTTTATGCTTTAATGAATAGATCATCAAATTGACTGTCCATAAGCTACTCCCAGTCTGCAGGGGTATACAAGCTTATTGCTTCCTTTTCCAAGGAAGGAAAAATGGAATTGCGCGGTTTTTACCCCCACGATCGTAATGCATCGCCTTTCTCATTTATTAACGCCGCTCTTTTTCGTGCCAACGGTTATCCATAATACATATGGTATTGGAGCATTCAACCACCAAGTTTCAGGTTAAGCGGAATAAAAATTACACAACTCCAAACAATGCGAAGCACGTCCATGCAGCCAATCGGATAGCTTCGCCATCTTGAATTCACACAGTTATCTGGCCACTAGTGGCAGGCGCCATAATCGTTACGGCCGGTTGAGGATGGGAAATATACGAATAGTTGTCTGGTTTTGTGGCCAGGTGAGCATCGTTTCAAACTTTCTGCTGTCCGGATTTTTCGGATGCATACATTTCGGGAGGGTGAAAACGTGTCCAACCCTCCATACTGGACAGCGGCTGTGGTGGTGATTGGAGTGGAGCCTCTTTGATATGCAACCATGCTCCATGTAGGCTCTTGTCGGTTATTACGTCCGTCGGGCGAAATCTGTTTCTCAGTCCAATCCCAGATCTCTAAGAAGATCCGGACCTCGGAGAAAAGGGAAAGTGAGGGGCAGCTGAGAGAAGGCCCCAAGAACAGGCGCGGAGTTAAACATTGTTAAAGTTTTAGGTTACAACAGTTGGAGGTGAGACAAAACCATGTACACTGTGCAACAATGATTATGCTGAAAGTGCCTATTGAATGCCCTATAGAATCATTAGCTGTATGGATAGATTGCCAACGACTGCGTAGAGACAAGAGCGTTGTACCAGTAGGTAATCCATGATATATCAGTTTAGTATGAGGCAAAAATTGTGTGGGGAGAGAGCAAAGAGCGTTAGAAGACTGGTGATGGTGGCATGGTACATAAACAGCAAGTGACCAGTCCAATATGATCGGGAGCGCAGAATAAGAAGGTTAAAAATAAATAGTTTGCTGCGAAAGAGATCTAAAGGTCAATTTGTAGTAAGGCAGCGGAAAGATTGGATGCAGAAGATCTAAGAGGTAAAGCTATTGAGCTAAGGAGTGTCTCATAACCAGCTCTGTATAATCGCAGATGCATGGTGCCTACAATCACTAGCTGCTTCTAAACGGATGTGCCGACCGACAGATGGTGGCGCTAGGAAGGATTCTCAGTGGCCAGATGTAGCCATTCCAATAAGGTGCTTTGTCACTAGTGTATGTCTACAGGTTCAGCGCATGCATCAAAAGGCCAGCGAGGGTAAGTGATACAGACATGACAAGAGAATGTATGATGGGGGGACAAGCAGTGTATCCTAGCAAGCTCAAGGTCTGCGCATAAGGGGTAAGGAGCCTACGACGAATCGCTGCTAAGTAGTGAGGAAGATAAGAAGCGCGACATATAGTGGCGATAGGAGAGAGAGTACCAATGGCCAGCAAAGGCATACGGACTAGGCTTTCTAATTACCAGTGGAAACCTACAGTGACAGAAAAAGTAAACGAACCAGCGAAGGTATGTTTTGCAAGCGATCCAAGAGAGTAAGGGTTGGAGAGATAAAGAGTGGCTTTTAGCGCATAGATATATGCTACCAGCAGTGATTCGCTGCAGCTGAAAAGTGGTGACGTAGGTAATACGAATAAATGATATTGGTACTAAGGGAGAGAGAGTATCAACGGCTATCATATCACCAGTCGGCTGTGCTCCAGGACGTGGTGGGTCTACGTCTGGCAAGCTTTTTCCTGCAATAGGCCACAAATGTCGGTTTAATAACACTGCGACTTGGCGGATGTAGCTCGCCACTCGATGCAATCACCGCCCCTAACACACAATGGCAAGTTGACCGATACCACACTTACAACTTCTGTGGCTATATCTGCCCTCGCATGAACACACTTATGTAGTTGTTTAGTGACATGCCGATATTCTTAAATATCTTATCAGCTTTTTCCTCACACCTCACTCACCTGTGTACACAACCTCATCGGATTAGTTCCTTATCAACATACTCCACATTAGTTATCTGATTCTTATATCTACATCTCGCATCCTGTGGGCATAGACTTCGTACAATCTTTAGGCCATATGGGCACACACTACTCCCTCCATCTGTACTACTCCCGCTCTTGGTGCTGCTAAGCCTGCTATCATGTGCAATATTGCAACGTGTTGATCATGCGCAAAAGGCTTGCCCCGCTTTGTCGAGAATAAAATATTTTTTATTTTTTTATCGATGGCATTTGGGTGAAGCCTTCTTTTGCTAGTGGACACCTACCGTGTCCCAGCATAAGTCAACAAAAAACAAATGCATATCATGCAGACAGTCCCAGAGAATAAAGGCGAATAAATTGGTGGGGACTGTGTCCGATATGTTGGGTTTTCGGATGTAGTGGTGCTATGGGCCATATTCCCAAAGTTCATCCTCCTGTATATTGGTGTTTAAGCGCTCGCATATAGGCCGGGTAGCAAGGTGTCTAGGTAGAGATGGTCAGAACGGTGCAGTATTCTCGGCTGCCCTAACTTGTAATGGTAGCCTGTTCCAGGCTGGAGCGAAGCTGTGGAGAAAGAAGTTGTTACGCACGTTGGTGCGGGCTGTAGGTAGGGTAATGGTTAAGGGGCTATGGCGGAGTAGATAACAAGCGTCATCTTTTTGTTTACTAAGTCCTGCAAGGTTCGTATGTTTTTTGTTTATCATCTGGAATGCAAAGGTGAGTTTGAGTCTCATCCTTCGTAACCATGGAGGTTCAAGCCCAAGAAGTTTACAGCGCTCACGGTAGTTGAGAGTAGAAGGGCAAAGCATGCGCTTTGTGAATGAGCGTTGTACTTTCTCAATTGCTATTCGGTCACACTTTCTGTAGTTCGTAAACATTATGGGGCAGTATGCCCAAAGAGGTCTAGTGCATAAATTGTATAGGGTGAGTCTGGATTCGTTTACGAGCATTCTCTTGCAGATTTGACCAATGAGGGACCTGGCTTTCGCTACGCTATAGCCGACTTGTTCCGAGAAATTTAGTGAGCTTGAATAGTGTAAGCCGAGATCGCTTGCGGATTAACTTTTGGCTAGTTAGAAGCCATTCAGGTTTAGAGCACTAGGCGGCACAGTGTATCTATGCGACAGGGCGCTGCATTTTGCAGGAGAGCAGTCAAGCTCCCATGTGTTACACCAAGAGTCTAAAGCTTTAAGGTCATTTTGAATATTGAGAAGACCGCTCCTTAGGTTACCCGGGTCAAAGGAGAATACGACTTTGATATCGTCGGCGAACAGGTACGCCTTTCCAAATTCAAAGACTTGAAATACGTCGTTGATGTAAAGTAGGAAGAGTATAGGGCCCAGTACACTTCCCTGGAACACACCACGCGTAACTGGTTTCGGTGAGGATTCAAAGTGTCCTAGTCTCACCGACTGTGTTCGACAGGAGAGATAGGAAGAGAACCAAGAATGCAACTGGTCCGATATACCGTAAGAAGCCAATTTAGTTAGTAGTCCATTATGAGGAACGCGGTCGAAAGCATTTTTCATGTCCAAGAAGATGATGATCAGAGCTTTCCTGCAATCAAATATGGCGGCAACATTGTTTAGGAACTCCAGCTGGCATGTTTGACAGGATTTAGACAGGAGAAATCCACTTTGGGATTTGTTGATGAGGTTAACATATGTCAAGAACCGTAAGAGCTCTTCCTTACGATCCTATCGCTCGTGAAGCGAATGGGGTGGGACTAATGAGTCGGTAGTTTTCCATGTTCTGACGGCTTCCCCTTTTGTGTCTTGGGATGACTACTGCATGTTTCCAAGCGGCTGAAAAGGGTCCATGTTTCATGGAATGAGTGAAGATCTTAAGAAGGAAGACGGCGATATCCAGGCCACCTAGAATTAACACAGCCGACGGGAGGCAATCAGGTCCGGCGTGGAAGGATAATTTGAAGGCTTGAATTTCCCGAGTAATGCTACGCAGGTCAACTTATACTGGGCGTAAAGTATCATTAGTGCAACTAGGAATATTAAATGGCAGGGTCAGGTTAGCAGAGGTGAAAGAGTCGCAGGAGTAGCTGTTCATGACCTCAGATATTTCAGCTTGGTTACGGGTAATTGAGTTGTCTGTACTAATAGTCGTGTTAATCGATTTCGAGGCGGGATTGCTTCTGCGTCTCATTATAAATAAATAAATAAACTTTTATTCTCGACCATGCGAGACACACCTTTACAGGCATGATCATGTTTAGCTAACAGTGTGATCAATAGTGTACAAAAGTACATGTTTGGCATAATAATGTATGTAAGTGTATGGATGTGTATACGAATGTAATTGTGTATGAATGTAGCTTGTGTCTTTGAATGTGCCGCAGCATTTTTGACTGTTTGTTGTCGTCAGGAATGTGAGCATAAGCGATTGATATCCTTGGGTTGGATAGCACTTTCCGGATATCCACGGGCCAGTGACTTTATTTTGTGGCGAGTCACATCATTCCATTCAGTCGAGCCATTCAGTCGAGCCACACCATCACTACCTATTACGCGACTTGTGGATATAACAAAAAACGAATAGGCGCCGGCCCCTGTGGGGTCGGCGTAAACCACACTGGAACTACCCTACCATCTATGCCTTCAATCCACTGCCCGCCAGCAGTTCATGTTAGCACGTGGAACTGCTTGTACACCAACGCTTTATCGCTACGGAACAAGGTGTCCGAACTCTCTTCCCTTGCGCTGGACACGCAAGCTAAAGTTATATGTATAACCGAAACCTGGTTCTGCCCAGACGTTGTGGACGCCGAGGTAGCTATCCCGGGATACGTGCTCTTTCGAAACGCTCGTGAAAGCGGCAAAGGCGGCGGCGTAGCTGTGTATGTATCAGACCGCCTCACATGCATCCCTCTCAAATCTCCGGAACTACTATCTCTTCCCGAATCCCTCTGGATTCGCGTCCGCGGATCTGGTTCCACCAGTCTCACCCTTGGAGTGGTTTATCGCCCTCCCTCAGCTGCGCCAGAATGGCTGCGGTGCTGGAAGGCCGCCCTCCGAGCAGCTACTTCAGATTTGGGTGCCCCCCTACTCGTCGCAGGTGACTTTAATTTCCCGGAGATAGACTTTACCTCTGGCCAAGCTCGCAGTCAGCACAGCCTTGAGTTTCTTGCCAGTGTTCTAGAACATGGCCTAACCGAACACGTACAGCAGTACACTCGGTGGCGAGACGGTCAAAACCCGTCGAAACTCGACTTGCTGCTCACCAACGAGCCACATCTAATTGACAACGTTAATTTGAGCGCCCCAATTGGTGCAAGCGATCATGTAGTTATCAGTTTTCGTGTGGTGGCGAAGGTCACGCTCAACGCTAAAGCACTGCCCATCAGGCTTAACTTTCGTCGAGCGGACTATGACGCCATCAAAGATTTCCTCTCACGAGTCGACTGGTCCCTGGCAGCACAAACCCCCACAGACGACGACCATTGGAACTACATCGCCGCTCACATCCACGACGCAATTAGGGCACACGTCCCCACAGTGCGCGCTTATGCGCCGAAACGCCACAGGCAACTTCAGCCTGCTACGCTTAGGCTGATCAGGGAGAAGAAAGCCCTCTGGGACAGATTCTTACTTTTTGGCGACTCTGATTCGCGAGCACAATACTGTAGAGTGCGAAATTCCTGTATAGCAGCTGTTCGCCAGGACAGAAAAGCGTACCAGCTCTCTCTCGCTAAAAGTTTCACCGATAACCCCAAGGTCTTCTTGAAGCATATAGCGTCTCTCACTAAATCGCGCGCTGCCGTTGGCAGCCTGCTCGGACCCGTAGGCCATACCACAACGTCGGACAAAGAAGCTGCGGAATTGCTGAAGACTCAGTACGAGTCCGTTTTCGGCACCATCGCAAGCAGTACAACGGTAGGCGCTAACTTTACCCACGTCACTGCCAGACATCCCGTGCAGTTTACATCAGAGAAAGTCCTGGAGAAATTAAAAAAATTAAGGACAGACAAATCGCCGGGTTTGGACGGGATCCCTCCCATTTTTCTACGTGAGTGCGCCACTGTACTGGCCGAGCCGCTTGCCTTACTGTACAGCCGCTCCTACACCAGTGCCGAATACCCGAACGCTTGGAAGCAAGGGGTCATAACGCCGATATACAAGGGTGGTGACAAGACAAACCCCTCTAATTACCGCCCGATAGCACTGCTTTCCACTGCCTCCAAAGTAATGGAGAGTATCGTAGACGATTTCTTGCGCTGCCATTTAGAAAGTCTGTCCTTAATAGCCCCGGAACAGCACGGGTTCCGCAGGGCTCACTCGTGCACCACGAATCTTCTCGCAGCCCTTGATTCCTGGACTGCAGAGGCAGACAATCATACTCCAACTGACGTGGTTTACGTGGATTTCTCAAAAGCATTCGACCGGGTCAATCACGCACTGCTGTTGAGTAAACTGCCGAGTTTGGGGATCGACCAGCAAACAATCTGCTGGCTAAGTACCTACCTGTCTGGCCGCACCTACCGAGTTCGTGTAAACGGCGCACTCTCCAGCGCTCTGGCTGCAACGACCGGGGTGCCCCAGGGATCCATCCTCGGGCCCCTGCTGTTCAATTTGTTCATCAACGACCTCCCATCCTGTATCAGCAGTCACATACTGCTTTATGCGGACGACGCTAAGATATGGCGACCTATCCGCAGGCCAAGTGATCAGGCACTTCTCCAGACAGATATCGATGCTGCTTATTCTTGGGCCTCGAAAAATTCGCTCCCGTTTAACATCGACAAGTGCAAAGTCATGCACATTGGGCAAGGTGTGGCTAATCCGTACAATATCGGCAGTGTGCATCTTAAAGCCACATCCCAGGAACGCGACCTGGGGACCATAATATCCGCCGACCTGAGCCCGAGCGCCAATGTAGCTACACTGGCGCGAAAGGCTAGCGTTCGCCTGGCCCTCCTTGGACGTGCACTAGGGTCTTTCCCTAGAGAGACATTTGTCCGTCTCTATAGCACTTTAGTACGTCCGCTGCTGGAGTACAACATACTTGTCCAGCCGCCGTACCTGAAGAAGGACGAGGCCATGCTGGAAACTGTACAGCGCAGAGCCACTAAGAGAGTGGACGGACTATCCCACTTCTCGTATGAGGAGCGTCTGGCGGCCCTTAACCTCTTCCCGTTGAAATATCGCAGGCTTCGTGGCGACCTTATCTTAGCTTATTCCGTCCTGACTAATAACAGACACACAAACGCAGGATTGCTGGTCCGCGCCCGTACAGATCATCTTCGAGGGCACTCACTCAAACTGATGACTCGTAGCAGTCGCCTTCTGTGCCGAAGAAACAGTTTCAGTGTGCGTACTGCCTTCGCTTGGAACGCCCTCCCCGAAGCTGTTGTCTCAGCGCCCAATACGGAGGCCTTCAAACAGCGCCTAGACGCTTGGTTCTTACCTCGCTGGTCTTCAACGTTGTTAAGATCTGGCCATTTGCCAAGCTAACACGCGGCGCTTCCATCATTTTGCTTCTATTCAACTTTGCCGAATTTACCTACACCACTCTCTTGTTCCAGGTATCCACGTTCCCACAGTCAACTCGCTGAATTCTGGTGCTGAACACCACTACTGCGTCGAGAACCATAACATCTGGTACCTACCGACGAGATCAGGACCTTGCCGTAAGATCCCGAGGCAGAACCACCGAAAAGCTACGCTTACTCGTTCTGCGCAAACCCGTGAAACCCGTGATCCGCCACGTCACAGTGTTGATAAGCAGACCTTTGTGGCTTTTTATAGGGAGAACGCTGGCCGAGCGAAAACCCACCACGTCCTGGAACACTGCCGTAGCTTCCGTTGAACTATAGTGCTAGTCGGCTATGCATCGTCTAAATCGATTTTGCACTCTATTATTTGCAGTCGGTTGAAAGCCAAAATTCTTCCTTCGTTGGCCGAATGGCTTAGTAATGATCCGGCAGTAATCGTTGAAGCCGGACAAAGATGTAAAAAGTCGCAGAGTCGAATAATAATGATGCAGGTGAGTAAACACATTTTTAATAGAGGCCGGCTTTTTCTATTATATTGTCCGGCTCATAACCCGTGTCCAGCTATCCACGCTGGACTTGTCACAGGGACAGTGAGTACAGTTGTTTCTTGTGTCTGAATATGTCCATAACCGGAAAAAATGCTATTCTCCGCAAAGTAGACTAGTAATTCATTCAAATGTAAGTGTAATTGTCTCCATGGCCAAATGAAAACTAAATGAAAGATCATCGGAAAAGCCGCTTATACGCGCGCAATGCTGTCCGTGAAATGACATCAGAAAAGCTCCAGGTGACTGGAGAATCGGAATGTTTGAGGCAGTGAAGGTAATCACGCCAGAATTGTCTGTCTTCGGTTGTGGAACAGTGGATCCATGTAAATATATTATTCCAGGTGAGTAAATTGTTCTACTGTGAGTACGAGGCGAGCTAAACCGATTTGTTTAGACCCCGTTGTGGTAGCTTCTCCAGAATGGCGGGAAGAGCTCCATTTGGGACAATGTGTGGGTTCTTCATCTCCCGGTGAAAAGATCAGGCGTTCAAACCATCTGGTTATTAAGAGTGGGTCAATCAGTCCCAGCAGATAAACCTTCTTGTTTTGGCGGATGTAACTGGAAATTTCGGGAGAAAACGGGCAACGGACAAGAGGCAGCCAAACAGCAAGGAATCAAGAAGCACAAACTGGTGGCGCGAAACGGTGCCTACGATACGTTAAAACTTATGTAAGTTTGTTTAGTATACATGATTTGCAAGCGCGTTCCTTACATTACGTCGCTGGTGTGACTCAGACTACAACTACTAAGTAGGAAGTAGGATCTGCACGCGCAAGGTCAAGTGACGGATTTAACAAAGCGTGTTGACAAAGTTAAGCGATTAATACGATTGTTGGAGAGAAACAGGTAAGCCGATGATGATGACAGCAGTCTGAATGCGAGCGGAAGCTTAGGTGAAACTAAGGACAACCAGGTTGAGACCGATGCGCGAGCAACATAGGTAGAGCAACGTTCCAAGAAGAAAAGGAAATTTAAAGAATCAGCTGTGAGCGGATGAATGCGGACGGCAGTGCAAAGAATAACGCGTGAGAGTAATTAGGAGACGATAGTCAGGATGAAAAAGGTTTACTACTAAAGTGTGGTGAAGCCAAGGACGCTCTCGTGCGAAGTATGAATCGTTCAGTTCTGAAAAATCGCCGATAATATCTCGGTAGTCTGAGAGAACTCTGAGGGCCGGAGCCCGAACAGACGAGACTTGAATAGTCGACACATCCGGAGGCCTCGTAGTAGTCTCAGAGAATTTCACTGATCATATGATGACAAAGAAGGGCATGGCACTAAGCGTCGGTCGTCCGATTGATGGTTTGAGGGTACAGGTTACCGATGGAAGTGCCTATATTAATAAAAGGTAACCAAGTCTACCCGGCTGTCAATGTAAGCAGGACATAGTTTTGAGTCTACAGAGCTTAGATCGGTATATCTTGCTAGTCTGGAAAAGGTCACATGAGCATACCGGTCAGATGAAACTAGGTTATTACAGGGCACTGAGAGTTGGCAGTCCGATTAGAGAAGAAATGATAGTAGAGAACGCCATAAGGAGAGGAGAAGGTCCGGATATAGAGAGGTTTACTTGTAAGGTGTGGAAAAGTCCATGGGGCTCGCGAGGTAATGGGGAGAGTGCGTTCGGTATTCTCATCAAATGCCGGTAACGTTATAGCAGTCTGAGTGAATTCGAAGAGCAGGGGGCCGATCAGACGGGACTGGATTAGTCGGCACATTGACAGTAAGTCGAACAGTTAAGGTGGAAAGATAGATAAAAGTCAGCGGAGACGGACAGGTTTGGGATGCAAGAGGCTACACGAATATAAGGTATGCAAGTCAGGCAGACTCGCAATGTCAGAGAAGTTGTGCGTTGGAGATACAGAGCCTGAAACTACATTTCGCTAGTCAGCAAGCAGTCAAAGAGGATAATAGGGCAGGGCTCTGAGAGCTCGCTATCCGGATGAAGAAGAAATAAAGACAGACGGCGATAAGGAGAGGACAGAGTCGAGGCTTTACGTTTACGGATAAGAAATGCGACAGTTAACGTGGCTCTCGAGGTAATGGTGACAGAGCGTTCAGTCTTCCGAGCACGGCAGGCAGCGTCGCAGAAGTAGGAGAGAAGAAGACCAATCTGCCGAGATTGGATTTGGTCGGCGCATTGTGATTGAGTCCTACGGTTCATTTGGGAAGGTTATAAGATTACAGAGTTCAGACAAAATCTTACTGTCCGCGTTAGCATAGCGCAGGTCGGGTTGTAGGAGTGGGACTGCTTGGTTACCGTGCTGAAACGAAGCAGAGGAGACAGGTTTGTGGGGGTGGGAAAGGTTAATGGCAATGACTAAGGTATTGACACGGATATGTTGTACGTAAGCAGTAGAGGATAAGGGTGGGGTACAGTGAGTGTGCAGCCCTGGGGGGCATACTTCTGCCAGCTGTGGGTTGGTTACTGCGGTGTCTTTGTCGCATTCCAAGACTCGGAGACGGTTGATGGCATGTTTGCATGTAATGGTGAGTCTACGGCTTAGCTCGTCGGTTGGATGCGTGGAAGCCAAGCTCGTAGGTGCAGCAAGCAGTGTCTCAGGGGAAGCAGAAACCTGCGTTGCCGTTAAGCCGGGGTAGTTTGATTGCGCAGCGGGGGAAATTTTGAGCAGATTCTCCTGGGGTGATAGGGATTGATAATTCATGCTATTGCTGGAATTAGTTTATAATGATCCGTTAACTACATGTGGTGTTGGAGGGGTTGATAGGGATCGCTCAAGGGCATCTGTGGGATATTTAAGTGCCCGTAAAGAGGGTAGAGGGCTTCATCGTCCTACAGTCTCGTGAGTTGTGGCGAGCTGTAGCCCGCCATATTCCATAAAAAGGGAGCAGGTATGCCTACTGACGCGTTAGGCAGTTCAGGAGTCATTGGGCTTGTGGGGCGCGGGCGTTAAGTTTTGCTGGCGAGGGTGGAGTGATGAGTTTCGTTACTTCGCGGAGTGTTGTATAAGAAGCGGGTTTGTAGCAGGGTATTTGAAATTGATTATAGTTACTGTCAGCTTGGTAACACCGCGGAAATGGCGGCATTAGGGAGTAGGGTGTGGATTCGCCAGCGGACCGTTTTATATTGGACAGCCGCGGGCTGAGAGACTGTTTTGGTTGGGGTCGGTGAAGTGGTACAGTGGTGTTGCTCTTGTTAGCGTTACCGGGTGCAGGGCGGGAGTCGCGCATGTTCTGACTGTGGCCGAAGACATTGGCTTTTATATAGCCAACGGTTGGAGTTGGAAGCAAATATGGCTTTCCGGGGGGCGGCACGCTTTTGTTCGTAGTCGGGGTTTGCCACAGTGGTACAGGCCCGTTAAATATTGCCCTTAAGGGTGCAAACTGTCTGTTCTGAGATGAGCACTTGTTAAGTAGCACGGAGGGTGGGGGTTGCCGGTTTTCATTTGGAAGTTCACTGGGCTGACGTCTCGGCACGTAGGAGTTGCCTGAGGCAGGCTTTTTAATGCACTTTCGTTTTGGGCGGCTTCGTGAGAGTTCCTTAGTAGTCGGTGGGGTGCTTGTCATAGGCTCGTTGGATGTGTTGCCAATAACTTCTTCTGTCAGAGGTTCGGTATCGGTGTCACACATGTCGGAACCTTTCGGTTTATCTACATCAGCCTCATCTTGACCGAAAGCAGCTTCATAGTGCACTAACGAGAGGGCTAGCGTCTTCGAGGTGTTAGACGAAGTTAGTTCAGTGCTGTAGGCCTTTGTCACGTTTGGGTCCACATGCTGTTGCGACCGCTCAAGAGCTACTGAGAGTGAGGTAGCAAGTCCAGTCGCGGTGGGGGAACCTTCCGCCCTTTGCTTAGGCGGAAGTTTATTGGTTGATGCAACTGCGCCTTGCAGAGGTGTTTTGTCCTGCTTGATCACAATAGGCCCAAACTTGGCTGACGTTCGCATAACGAAGCTTTTCGCTATTAAAGTATTGGCCAGTACTTGGGCTCTAAAAGTGATAAGTAATGGGCGCGGGTTACATTTGGATGTTTTCGTAGACGTTTAATTTCGAAGGAGTCAGGAGTCATGTTACAGAGATTGGTGAGCGAATGCTTCACCTTCGCTAATTTGGTTTTGTCGGGAACATTGAATATCATTACGTTATTTTTACGACGAACTCGTTCGGAAACTTCAGTAGCAATGTGTGTAAGTAGCCCCCTTGCTTGTTTGAGTTCATTCACATCATTTGTCTGTGTGAGATTTGAGCTAGTTTCATCATTTTTGCTAAGGTTTCACTCAGTACAGAGATGTTGCTTTTGAGTGCGTTCAATTCGATCTCATGAAACTTAATTTTATCGCGTGCCCCCTTCAGTGGATCTGATAGGGTTACCCTGCACTCAGAAGTTGGGGCTGAGTCAGGATTATCAGGTTGCGGCTTAGGTGGTTTACCCACTTTGTTAGCAGTCTGTGCACAGACTGCCTTGCTCGCAGTCTTATTTGGGTTTGACGGAAGAGTGGTAAATCATGTTCTGTTCTTAGTGGTTACTCAAACACTGCTGTCCACGTTAATTCTCCCTGGCAACAAGATAGTATGACAAGCCAGATAGTCTAACTATGCTGTTGAATAGTAGCAAAACGTCAGAATAACTAACAAAAAGTCGAAAACGAACAGTTTCAAACTTCGCGCGGTCCAGGTCAAGCTGAGTTTTCGAAGTAATGATAAAAGTGATGTCATCGGGAAGAAGCAATTTAGGACGAAAGTGGTTACCTGAAAAGGCAGGTAGGCTCTGGCTGAAGGGAGCAGTCTGTTTGGGCTTCCAATCCCTGACCACTAGAGTCACCGTAGTCCAAAGGAAGGAGATCATTAAGCCGAGAATCGGATTCCGGCTCATAGAACGAAAGCCGTGTAATTTAGTTCTAAGTACTAACAGAGAGCATCGGCATAAAGAGATGTGTTAAGGATGAAAGGTAGATACAATAATACGGTTGACTCATGGCCAACCATGCATTTGAGATGACGGTTACAGGAGGTTACTTCGGCAGAGCCTACATCATGTAGACCGCAGAAGTCCGAGAAGTTTCAGATAGCAGGAGACCGCTCAGCCGATTTCGGATAAGTCAGCAAGATGAAGCCAGGCAGCCAACTAAGAACGTGAGTAAAAGTAATGTGTCATCGAAAAGGAAGCAGTTTGGGACGAATTGGCTATATGAAACTGCAGTTAACATGCCGAGCGAGGCTCTCAGGCGGAGGGACAGAGTGTGTTGTGAGAGCAGCGCCTAGATCGTTTACGTTTAGAACGTCTGGAAATGAGCAGCAAGCTGGAGTTGGGTCAGAAGAGGCTATCTTAGTGCCAGTCCAAAGTGTTGTCTGTCCAATTGAAAAATTAACGCAAAATGAGAGCGCGAAAACAAAATAGTGAAGAAGTGGAAAAGCAGACAAAGAGCTCCAGGTGTTGTGAACGGACCTTTGGATCTGTCGACGATTCATTGGTAAAGTCGCAGTAGTCGGAGATTAGGAGACCATTGCGACGAGACTGAAAGGTCGTCTCATAGAGAGAACGCTGTATTATGGATGCTGGAGTGCTAACGGAGCGTCGGCAGAATAGACATGGTAAGCAAGGAAGGGATATAGTAATAAGGAGGAATCGTATTCAGCGAAGCTCCTGTGGTAAGCAGTACGGTGCAATATGCCTTTAGAGCCCAGATCATTTGGATCCCAGAGTCTGTGAGATGTCAGAAAGTGGGAGACTGTGCCGATAAAACCGGGTAGAGCGTGAAGCTGGTGCAACGCCGCTAATTAATGCGGGAATAAAAGTAAGGATTGTCATGAGCAAAGAAGCAATTTAAGACGAAAGTAAATATATGAAAAGGCAGTTAGCATGCCCAGAAAAGATCTGAATATAAGGAAACCAGAGCGCCGTGACTGCAGAGCCTAATGCGCTAACGTCGCTCATGTCTGCAATTAGTCAGAAAGCAGGAGAGCGGTCAGGTGGTGCTAGATTACAGCCAGGCCCGAAAGGTTATCCTTCTAATTAAGTTTTGCAGTGGCTGCGTGGTTGCATGTCTTATATGTGAGCAAGTCTTTGTTGCCCGAACTAGTCTTCGGCAAACCAGCTTCCCAGACGTACTGCCACCTTTGAGACGCTGAGTGCCCGTTTTATAGCCGTAGAGAATTCCACTGCATTTTCTGACGCTCTGACTATTTCAGGTAGCTTGTTCCCCACCTGCGCATATCTATAGCGGAAGCAGTTTGAAGGAATGTTGCCTTGTGCCTTATGGAGAGAATGAATGAGGCTTTTTGCGTATGGGGTAATGTGTAACACCCATCGGTTGAAAAATTTCGTCTATGCATGAGTCAGAGATGTTGAGAAGTTTATAGAGGAATACGAGGTTGGCTTAAGCCTGCGCAGCCAGAGAGATCCAGGTCAAGTAGCTTGAAGCTTTCTTCGTAGTTGAGCATAAATGGGCCAAGAAGGCGCCTAGTGAAGGACCGCTGGACTTCCTCTATTCTTAATCCATTACACTTCCGTGAATTGGAGATAACTATCAAGCAGTATCTAAACTCGGTCTAGTCCATACTTGGTAGAGCCTGAGCCGAGACTCAGCCAGGCTTACCGGCTTCATTATACATCCAATAATAGATCTGCAATTAGCAGAGCTATAGTTTTCTTGCTTGGAAAATGTTAGTGAGCTAGCCTAATGCACATCGAGGTCGTACAGGTGGAGCTGTTACCTAAGGATGTGCCGTTAAGAGTTAGGGTGTTGTGTGATATAGTGCAACGGTAGGAGAGAACATTGTACTTCTTGAATGAAAATTATCGTCTCCAAATTTCGCACCAATTTTCGAGAGGGCAGACATCGTTCTGCATGTGTGAGAGACCATTTTGTATGCAGCTAAGCGCGAACGAAAATCTAACTTTGTTATCATCGGCAAAAATGTTTGCAGTGCCGTACCGAAAGACGCGGAAGACGTCATTAATGTATAACAGAAACAGCAGATGGCCAAGTACACTACCTTCAAATACTCCGCTAGTAACGGGTGCACTTTTGAAAGATATATCACCTAGTTTTACTGATAGCGTTCGGCTAGCGACGTAAGAAGAAAACCAAGAAAGAAGATAGCTAGGACACCGAACGCAGCTATTTTCATTAGCAGTCCATTGTGCGAAACCCGCTTAAATGCTTTCTTCATATCCAAGAAGATAATGACTAGAGCGTACCCCGAGTCAATGGCTGTGTTGCGTAGTTGAAGGATTCAAACTGGCAGGTTTGGAAAGATTAAGTTGGCAGAATCCCGTGTTGGGCCTTAGTTATGAGATTGCGCTGCAGTAGGGAATGAAGCACTCCCTCCCTACCGGTCCTTACCATAAATCTGGACGCAAATGGTGTGTGGCTTGTAGGTCGACGGTTGTTGATATTTTGGCGACAACCTCGGTTGTGACGTGGAACGACTATGGCGTGCTTCCATATGGTTGGGTAGCTTCCGCCCACCATGGATAGGGTGAAAACCTTGAGAAGAAGGATGGCATATGCGTACCTCCGTGAAATAGTAAGAAAGATAGGACTCCGTCAGAGCCGGGGTTGTCTGTCAGCTTCAGTGAGCGTAGAACTCGACTGATATTGTTCAGGTTGAAAGCAATGATGTGGATGCGATCGTCTCTAACCTTTGAAATCGTATTTGGTGATAACAACTTAGTGCTGATTTTAGCACCACAGAAGGGTGCGTTAATGCAATCGCACAACCCCGCTGCGTCAGTAATAACCCTATTATCAGGAAGCACGAGTGTGTTAATCGGCAAGTCGTTGCGGCCACTGCGACGCTTCAAAGTCGCACAAGTAAAAGCCTTGCTCGCAATGCGCAACTCTGTGCGCTCAGCTAAAGTGTGTACCTGACGTAGCGGCTTTCTCCATTCCACTGGTGTTTCGTTTATACGGCTTATGGGGTGAAAATCCTTGATATTCTAGTAGCGGGAGTGCATTTTCATAAGCCAAGTGGTAATTTTACGCGTGAGGGCGGCATCAAGCTTTTAGGGTCTCTTGCTCGAGCGCTCTAGTAGGGCTAGGATACCGAAGTAAATCGTGGTTATGGTAAGGTTCACAAGTCTCAGGGTCCGTACTAGTTGCCAGGAGAAAATTGTTCCAAGGAGCGGCACGGAGAAGGGAGGAGGCCTCCCAATTTATATACTGGAGAGGCCGAAAAGCAGCGTAAACCGGACTAACATGATGACGGAATTTGGGTAGCTTGTACAATAGCCTCACAACCTTGTGGTCGCTGCCCGGAAGGTTATCTAACTTGCTAACAGTTGCAGGCGAGATACCGTTGGCGAATAGTAGGCCCAGGGTGTTGGACTGTATTTCGGGTGCGCGCGCATGCTGAGTCCAGTCATGTGTGAAGACAACGTCTACGTAGGACCTGTACCTTGATGGTACTGATGAGTGAGCCACGCGATGTGGGGCATATTGAAGTTTCTGCCGATTAGTTTATGACGGGCGGAAAGGAGTGAAACTTCGTTAAGGAGCTTAGCCAATTCGTCAGCTCCAGTGCTAGTCGGATGCGGTGGGTTGTAGATGCAGCTTCTCAGAATGTCAACTTGCTCTCCTGTGGCCTGAACCCAGACAGAATCTTCAGGAGTGCCAAGTAGTATGGTTTGGAAAGATGACACATGGAATCCATTGTTGACCTATATAAGACAACCGCCAGCACGTATATTGATGCCTCAGCTACAGAAAGTCCTGTACCCCGGAATGTGCAGCGGAGCATCAGATGTAACAGCTGCGTGACACCTTGCAGCTATCAGCACCACCTGCTGACTGGACAGAACTTGGTGAGGGAAAAGGAGGCGTAGTTTATTTTTGATAGATCGTGCGTTGCAAAGTAGGATTGCATACGAGTCGGGCGGCTTGGTCTGGATGTAGTAATCTGCCAACGGCCCACCTGGATGAACCTACAAAAAGCCACAAACGTATATTTAACAGCATTGCAACGTGGCTGATCTGACGCTCCACTTAATGCACTTACTGTCACTAGCACGCATTAGCAAGTTGACAGATACCACATATCACAATTTATGTGCATATATCCGCTCTCATGCGCTTACACTTATAGGGTTGACCAGTGACAGGCCACTACACTTAAGCCGCTTTAACTAATGGGTTCTCATGCTTCACACACCTGACCCGCACCGTGTACACAGCTTCATCGGACCAGTTCTACACCAACATTTTCCACTCCAATAACCGATTTAATTTATGTTTACATATCGCATTCTGCAATGAGCAACCACATGCACTCTTTGAGCCTTGTGGGCATACGCTACTGACTCCATCTGAATTACTCTTGCTCTTGGACGTCCTCATTGCACAAACATGTATAACATAACAATATTCTGGTCATTCCAAAGAGGCGTTTTGTTTTATCTAAAACAAATATTTATTTATTAAGTTCTATGGCATAATTAGTTCTAGGTCTATGGGCCTCATCTTGTGGATTCTCTTGGATATTCAGTGTTTTACCTCACTGTAAAGCTAGAAACCTTGAATATTGATAAAGCCGGGAGGTAGCGCTTATAGATGCGGACTTACAGAGGATACGACTGGATGCATTAGCCCGGGTATCTCGTGATTCAGTCAGCCCATATCAGTCTATCAATGCTGCACATTATCAAAATAGATAATGCGCGATTTACGCCTACGTACAAATTTTGTATAGTATCGGTAGAAATTCGTAGGACCATCTGTAAACAAATAAATGATTATTTTATTCTTGACAAAGCAGAACATGCCTTTTGGCAATGATCAGCAGAGTGCAACGTTGTACATGTTAGCATGATTAACAGAACCAAAAGCCGGATTTATACAGATGTAGGCAGTAGTGAAAGCACACCAGGCCCAAAGCCTGAATGAAATAAATCCCCATTGAAAGCAAGATGTAGAGCTACGAACTACATTAATGAAGTGGAGTATGTTGGTGAGGGACTAGTCCGGTGGGGTTGCGTAAACAGTGCGGGTCAGGTGAGTGAAGTGTGGGAAGAAAGCTATCAATATATTTAGAAATAGTAGCATGCTCCTGATTAAATATATAGGCGTAGTCGCACAAGGGCATTTATATGCACCATAATTGTGAAATGTGGCGTCGCTCAAGTTGCCAATGGGTGGTTGAGACGGCGACTTTATTGAATGGCGCTTGACACCCGCCACGTCGCAGTGTTGTTAAAGAGCTACATGAGGCATTTATAGGGAAAACACCTGTCAGGAGAAAACCCACTACCTACTGGAACACTTTCGACCGGTGATATGACATTCTCACTTTTGCATCTGCGCAAATATATTTGCGGTTCTTCTCAATCATGTTTCGCCAATTTCTTCCCTTTGGCTTTGTGGTTACCTTCTTTGGTGTCGACCGCGAGTGATTAGAGCTATAGAAGTCGGTCGACTTAGTGACTTGTATTGCTTCGATTAGCTTCTCGAATTCCTTTAATGTGTCAGGTTTGCGAAGTGCAGAGGAGTTCATTGCTCTCTGTTGATTCCGTGGCCAGGTGAGCGTCACCGGTATGTCCTAAAAAGTGTTTCGTGTAGTTAATACCATCCCGTGGAACAAGGGAGAAAACCAAAACCGACCGAGCCAATCGCTAAGGAAATTGAACGGGACTATGTTAAGGTAAAAATACAAAATGTTTGGTAAGGTTGTTTTGGTTAAAAGCAAAGACATGTTCCATCATGTTACACAGCGGTTCTGTTAAGTTGCGTACAGGTACGAGACCCGATATTTGTCGAATGCGAGAGGCAAATGCTGTCCGGTTTGGTCTGGCGTATGCAACAGCTGTTTTATATGGAAACTGGGGGTAGCAGGCGTTGTTAACAAGTGAATGAGTTGAGGGAATTAGAAGAGCCTAGTTAGTGGTGGAGGATGCGACTAAGGTTTTCCGTTGAGCCCTCAGTCCAAAGTGGTGGAGTTAATTGTTCGGACCTGTAGGAAGGCCAATGGATGTGTTCCGCCGGGTTAGCTACCCATGAGAAGAATAAGGTAACAAATTCACTTACCTGATGTTGGATACATAGCTGGTAACTGGTGTGAGGCGGAGTGTCAGAGAGGTAGCGAAGAGAATAAAAAGGACCATGTACTACAGGTGTAGCAAAATTACGGTTGCAACGCCAGCACTAGTGACACACAGTAGAGGTTTTTCACCAGGAATATGCAAATTTGCCTCGGAAAATAGACGATTTACTACGAAGCGTACAATTCACTGCAGCTTATACGATTGGTGTAACAACAAATATGGCTGTGAGTGCTAGAGATTTCCATGGCAAAGGAGTATTGTGCGTTGCATATACGAGCACAATTTGTTGAACCATTTAGTCGCATCTCTTTTGTCCAGTAGGTTTGAAGCAGGTGTTCCCAACGTAGGCCAAACCGACTGTATGGGATATGGCTTTGGCGGTAGAACAGCTTTCACACTAACAGTTCATCAAACAGGACCTTCTCCAGTACAGCAGAAAATGTGATTTAATGATAAAATAAGCCAAGCGTTGGAACGTGTTTGCAAAAAGTAAGATTGCTGTCCACGAACCATGATATCCGTTACATAGGGCCTTCGGTGTTAGGTAACCGATTAATTTCGCATAGCTGGCCAAGGTAAGGTATAGTGAAAAGTCAAAACGCTCTGGACATTCAGCTAGCCAAGTTGACTGACTTTTATGTCGCGCGGTTAGTCATCTTGTCAGTATGATGGATGGCGAAATAGGGAATGTTAATTTGGCATAAATGGCCGTAGGAAAGGAATTGGTTCTTTATGCTGTTTGGTAACCTGCACCAGAAAGCGCGCATCCTCCGCAGTAAAGTCACTTGGCGCCCAGTAGCCTCGTACTTCCCATGATCACACATCAAACTTCTCGAGAGCAGTTACCGCTGAAGTGGCTGCGTGTAGAGCTATCACGCGAATTGGAGCAGAAGCGTTTTCCCAGATCAGGCTGTTGTGTGTGATTACCTGCGATTGTGTTGCAGAAAGCATCCGCAACGTCGCAGTGAGCTCATTTATATCGACAAAATGGCAAACACGGGTTTGCTGAATTCAAATCAAAGTACTCTGTCATCCGGCCTGCGTAAGCGCAGACAGAACCCCGCCGAGGAGCACCGGTTGCATATTCGTCAAACGTTACTATCAGCGCGGGTGTCTTCCTGTGGCAAATCAAAATGCCAACATGTACATTGGGCCCGATATGGTCTGTGAAACTTTCAAACAGATGAACAAATAAACGTTTTATTCTCGAATACATGGAGGCACACCAAATTAGGTATGGTCAAAATTTGCCAGCAATTATGTTGTGCAGCAGGTACGTTACAATGCACGTACTTGGCTGTGGCCAAACTTTGTACAAGTTATAGAAGCGAAGTAAGTATTCATGAGGAGCAAAATCACCAGCGTAGTGACCATGTACTGGGCTCCTAAGTGCACAGAGTAAACAGGTAAAGCCCAGTAGGTGAAGTGATGACAGTATGTGGTGACTGAGAGCATCGTTTTTGTACATGTCAATGAAGTAGTTAAAACTGCCTCGATTTAATATGCCAGAGTGTAATTGGGGGCAAGGACTTCTTCAGTGGCAAGCCACATCCGCCACGTCGCAGCGTCGATAAACGGCCTTTCGTGGATTCTTATGGGAAGAACGCTTGCCAGGCCGGAAGCCACCACACCCTGGAACCCTGTCGTCGATGGTTTTGCGCAAGCATGTAATCTGGCCAATCCTCTAATTAACCAAACCTTCCCTGTTATTTGCAGCCGCATGACTTCTCTGTTGGCTGCTCACTTAGCTCACTCGGGGCCGGCCAATGACGTTGAGGCCGGTCGAGTATTGGATAATTGTTGGTAAGTGAAATTTCCTGAAAATATGGTGTCTCCCTTTCTCTGATTTCGTATACTTTCTGGAGTGTGAGGAGTTCGTGTCCAACCACACTCACCGTACCTTAGTCTTTGAGGTGTTGTGTACAGTCAATTGGTATGGATTTAACGCTATAGTCCAGGTAAGTTCTTGTTGGCTATTTCGTTTCAACTCAGACGGAGGCCATCCCACGGTCCAATTCTGGACCTCAATAAAGTTCCCGACCTCGGAGCAGAGCGAAGGCGGATGGGATGAGAGTCACAACGGTCACATCGTGCAGCCATGGATAAGCACCGCACATTATTCCGTCTGCCCAAGGAAAACGAGAGCAGGTGACCCGGTGTTAGCAGGACAATAAGCGACAAGAGCAGACAGCCGATCCACAGCCTGGCAAATCGCCTAACGCATTCGACCGATCCATTTGCAAGGCAGTTTAACTGATCTGTTATAGCTTCCTTTGTCAAGCATTCAGTGCCATTCTGCACGAGCCGCCACCGTGCATTTGCCCGTATGTACCGAAGTCGAACTTGTGTTCAAATTTTGGAAATGGCCTAGATCAGCAGTGGTGGATAGAACTCTTATGGCTCGCTTCAAATTTAGGAAGTTACGTTTTTACTAGTTAGACGAGCTGGTAGAGACTAGTTGGAAATAACGAAGTGTTCGGACCGACTGGAGCCGCTACGTCCTAGTCCCCATTTTCAGTGGAGGCTACCGTTGGGAATACACCAAACATATCTGGTTCAGGCCTATCTTAGCTGTGAATCGCTTACTTCTATCCTTTTCCACAGACTGTCTGTCACTTATGAAAGCCAGATACAGGAGCATCAACCTGGGTGCCGTCAATATCAGGCTGCATCTTCCACATCTTTACTATGCTTTCATTGTTGGAGTATCGTCGTTTTCATTGGCGACCCACCGTCATCGTGCATCACAAACTATTAAGGTACCTCCGGTTCGATGGATTGGTGTACAGTTTGGGACTGCAGGCGCAGGAATTTTCTGACCGATACATACGTAAACGTTAGCAGTGGGCTGCATACTCATAGTTTGGCTAGAGCATGGGTATATGGCAGCATCGCCTTCCGTATCACCGGTGACGTGAGTGAAGTTAGTACTCTGTCATGTTCGCCATTGACGCAGTCATAGGAACAGCGTTTGCTGGACATGACCTAGAAGGGGTGAAGCTTCATGCTAGTAAGCAGCTTTCAAACTTAGAGGTTGTGGATGATCATGTTATAATCCGTGACAGCTCCCTAACGTGACAAACAGCACTGGACTTGTTAGCACCTACTGTCCTTCGTTCTGTGCTACGCTTTGCACCATCAAAATACGAAGTGCTTCTCCAAGGTTTGCTGGTCCCTACTTCTACCTTGGCGACTGGTTGTAATCAGTTGGAAGTCCTTCAGGGATTCAAGCGCATAGGCAGCTATATTCGGGCCCGTGGGATCATAGAAAAGGACGAGAATGTTATAGCAAAATTACGAGGTGCTTATGCCAACATCCGTCACCGGTGGCGTGGGCGCGACAAAAGCCCCTTCTCAAGGGCATACTTTATGATGTAGCCGCCCGTTGTGAAACCTGGCCCAGCAGGTTAACTGCATTCGACCATCGCCGCTTTCGCAGCTTAGTTCATGTCTGGGGAGTAATGTGTCATCGGTGAATGCCTTGAGCAGCGCTTATTTGGTGCAGAAAGAGTGGGTGAGCGGCTCGGCTCTATTTGGTCACGCACCAGGCTCCCATGGTTAAGCCACGTGCGGCACATGGCGACACGTCAATTTATAGTAGTTAAATAAATACTGGTCGTGGGTGCGTGCAGCGCGAATAGTTAAGACTTTGCCAGTGGGGATTATAATGGCACAGCCGTGCAATCTATATAGGGTTAAGAAACGTTGGTCATGAAGGCGTCCGGAGCCAATAGTTGCGGGTTCGTTAGTGGCGATAATGCTGCAGCTGCTGTGGGACTTATGTGGCGTAGGTTACCACTATTCATAGAAGCGTATGGAGCCAATGGAAACGGTTTTCTTAATGACGCTACTGGTGCTACTGCTATGGGGCTAATGTCGGCTGGCGAAACGTCAGCCATGGGGGACTGTGAATCTAACAATTTAGGCAGCCAGTTTAAGAAGAAAAGCGGTATCAATGCCATGAAAACCATACAGGCTTATTAAGTACATGCCTTGGGGGCGCAGAGAGTCAGTAGTTAACTAAATTAGGAAGTAAATATTTTATCCTCTAGATTAACGCGGCACAGCAAATCAGGAAGGATTAAATTTTACAGCAGTTACGCTTCGCAACGTACAAGTTTTTATGTATGTACTCGGCAGTATCCTAAATTAGTACAAGCAGCAGACAGGGAAGAAGGAATCATGAGGAACGCAGTCGTTAGCGGATGACAATCATTTGCGTTTAGGTATGCGTAGTGTGAAAAATAAAGGCACCATGAACGTAGCGGTGACGGTAGACGTAAACAACGATTAATTGTTTGCATATGCATCGAGTAACCGAAGGCTTAATCCGAACTCTATTGCTGGCCACTCAACTCTTTCCTAGCTCGCCGTTATCTGTCGTTCGACTTATTTGCGGCAACTCTTCTTGGCAGCAGCTAGTCTTTGTTGACTCCATGTAGCTTGGAAGGAGTCACTCCTTTACTCTCCAGCCGTCATTTTCCTTGAACGTATGCCTCTCTAATCTTTGCTTGCTTTTTGATTTACTCATTAAAATTGTGTGTATTCAGTAATGGTCAAACGTGTTAATGATATGGCTACACTAGCCACTGATACATCCTTTTCTAGAGCCACTATCTCTTCTTAGCAACAGCTAGACCCCGTAAGCTCCATTCAACTCTGCGGATATCCGGAGCTTGCTAGGAGTCGCTTCTTCCTTACAACCTTTATTCTCTCGGATGGTTTGTGTCACAGTTCAGCTGTTTATTGACCTGTTCTGTGCCACTGTAGTTTAAAATAGAAACTGAAATCCCAATCTGAATGCCATTGCCGGCCACTGACTTTGCTCCTAACGCGCTTATCTGCCCTTCCCTTTACTCTTGTCAACTCTTCCTGGAAGCAGCTAGTCGTCTTTGGCTTCATGCATCCCTGCGGTTATCTGTAGCCTGGAAGAAGCCACTCCTTTACACTCCAACCTACATCTTCCTCGAACGTCTGTCTCTCTGATCTTCGCTCGCTGGTTTATTTACTCATTGAACTTGTAGGTATCCAGTAGTGGTCAAACGTCTTAATGAATTGCCTACACCAGCCACTGATGCATGCCTTTCTAGAGCCATTATTTTTGCTTAGCTGCAGCTAGCCGCCATAGGCCCCACTCAAGTCTGCGGATACCCGGAGCTTCATTGGAGTCCCTCCTCTTCAACGTTTAATCTCGTAGATTGTTTGCATCACAGCTCAGCTGGTTTGTTGACCTATTCTGTGCCACCGTAGGATCCACTAGTAACTGAACGCATAATCCGAACTTTATTGCTAGCCACTCATCTCTCACCTAGCGCGCCGTTATCCGTCGTTCGTCTTACTCGTGTCAACTCTTCTTGGCAGTAGCTAGTCTTTGTTGACTCCATGTAGCTTGGAAGCAGTCACTCCTTTACTCTCCTACCTTTATTTACCTATAATGTTTGTCACTCTAAGCATCGCTTGCTTGTTGCTTTACTCAATAAAACTGTAGGTATCCAGTTAAGGTCAAACGTCTTAATGATATAGTTATACAACCCACTGATACATCTTTTCCTAGAGCCACTACATCTGCTTAGCAGCATCTGGTCGCTGTAGGCTACATTCAACGCTGCGGATACCCGGAGCTCGCTAAGGGTCATTCCTTCCCTAAAATGTTTATTCATTTGGTATATTATGAGCACAGCTCAGCTGGTTTGTTGAGCTATCCTTTGACACTGTAATTATTCATTAATAACTAGAATGCTTAATCTAACAAGCATTTTTGGCCACTGAAACACGGTCTATTAGCGCCATCTCTCGATAGTCTTACCTTCAGCAGTTAGTCTTCTGTTCATATCTACTTAATCCTAGTTTTCTTCTAGTATGCTTAGCTTCCTATCTTTATATACCCATGTATATAATAGTTATTATGTCTTAGATAATCCTCATCCCGTGGAATATATATAAATATGGCCACATCGTCACTGTAGCTTTTGGGTTCCGATAACAACCAATCGTGACTACGTACCCACCTTCTGGTCTCAGGTAGAATTCTAACGCCGTTAGCTAATACCTCAGGAGTTACTTACCGGAACCCTGCTCTTCATCCTTATGTACATGTAAGTACTTTACTCATTAGGCCATGTCTTCTGCATAATTAAAAACATTTTCAGCGTAATAACTGTTACACATTGTGCATCATTTGTCTCAAGTAAATGTCCTAAAGTAGGGTTTCCTTAATGCTTGGTACAAGGAATAACCTCCTTGGTCTTCTCTCGGCCTGTTCCTCCCTTACTCTTTTCTCTGAGGTCGTGAAACTCTGTGAGACCCGGGATTGTACTGAGGAACTGCCTCCGTCTGGGATGGGACGAAGTAATCAACAAGGACTTACCTGGACCATGGCTTTACTTCCATACTAACCAACTGCACCCAACAACTCAACCACCGATGTCCAGTGAGGGTAGCTGGACCCGAATTCTTCGCTCTCCGGCAAATATACATAATCGGAGAAGGTGAAACTCCATACTCTGGAAATTCTACACACCTGCAAAATAATACCTCCTCCACTGACCCCAACATCCATGTTGGAATCTGACTGTGCCATTTGTCTGGCCAACAGAGGAGTCACTCGACTGCGAATAACTGAATGAACTAGTGCTTTATAACTAGCTTTGCTAGTTGCACATGACCGATCACAGCAATCGACGGCCGTGTTCCAGGACGTGGTGGGTTTTCGCGTGGCAAGCGTTCTCCTTATAAAGAGCCACACAAGTCCCTTTAGCAACAATGTAACGTGGCGGATGTGCCTCGCCAGTGAATAAAGGCACTGCCCACTGTTATACACTGGAATATCGACTAGTCATTTTTCGATATTCCACAGACACGTAAAACAGAGTTACTCTTTCTTTACATACTGTCCCCACTCTAACTACTGTGCTATTTTTATTTACTCTACGCACAGTTGAAATCATTTTACTGGCACTCCACTGTTGACCTTGCTTCTCATGAGTGCTTGGAATGTTTCTGCCAATTGTACAACTTTGGTCACAGCCAATTACGTGCGTGGTACTGTATTTGTTGCGCAGCATAATTGCTTGAAAATTTTGATCATACCTGAGTTGGTATGGCTCGATGAATACGAGAATAAAATATTTATTTATTTATTTAGTTACAGTAATTTGACTCTAGTTGACTTGCTGGTGTGTAGTTTTTGGTGGGCCGTTATGCAGTAGAAAATCACCTCCGCCACGTCACAGTGCTGTAAAACGGACTTTTGTGGATTTTATAGAGAGAAAGCTGGCCAGCAAAGCAACTTGCTGACCGATTTCCCTCTCGGTTGGTTGCAGCCGAAAAGCTTTTACTTTCCTCTGTTCGCTGCCCAACCAGTCTAGTCAGTGCCGCGAATTTCCTTGAGGTTAGTAGAGGATGAAAAGGGCTCCAACAGTCGGACAGATGAGTGTCGTACTGAGTAAAACTTTCAGCATATCTGTAGTAGGACCTTTTCTGAATTTGTGTACCTTTCTGAATTGTGGGGAGCTAGTGTCTAATTATACATGCTGGACATCGTTGGCGGTGGTGAGTGTTATTGTATTAGTTTGGTGTACGGACATGGTCCAGGTAGGTCCTTGTCGGTTATTTCGCCCGGTCTCATGCGAACCCGCAACTCCTACGTCCATACCGGGACCCCAAAGCAATTTATGACCCCATGGAAAAAGTGGGGGACTAACCAAGCGAAGGTCGCAAACTAAGGCACGAAACCAAGAAAGTTAATGTCATACGTTATGACATTTTGACTAGAGACAAATGATGTACAATGTGCAACCGTTAATGTGCTGAAAGTGACTTGATCAGGAAACTAAAAGCAATGGCTGCATGAGCAGCTTGCTGTCCTATGCATGAAGAACATGATCATTGTACCTGCAAGCACTACACGAAGTATCAGTTTAAGACTTTACAACGATTGCGTGGGTGGAGATAAAAGAAAGGGTTCGGTGACTGGCGGAGACTGAATGGTTAATGTACAGCAGGCAGATAGCTTGATTCGCTAAGCAGTGCAGCATGAATAAGTATAAATAGCTTGCGACGTGAAAGTCAAAGGTGGTTAATTGGCGGTAGAGCAGTAGAATGATAGAACGCAAGCTTGAAAAAATAATAAATGGCATATTTCGCGAAGTGCCGAGACACGAAGTTGAAGACCTGCGAGCATAAATATGCAGAAGTATATGTACACTTGAAAACAAAATTAGCTGCAAAGCGGTCAAGTCCTTAAGGCGAAACAAACCTTGCACACGTTACGCAAGCGATGTAGATTATTGTTTGCTGGTCATCAAGGTCACGTACACATCGCAGGATATGCATTCAAGTAAAACGTTAGATGAACTCAAGGTGTCATCAACCACGAGGTTTTTGTGATGCCAAAGTCCAAATCATACTACCCATTACTACGCATCGGTATAGGTTTGATCGGAATATCTTATGTTGTGTCGATAACGGTTTGTCCCATTTTACGGCAAATTGCAGTCTTCTCTTTCGTTTGCTCTAGTCTAACCGTAAAACTCAAGGATTGCCAAGAAAATGAAAATTAAGCAGTGGAAAGTACCTAGACTTCACAGGTTGTCGTGATACGTTGCAAGAAACGAGAAGAAATTTTTCGACTATTTTAATTCTTTATCCACTGTATCTAATAGCTACATTTAGTGCTTCAATATTATTAGATTGACAAAAGATCATTAAACTTTTGTTGTTAAAATAGGTCTTTTTCCTCCAAATGAACAAATAGGATTTTTGTTCACTCCTGGGTAGGACGTCATTCGTTCATACGCAAAATTCTTCCTCAAAAGCTAATGTACATGTATTCGGTTATACACGCTTTTTACTTAACACAGTGAGTATGCATCGGTATCACGTTTGCGAAGCCTACGTTTCACTTTTCCATGTTTAAGAAAGTTTTGTACGTCCCACTTGAAGCGTATTGGATGCTTACACTCCCTAACGCTCGTAGGTAATTTATTCCAAACTTTTGTATAAAATACCAAGAAAAGCTTGTGTGCGCTTTTTCCTGGCCTCCAGTGGTACATTCACGCTCTTCGTATTAGGTAAGTTGGGATTTGACCAAGCGCTTAGCTGAAAGCTTGAGAGTGCACTTCTGTAAAACAGTTTATGTAAAAAGCTGAGGTCAAGGTTTATCCAAATCAACCAGCGTTTGAACTTTAAGAGGAAGGCATCGCTCTTTATACGTCATACCCCGCTTTCCATTAAGGAGGAGCTTGGTCATGTGGCTCTGGGCTGTTTCCAGTAGGATCCGGTCGGCTTTCCTTAAGCTGCTACCTATTAATGTGCAATATTTGAGTTGCGATCGAATGCGCATTCGGTGAAGTTCTAATCTAGCTTCAGCAGTGTAAATGTGCCGGCTTATGTGACAGGCTAACTCTGGTGCTTAAGCTATACTATAACGTACCCTATGGTATAATTTTAGTCATTGAAAGAACGCATCCCTAGGTGCTTCACTGAGGTGCTCGTTTGGATAACGGTGTTATTACTAGTTACCTCCTCTGGAGGTATGGTGCATTTACAAAGAATGACTTTAAATTTTTCGGCGGAGTACAACGTCTGCCACTTATGGTACTAAGACTCTAAAGCTGCTATGCCCTCGCGGCTTTTGTCTAGTTCAGGCACTAGGTCATTTGATCAAAACCTATATACCATTTTTACCTCGTCTGCAGAAGGAATGAGGCGACCGTGTATTACGGCTGCACATAGGTCTTTTATGCACTTTAGGAGAAGAAGCGGACCCAGTACGCTGCCTTGAACAACACATCTCGTAACGTTTGTGGTAGTTGATTCAACCCCTCCTATTTTAATAAATTATGTACGTTGATGAAGATAAAAGCGTCGCCAATTTATCAGAGGATGTCGCACGTCATAACCTTTAGACTTATACCTTAGGCGCCGAAGAGAAACTTGATCGAATATCTTTTGCATATTAAGAAACAAAGTTATTACCGCCTTGGCCGAATCCATGGCTTCGGTGCTAAGGTCAAAGAAATCTAAGTGCCATGTCTCACCGGAGCGTGCGCCGCAGAACCCGTGCTATGACTTATGGATGATCCTTTCCCTGTATAGATAAGCTAACACTTCCTTTTTCACTAGTTTCTCCATTAAACGGGATATAATGGAGGTGTGGTTTATCGGGCGGTAAATGCTGACCACTTGCATCCATCCACCTTTGTATCGGGGCGTAATAATGGAGTGTCTCCAAGCTTTAGGGTACTCACCACGTGATTTAGGTAAGGTAGATATTTCCTAGAGAAAGATAGGATAAGCTTCACCGACCTATTTTAATAAAATGGGTGGTGTTACATCTGAACCAGGGTTACAAAGCAGCTTGCTTGTTACTTTTATTTACCGTAACCTTTTAAGTTCTATGTGTACAATGCGCAGTGTCATTTTAGTAATTCTTAACGGCTCTTTGGTAACGTGTCCAAGCTCTATACCAAGTGACTTCTTGGAATAAGAGTTAAACAGTTCACACAATATTCGTGGGTCACTGGTGCACTGCAGCCTTCAGTTTTTATATTACGGATCTCAAGTGCGTCCAGCGATCTTCTACGGCGCAACAGACCACTGCGCGTGGGATATTTGCTACTGCACGCAAGTGTAAAGCGACCTTGTTGGACCTGATGTAGCCGGAGTTGGTTTAATAGTCCTAGAGTTAAATCGTTGGTCCGCGTTACACATGCAAAATGTAAAGTACTACGGTTATTTCTCTGCAGCTTATGTATTTTCTTGAGTGTTTGATTATATATACTGCGCCGTGGAGGCTTTACTGTTGATCAGGATACCGGAGCTGTTAAATCCATGACAGATAACAACTCAGTGCAACATAATTTGGTTGTTTCATCTATGACATCAGGAAAAAGTAATGTATTCCAATTTCTCGCTCTCAAGGGCGTTGAAAATGTTGTCCAATTTATAGAGAGATACGGTAGACGCATCGCTGCCTGCTTTTGGTTAACTGTTTCTGTAGGTCGTCACTCCAACCGTACGGAGCAATGAACTACCGTGTGCTCACATCTAGGAACTCATCGGCCACTACTGCTTTTACCTCCGGGATATTAAACTATTAACCAAATCCAGAAGATGTTCCTCTCTATTCGGTGAAAATCATGCTGAGTCTATCTACCCAAATTTATACAGGCCAGTGGACTTGCATTCCTTGCTGGTGCGGCTGGTGTAAGCCAGATGACATCTGGTAAGTTTAACCCCGGCTATCACTTTACAATCGTATTGGAGGTGCGAGGCTTGTTTGAAGGCCACCAAAAGCGCACTATCATTAGTGGATGAACTATCGGGCGCCCTGTATGTACATTCAAATAACAGTGATAGCCCATGAACTTCGGCAATAGCCCAAAATGAATCACCCACTGCATAAAGGTGTCGGGACTGAATGGCAACCGCTGAGTATGCCTCCTTTATGGTTCGGTCAAACTAGCTATATAAAGACGACATGCAACGGCAAGTGCTAGTGTTGCGAGGAGGCACCTATAAAGAAGGAAGCCTGTAGTAGCAGCTTTGCCTCATATATTAACCCCTGTAGTTATGAGTGGAAACAGATAATATTAAGCAGTCAGTTACGCAATGTAGGTGCGTGACTCATAAAAAGCAGTGCGTGCTATGTGCAAACATGCAAGAGAACAAGTCCTTCCAGGCGCTGCGGGCAAGCAGAGGTGCGAGAGTTTTGCCTTTTGTCGCTTTCGCTAGCTGGTCGCGGTTGCAAAGAGCACAACGAAGTTGCAGCGCACAAGGGATAACGGTAGACAAGGAGAAGGGTTGCTGTGCGTAGACCAATTGCGCTAGCACTGCACTCTAAACGAGAGCTAAGAAAGGTCCATTGCTTAAAATACGACGAACTGGTAGGCTGCATTCATGTAGTAATTTTGTTGAAGACATAGAAGTATAGCAGACTGAAACGCAACGGCTCGCATATAGCCAAGTCATGCTAAGATGCTACGCTAGTAGTACTAATTTAGCAAATCAAGGGAATGATAGCGAGCTGTACGACTATGGGAGCAAATGTCGTAGACGTTGCTACTTCTGAACGCCTGGAAAGGATTGGTTAAGAAGCGGATTTGCGCTGACCACTTAAGCCAAGTTGGCTAGCCAAAAGAGAGCTAAGAAAGGTTAATTTAGATAAGGACGATAAACGGGCGGAGGCAAACCTGTAGTTGAGCTTTGGTTTTGAGGTTACTGCTGCCATGACCGTGGAACCAATTAGTGTTCTTACCATCGTTCATGAAGGCGTGGGTAGGCGAGTATTGACTTTATGTTAGAAGCCGTACTGTTGCAGCACTGTGGGACGTACACTGGCTTAAAAAGCGCCAGGTATGCAGGCCGGTAAGGCAGAATAGGGATACCTTTACAGCGACGATGATGCCGCCACTATTATTGGACCTAAATACGTCAACATGCCTTTAGCTAGCGGCCAAGTGAGACCAATAATGCAGTCTTATGGCGTGGTGCCGCTGTGAGTACACCTGTATGACTTATCTGGGCGTAGTAAGCACATGTCCATTTGGAGTACATGGCCAGCAATATACAGGCCTACATACGTATGTGCTCTAGTTGGGTACATTACCATTATCCTAATTGATTTAGTTGCACCAGTAAATAAATGAATAAATAATATAGGCTCAGAAAAACGGGACACGCCTGTGAAGCGGTGACTAAATATGCATACAAGCATAGCCTTTTTGGAATAGTTAAACATTCCGTTTTAATGAAAGTTATAACCGAAAAGATGTAGTCCATACGAGTGAGCATTTTGTCACGTAATAATCAGACCAAGAAACATGATGGCGCTAGAGCGCGTAAAAATCAGTCACAAATGTTGTGTCTAGATACAAGTTGGGAGTGATTTCGCCATATGGTAATCCATGAGCACAGGAGAACAAGCAAGGTTTTGGTGCAACAAAAGACCATTAAATTAAGGAATGTTCTGTGCTCCAGCACAGCATTCTTCGAAATGAAATCAGTTGCACGGGTTTTATGTAGAAGTCTGAGGACTGCGTCAGTGTGAAATGTTCAGCTGTGACTTTATTCAGTGGCGAGTCACTTCCGCCAGGTTGTAATGCTGTTAAGCTGACATTTGTGGTTTTTTATAAGGGGAACGCTTACCCGAAGAAGACTCGCCAAGTCCTGGAATTCTGCCGTAGGTTTCGTTGAACGGTAATGCTAACCGGCGTTGTCTCGTACAAACCGGTTTTGCACTCTATTATTTTCAGTCGGTTGACGGCAATAATTCTTCATTGGTTGACCGATTGGCTTGGTAATGATCCGGCACTAATCGTGAAAACCTGTCAACGATGCAAAAATGTCGCAGAGTCGAATGATAAATGGTGCAGCTGTGAACACACATTGTTAATAGAGGCTAGCTTTTTCGGTTATATACTTGTTCGGTTCGCAAAGCGTGTCCAACTATCCACGCTGGACTTGTCATGGAGATGGTGTGTGCAGTTGTTCATTGTGGCTGAATACGCCCATACCATGCCAAAATGCCATTCTTTCGTTCAATGGGGGATCGTTACGAGTTTCTTACATCGCAAAATAAAATCGGAATTCCTGCTAATATAAGTAAGTACCTGTCTCCATGGTCAAGTGAAAATTATGAAATGCCATCGGAAAAGCCATTTATACGAGTGCAACGCCGTCCGGGAAATGACATCGGGAAAGCTCCAGGTGCATGGAGAATCGGAATGTTCTTTCGGAAAAGTAAGACACCGAAAGCAGTTTTTCGAAAGCCGGTGAGAATAAGAAAAGCTAATCAAGGAGGTGAAAATAATCACGCCAGAATTGTTTGTCTTCCGTTGTAAAACAGGGGATCCATGTAAGTATAGTATCCCAGAAGAGTAAATTGTGTTACTGTGAGTACGAGGCCAGCTAAACCCATTTGTTTAGACCCCGTGAAAGTGGTGCCTCCAGAATGGCGAAAAGAACTCCATTTGGAGCGGTGAGCGGGTTCTTCAGCTTCCGGAGCAAGGATCCAGTGTTTAAGTTAGCTGACTATTGAGAATAGGTTGGTCCGTCCCAACGGATAACCGTACTTGTTTTGGCCGATGTAAATGGAAATATCAGGAAAAAACGGTCAACTGACAAGAGGCAGCCAAACAGACAAACAGCAATGAATCAAGCAGCACTATCGAAAGACTGGTGGCGCGCTACCGTGCCTATGATACATTAAAACCTATGTAATTTTTCTTAGTATACATGATTTACAAGCGCTTTCATTACATCGCATCGCAGGTGTAGCTCAGACAACAACTACTATGTAGGAAGAAGGTTCTGCGCGCGCAGGGTCAAGAGACGGATATAACAGAGCGTGTTTACAAAATTGAGCAAATAGTACGATTGTTGACGAGAAACAGATGAACCGATGATGCTGGCCGCAGTCCGGATGCAAGGGGCAGCTTAGCTGAAACTAAGGCCCACTAGATTGAGACGGAATGCGGGAACAACAGTACGTAAAGCAACGTTCCAAGAGGCAAAGGAAATACAAAACTCGGCGACGAGCAGAGGAATGCGGAAGGCAGTACGCAGGGTAATTCGTGAGAGCAATTACGCTAAAGCGCTTATAACTCCCAGTCTAAAATACGTCGGAATCTAGAGAACAGGGTCACAGAGGGCCAAAACGGTCTTGCAATAGGAGTCGTTAAGCCGGGTAAAGCCAAAATAATAGGCAACTGCGAACATAAGGTAAAGGACACAGGCATATGAGGAGAGCTAAGTTGAGCATACTAATAGAAGTAATAGTCAAAAAACACTTAGCAATGGTCGGTGTGCCGCCAGAAAGCAGAAGCGAGGACGGAGCGGAGGATACCATAATCACGAAGGCAACTTGGTTCGGTGCAATGAGTGTCAGCCGTGGGAATAAACATTTGAGCGCAATAATAGAGGTGGCCATGGATAAGAGGAAAATAAAAGCAACAGGGGTCAAGACTTAAGTGGAAGAGAGTGAAGTCACTGTCAGACCCTAGTCGGAAATGGCATGGACATATGGGAGTAGCAAGAGGGCAGAAGGCCGTTCAGATAAGAATAGTTTTGTCAGCGCACGAAAATTGGGTCGTGAAATTTTGGCGATAACAACTGTTTTGAGGGCCAGCGAAGTAGACAGGTTAAATACCGAAGAAGGCATGTTATACAGGGGATATTTGGTCCGGCATGCCTCTCTAAGTAAGGGAGACCGCCTAGACGGCACTTGCTTAGTCGGTGCATTGAGCTTGGGTCGTACAGCTAAGATGGAAATAAGTTAGAGAGGATCAGCAGTAAAGGGTAGGAAAGGGAGGGAAGGGGCTGTTTGGACATCGGATGAGCTAGTTAGCAGATTATTAGGTAATAAAAACAGCATGGAGGCTGCAGGTTCTAGACCGTTATCATCCCGGTGGACCGGAAGAGGTCACAGAGAAGCAGACTGGTCAGCTGAGGTTAAGTTAAGGAAGAGCACTGAGGCTTAACTGCCCCGATTGAAGAATTGAAAACAAAGAGGGCAGCAAGGATTTGACGGTCAGGATGAAAAGGTTTGACACTAAAGTGTGAAGAAGCCAACGATGCTCACGTGCAAAGGAGTACGAATCTTTCAGTTCTGAAGAACGGCCGGTAATACCACAGTAGCCTGAGAAAATTTGGTGAGCAGGAGACCGATCAGACGAGACTGGATTAGTCACCACATCAAGCTTAATTTGTACAGTAAACGCAGAAATACAACTAAAGTGTCAGCAGATATGGACAGGTTTAGGATGAAAGAGGCCATATGTATATGGGGTAGGCCCCTGCAAATTAGTCAGGCTCGCAATTTGAGTGAAGTTGTTTGTTGGTTATACAGTGCCTAAAACCTTTACGGTAGCATGGAAAGAGTCAAAAGAAGAATAAGGCAAAGCACTGAGAGCTCGCTTTCCGTTTGAGGAACAAATGAAAGCAGCGAGCGCGATAAAGGGAGGACAGATTCGAGATGGAAAAGAATTACCGAGCAAAAATAAGAAAGTTAACGTGGCTCTCGAGGTAATGGGGACAGAGCTTTCAGTCTTCCAAGCGTAGGCTCGCGTCATAAGAGTCGGATAGAAGGAGACCGAGCAGACGCGACTAGCTTAGCCGGGGCGTTTTGGTTCAGTCGTACAGTTCCCTTGGGAAGATAAGTGGAGTGATTCAGTAGAATTGGATAGGTCAGAAATAGAAGTGGCTATATGAACGTAGGGTGAAGAAGTACAGCAGGCTGTCGAGGTAAGGATGACATCACGTTGAATCTACAGAGCTTAGAGCGTTAACATCCCGGTGGCCTGGAAGAAGTCGCAGAAGCAGATCGGTCATATAAGACTAGGCTAGGGCAAGGCACTGAGATTCGGCTATCAGGTTGAAGATGGATCGAAAACAGGGACTGCAGCAAAGAAACGACAGAATCAAGATGTGAAAGCTTTACTGCTGTGGTGTGAACAATACAACGAGGCTATGGTGTGAAGGAGTATCGAGCGTTCAGTCTACCGAACAACAACCGGTTACGTCACAGTAGGCTGAGAACATTCGGTGAGCAGCAACCGATCAGACGAAGCTGGATTATTCGACGCAGTGAGATTGAGTTATACAGCTAATTTTGGAGGACAAATGGTGGGTCAAATGATTAGCAGGTTAGAGATGGAAGTGTCTACATTAATAAAGAGTGAACAAGTGCAGAAGGCGGTCAACATGAGGGAGATTTAGCTCTCAGTCTACAGTGCGTGGATGGTGTATATCTCGGTAGTTTGGAAGAAGACAAAGAAAATCATGCTGGTCAAATAAGACTACATTAGGTTGGAGCACTGATGGTTGGTTGTCTGATTAAAGTAGGATTGAAAGTAGAGCGTTCAGTCTTCAGCAAAATGGCCGGTAATATCACAGTAGTCGGGGAGCTGGAGACGGATCAAACAAAACAGGATTAATCCGCACACTGAGATTGGGTTTTACAGTTAAGGTCGGAAGACAGATGGTGTGGGTCAGGAAATCTACAATTTAGAGAGAAGTGGCTATTGTAATATAGGTGAACCAGTCCAGCAGACTGCCTAGGTAAGGAAGACATGACTTTGAGTCTACTGATCCATGGCCGCTTATATCTCGGTAGTTTCAAAGAAGTCCAGGAGAGGCAGACTGGTCAGATTAGATTACGGCAGGGCACTGTGAGCTGGCTCTCCGGAAAAGGGAGAAATAAAGACAGAGCGAGCTAAGGGGAGGACAGGGTCGAGATAGAAAAGGTTTATAGACAAGAGAATGGAAAGTAAGCTTGGTTCTCCATGTGATGGGGACACAGCTTTCAGTTTTCCGAGCAATGGCCTGCAGCGTCAAAGAAGTCGGAGGGAATGAGACAGATCAGACGAGACTGGATTAGTCGGCGCGTTGTGATTTAGTCGTATACTTCATTTGAGAAGATAAGTAGTGTGTGTCAGTAGGATTGGACAGGTCAGAGATAGGCTGGCTAGCCGAACAACCTCCTCGTGGTGCTAGCTGGGTGGTTCGGGTTTAACCCGTTCCAGCAAATAGTTCGGCGGCAGTGTTCCAAGACGTGGTGGGTTTTCGCCCGGCAAGCGTTCTCCCTATAAAAGCCACAAATGTCTGCTTATCAGCACTGTGACGTGGCGGATGTGACTCGCCACAAAATAAAGTCACTGGCCCGTGGACATCTGGAAAATGGTATCCAACCCGTGGACATCAATAGCTTATTCTCACCTTTCTACCGATAACAAACAGTCAAAAATTCTGCGGCACATTCAAAAATACAAGCTACATTCATAGACAAGTACATACATATATACACCCATACGCTTACATTCACTGTTGTGCCAAACATGTACTCTTTGTACATTTTGATCACACTATGTTAGCTAAACATGATCATGCCTGTACAGGTGTGCCTCGCATTGTCGAGAATAAAAGTTTATTTATTTAAATGGTTATATTACCGTAGGTTAAACAAGTCCAGTAGGCTGTTGATGTGAAAGAGACACTAATTTTTTCGACCGAGCCTTGACCTTTAACGTCTCGGTAGCCTGGTAGTAGTCCCAGAGAATGTGGCTGATCACATGAGGCTAAAGTAATGCATGGTACTGAGAGTTGGCCGTCCGATTGAAGAAGGCTTGAATACAGACGGCGCTCAGTCAACGGAACGATGGCCAGTAATACCACAGCAGTCTGAGAGAAGTCGGAGAGCGGGAGGCCGATCAGACAAGACTGGATTAGTCGCGTGTTGTGATTGAGTTTATAGTTCAATTGGGAAGACAATTGGCGTGGTTCGAGAAGTGGACATGTTAGAGATGGACGTGGCTAGAGTAATAAATGGTGAACAATTCCAGCGGGCTGTCAAGGTGAGGGAGATATTGTGTTGAATCTACAGGGCCTATAACCTTAACATCCCGGTAGTCTGGAAGAAGTCAAAGGGTAGCGGGCTGGTCAGCTTAGCCTAGGTTAGCGCAGGGCACTGAGAGTTGGCTGTCCGATTGAAAAAGGATTGAAAACGGAGTACACAGCAGCAAACGACAGGATCGGGATGGAAAAGGTTTACCATAGAAGTTCGGAGAAGCCAACGATGCTTCCGTGTTAAGGGCAAAGAAAGCAATTAGGAGTGGAAAATGTTTGGGGAAGAAAGAATTTTACCCATAACGTGTGGGAAAGACATTGAGGCACTCATGGTAAGGGCCATATGGTGTTCAGTGTTCCGAGTATTGGCCTATGAAGTAGCGGTAGTCATAGAGCAAGTGACCGATCAGATAACGCTGAGTTAGTCGGTGCGTTGCGGTGGAAGCGTATAGTTAAGGTGGGAAGACAACTACGGGGGACAGCAGTAATGGATGGGAATTAACTAAATCAATAAAATGTGAGCTATTTCAGAATACTGTCAAGGCGTAGTAGACTCATCATTGACTCTGCAGATCCCAGACCGTTTACAACCCGGTAGTCATGGATGCAGTCATAGACTGGTCCAATGTGACTAGGTCATGCAGGGCACTGCGTTTCCGTCTGATTGCAATAGAAATGAAAGCAAAGAGCGCGATATGGCGCGGGCAGATTCGGGATAAAGAGAGCTTTATTGATGTTGGTTGAACAATCTGACATGGCTGTAGACACATTGAGATTATTCCGCACAATAAGGTGGATCGGTAAGAAAGTCTTGTATTATCGGGGCCGTTCTCACAGAGCTCGTCCACGGGGATACAGATGCAGAGGATCTCTGCTACGTTGGGGACACTTCATAGTCTATTTATGACCGTGGAGAATTGCGTGATATTATCATATGCTCTGACGGCTTCCCGTAGCTTATTCCATATGTGCGCTTATCTATAGAGGAAGAAGTTAGAACGTATGGAGCAACGTGTGTTGGATGGGGAGAATGCGTGCCTTTTGACGTAGAGGATAACGTGTAGCGCCAAACGGCTGTTGAAACTAGTGACACTCGTGTCCGATGTTGTGATTAGCTTATATAGGAAAACAAGGTTGTTTTAAGTCATCGAAGCCAAAGTGGTTCGAGACCAAGCTGCTTGAGCGCAGATGATCCTAGAAGAGGCTTGGTGACGGAACGCTGAACTTTCTCAATAACCAGCCTGTCCCTTTTACGTGTGTTAGTGACAACGATTGAGCAGTACTCGACAATAGGTTGGGCACAAAACTTATAAAGCATAAGTCGAGACCTTAGCAAACACACTGACTTCATTATATAGCCAAAGATAGACCTGGCTTTGGCACGCGTATAGGCAGCTTGTTCCGCAAAATTCAATGAACTAGAATAGTGTACACCAAGGACGCTAGCAGGGATGCTATTGTCTAGTGGTGTACTGCTAAAAGTTAATATGTTAAATGTATAGAGCGTCGGTTGGAACGGACGTTGCATTTCGTTGGTGAGAACTCTAGATTCCATAGATCACAACATGATTCAAGAGCATTCAGATCGCCCTGAAAGCTTGAAGGCCATTACGTAGACAGCTAGAATCAAACGAGATAATAACTTTTACGTAATCGGCAAAATGGTACGGAGTGCCGTGTTTGAAGACCAGTAATACATCATGGATGTAAGTAAAAACCGCAGAAGGCCCAGGTCGCTGCCTTGGAATACTCCGTTGGTTATGGAGGCCTTTTTGGATGACGTGCCGAACAGTTGCACTGACTGCGTTCGGATGGAAAAGCAGGAAGAAAACCATGGAAGGTGGTGGCTGGAGACACCAACTGCTGCTAGTTTAGTCTATAAACAATTGTGTGGGACACGATCAAACGCTTTTTTCATGCCAAGGAAGATAATGACCAGTGCCTGTCCCAGGTCGATGGAGTGTGTCACGTTGTTCAAGAATTCAAACTGGAAGGTTTGACAAGATTTAGTCGGCAGGAACACGTGTTTGGACATATGGCTAAGGTTGCGCTTCAGGCAAAAGCGTAGCATCCCGTCCTTTATAATTCTTTCCATGAGTCGAGACGCAATAGTTTTGTGGCTAATAGGACGATAATTGTCAATTGTTTGACGTCAGCCTCGTTTGTGTCGCGGTATGACGAGTACGTGCTTCCAATTGGACGGGTAGTGACCAATCTTCATTGACATAAATAAATAAACAGTTTATGCTCCAATTTACAGAGACACACCAAACGGGGCGTGATCAAAGTTTACAGGCAGCTGTGTATCCCAGCGATACTTTAGGTTCAAGCGTGCGTAGTGTATGCGGTCAAGGCACTATAGGTGGAGTGAAAAGGGTACATGTAGTCGGAGAGTATCGTATTCTTGCACGTGTCGAGAAAAAGTTGAAAAATGAATCTAGTTGACTTGCCAGTAAGTAGTCGTGGGCAGTGACTTTGTTCAGTGGCGAGTCACATCCGCCACGTCACCGTGTTGTTAAACAGATATTTGTGGTTTTCTATAGGGAGAACGTTTGCCAGGCGAAAACCCAACACGTCCTGTAACACAACCGCAAAGCATTTTGAACACTGTTGCAGAATTGGAAAAGCCGCTGGACGACTGATTGCATATTCGATTATTCGCTGTCAACTGCCTTCCGATTTCCTCTGTTGGCTGGACAGATAATTGGATCAGGGCCGCCATAATTGTTGCCACCGCTTGAGGATCGGAACATCGCGAATAGTAGTCTTGTTGTGTCCAGGTGGACAAAACCTCAAACTTTCTGCTGTATGGATTTTTCAGGTGCATAATTTTCCAGCAGATGAAGACTTGTCTAGCTCTCCCTACTGGACAACTGTTGCGGTGATGATTGCTCTGGGGTCATTTTGGTATACAGCTCTGCTCCATGTAGGTCCTTGTCAGTTATTGCGTCCGTCGGGGAAAATCTGTTTCTCAGTCCAATCCTAGAGCTCCAAGAAGTTTCGGACCTCGGAGAAAAGAGAAAGTGAGGGACAATCGAGAGAAGACCGCAAGGACAGGCGTGGAGTTAAACATTGTTAAGGTCTTATGTTACAACATTTGGAGTTGAGACAAAAGCATGTACACTGTGCAACAATGGTTATGCTGAAAGTGGCTTCTGAATGTCCTATAGAATCAGTAGCTTTAGGGGCAGATTGTTATCGCCTGCACAGAGACAAGAGCGTTGTACCAGTCCACCAACTATCAGTTTAGTATGAGGCAAATATTGCTTGGGGAGAGAGGAAAGAAAGTTAAGAGGATGGTGGTGATTGCACGGTGTATGAACAGCAAGTAGCCAGCCTAATACTATCGGGAGCGCAGAATAAGGAAGTGGAAAACATATGGTTTGCCGCCAGAGAGATCTAAAGGTCATTTAATGGTAAGGCCGCGAAAAGGCTGAATGAAGCCGTTCCAAGAAGATAAATGTTATTGAGATAAAGAGTGGCTCCTAACATCTCCTGGAAACTCGCAAATGCATGGGGCCCATGACTACTAGCTGCCACTAAGCAGATGTGCCGAATTTAAGACGATCGACAGACGTTGGCGCTAGGAAAGACTACCAGTGGCTAGGTGTAGCCCTTCCAATAAGATGCTTTTCACTGGTGTATGTCTACATGGTCAAAGAATGCATTAGCGAAGGTAAGTGATACAGACATTCCAAGAGCATGCATGATGGAGAGAAAAAAGTGTATCCTAGCAAGCTCAAGTTTTGCGCAGAAGTGGCATGGAACCTACAAAGAGTAACTGATAAGTGGCGATGAAGATAAGAAGAGCGAGTTATAGCGGCGCTAGGAGAGCGCGTCTCATTGGCCAGCACAGGCATCCGGATTAAATAAATAAATAAATAAATAGTTTGTTCCCGTCACTTCGATGCACACCATCAAGGGCGTAGTCATGGTATTACATACATAGATGATCAGCAATTGCACAAATTAGTACATTTTGACCCAGAGAATGGGAATTTATGTATGTGTTGAGATGTAAATCTATGTTTAACTGTGTAGTTGGAAGTGGACATGTTGTGTGAGTAGGTAAATGTGACTATGTGTGCTTTTGTTCGTTGTGTTCGCCATCAAAGGGGGAATCGATGGAAGGCTTTGAATCAGATGACGTACGTGATGTGCGAATTATCCTCCGGAAAAGGGAAGAGGCAGAGGCAGTGAATTTATTTATTGGCGAGTCACATCCGCCACGTCACAGTGTTGTTAAAAGGATACTTGTGGCTTTTTATAGGGAGAACACTTGCCAGGCGAAATCTCACTACATCCTGGAGCACTGCCGCCGAACCATTTGCTGAAACGAGATTTGCCCGAACCACTCAGCTGGCACAACGAGGAGGTTGTTCGACTAGCCAGCTGGCCTTCAAATTACCAGTGAATATCTACAGTGACAGGGTAAGTCAACAAACCAGCGAAGGTATGTGCAGCAAACAATTCAAGAGAGTAAGAGTTGGAGAGATAAGGAATGGCTCCTAGCACAAAGATGTATGCTACCGACAATGACTATCTGCAGATGAAAAGTGGTGACGTAGCTAATACGAAGAACTGGTAATGGTACGAAGGGGAGGGAGCCTCGACGGCTAGCAATGGCATGTGGATGGAGCCTTCTAGTTGCTAGTGGGTACCTACAATGTCGTAGAATAGGTCAACAAACAGCAAACGTATGTGATGCAGACAGTCCCAGATAATAAGGGTCGGATAACTCGAAGAGTGGCTCTTAGCAAGCTCTGGGTTTTCGCAGCTGCATGAAGCCCACGACTGCTAGCTGGTTTTAAACAGCCAGCCAATTTAATAAAATGGACAGGTGGTGCCGCTGGAAAAAACTATCAGTGGCCAGATTTAGCCATTCTAGTAGAGCGCTTGATCATTAGTGTATGCCTACAGGGAGAAGGACTGGGATGTCCGGGCCTTCGAGTGTTAAAATGGAAGAAGTGACACCGTCAGTACCTGGGTAGTGTGACAGTTTCAACGAACAAAGTGCACGCTTGATATTGCATAAGTCACAGTCAACTGTGTGTATTTGCTCTTCAGTAAACTTGGGGATCGTATTTGGCAATGCCAAGTCATTTCTAGTAATGGAGTTACAGAAATGTGCTTTAATGAACTCGCAGAGATCAACCGCACCAGTGCCTATACTTTTATCAGGAAGCACGAGGGTACTAATCGGGATACCACTGTTTCCAGCCCGCTGCTTCCTTAGTCGAATAAGACTTTGCCTTATTTTCAGTACAAAGCGCCGCATGCTCTATAATGTACGCGCATTACTTTGTGAATTCCTCCAATCGGCTATTACTTCGTTCATACGGATGGTTAGGTGAAAGCATTTGCTTTGGTGTAGCAAGGCTGCATTTTATTAAGCCTGCTGGGCAATTGCGTGTTAAAGCATCATCAAGAGCTTGACGCTTTCTGAGCTTCCTACTTTTTGGAGCAAGGACATCTAAGCAGTTGGTGAAATTGTTATAAAACACGTTCATCGCATTATCTATGTTGTCGGAGAGGAAGAAGTCGTTCCAGGGTGATGCTCGGACCTTGACCGCGCGAAGTTATAGACTGTGCGTTTTCGTCTTTTTTTGTTTACCTTGACAGCTACTATTCATTAGGATAGTTAGACGCGTAGCCTCGATATTTTGAAGTGCTATATTTTAAGGTTTTTGATCATATATACAGCAAAACAGTGTTCCTGGAACACGAATTATGAAGCCGTGCTATTCCGTAATGATTAACCAAAGTGGGATGAAAGGTAATGCC
>OX104064.1:191633157-191725810 GCA_944474145.2 Dicrocoelium dendriticum | reverse complement strand
ATATATCAAGAATAGCAGTGGGCCTAGTACGCTGCCCTGAAAAACAACAATTGGGGCCCCTTTTGGGGAGTGATATAAACTCGGTTACCTTTACTGATTGCGTGCGAGATGAGAGAAACGATTGGAACCATAGGAGCAGACGGTCCGAGATTCCGTAGGATTCTAGCTTTACTAATAATTCCGCGTGCGGCACCCTGTCAAAATCTTTTCTCATATCAAGGAAGATAATGACTAGTGCTTGTTTAGCATCAATTTGCGCAGTCGCATTGTTAAGAAACTCAAATTGGCAAGTCTGACAAGATTTGGACGGCAAAAATCCGTGTTGTTGTCTATTGATAAGGTTGCGACTAAGCAGAAAGTTCAGCAGGTTCTCCTTAACAGTTCTTTCCCTCACTCTCGAGGCAATAGGCGTATGGCTGATGGAGCGGTATTTTTCTATGTTTTGACGGCCACCTTGTTTATGTCTAGGGATGACTATAGAATGCATCCACATGTTTGGATACACGGCGAATTGCATTGAGAGTGTATATAAGTTAAGCAGTAGAACAGGAAGGTCCTGAACACCGAGTATCAGCAGTGCAGATGGGAGACCATCAGGGTACAGGGTGTCGTGACAGCTTAAATGATCTGATTACTTGGGTTATGGATCGTAGGATGAAGGTAATAATGTCTAGCGAGTCGTGGGTAAGTTTAGGCACAGCAGTTGGCAACATCAGATTGATGTCAGCGAAGCAATCACAGAAGTGGCGATTGAGAATCCCAGCCAATTCCTTAGGATCGCTGATTACGGACTCATCAGAGAGTCTTAGGGTGGTGATGGATGCTGCTGTGCGATTGCTTCTATATTTCAATAGCTGAGTGAGGGACTTGGTTTTATTGTTGCTGTTATAGGCGGCGCGCTCTTCAGCTAGCTTAAACATCACCTGGGAGTGCTGCCAGTTGTCTATGACTCAGTTCATGCAAACAAGTATATTTAAATCATGCGTCTTAGAGTATTGGGGACGCATTTTCCGGAGCTTCCTCAGCACCTGTTTAGGTGGGATGAACGCTTTATCGGTTTTGACCTGCGGCTGTGCATTAGCGGAGCGACCACGTCTAGGCAATTGGTGATGTCGTTGTAGAGTTCATGAGTGGCTGTGTCCACATCAGTGGACAAGAAAAAGGTATCCGAATTGGCTGATCGGACAAGCAGCGAAAAGTTATCCCAGTTAATGCTTTTAAACATTCGTGATTCACCAGTTAGACTAGTTGAGCGATAAGATGAGACAGAGAGCGTAAATGATAGATGAACTACCTTATGGTCGCTTCTTGGGATGTTGTCTTTAATGCTAGTAACAGCATCCACTATTCCAAGCGTAAAACTTAAGTCAAGAGTATTACACAGCCTCGTCGGAACATGGACTTGTTGAATCCAATTGTTCGTATAGATTGTGTCAACAAAGCCTCTGTATTTGAGAGGTGCACTCTCGCCAATCCAAGAGACACGTGGCATATTAAAGTCACCACCCACTATCTTGTAGCGCGGGGACATTGTGGAGACGTCATTGAAGAGGTTAACTAGTTCATTAAGCTTGGTATTTGAGGCATGTGGGGGGTTGTATACACAACCATTAAGGAGGTCAAGTTTACCCCCATTGGTCTGGAACCAGATTGAATCCTCTGGGTCTCCAATTAGTAACAACTCAAATTCAGAGGAACCAAAGTCATCCCTTAAGTAAATAAGACATCATCCTCCGCGTTGGTTGTTGCCTCCATTGCAGAACGTGGTGTACCCGGGGATATTTAGGTTGTTGTCAGGGGTGCTTGAGGATTGCCATGTTTCTGTGATCAGAACGATTTGTGGAGAGGAGAGAAGAACAAATGGACCGATGTAGTGCATTTTGTGGTTCATGGATCTTGCGTTGATAAAGAGCATACTGCAGGTTGGACTGCATACGTCCTTAGAGAGAGTGAGGTCTGGGTCCAGTGTAGTGTCTATGCGTGTCATAACGGAGTCAGGATGGAATGAAGCAGATGTTTCACGTGCAGACAATACACTTGTTGCAGTTATTACCTCACAGCGATCTGGGGAGGTGCAATGCGGTGCCTGGCCATATAGGTTATTGTTAGCCCACAGGTTGTCCGCTAGGGAGTTGTTAGACGACTGCGAAATAAAGCTTCGGTAAGGTAACGGGTCTGGCGGTTCGTTTATTTGCGCAGAAACTTTTATACTGCCACGTAGGGAGGTTGTTGTAGTAGTAGCATTACTATTTTCGTCGGCATGTAGGTCATGCAGTAGATTATTGTCAGTTCCTGTGCATGGTTGGGTTGATGGCAATAAGACGGAGATGGGGGGCTAATGTGGTCCATAGGATGGACCGAGAGTGGATGGATGGAACATGGCAATGGGGGAAAGACCGGATCATCAATGTACTTTGAGGGCGAAAGCGGATCGCTATGTGAGAGCGTTGAGTGCGGGCAAACGTGGGCAATTTCCATTTTCGTGGGAGAGGATGGGGCAGCGAGGAGTTGGGAAGATAGAGTTGCGTTTATTAAGTGAACGCTGCGAATGTGTGAGATAAGGTTTGGCAAATTTTGATACTGCTGAATATTTGCCATCGAAATGCCAAGAGGAAACTTGGGGATTGCGGGATCTACCCGAATAGCTGAAACCAGCGGTTTGGAGGGGACTGTAATGAACATAGAAGGTTTCGGAGATAAAGTAGGGCAGGTGCTAGCTCTCGATGAGATGGGTGCGGTGGTCCATAACCTGTAGTGTCCCATAAAAAAGGGACGATGGTATAGGGGGCCGTGTTGTATGCTGTTATGTCATGTAGATTCACAAACTGTGGCTGTCCGGATTTTGGGAAGTGGTTGTTAATATTGGCTCCTGCAGCTTTGGTACTTCTTGTACGATGGGGAGTGCCGTAGGAACTATGGCCAGGAATAGATGGTATCGAGCTTGGTGCGTTGGGCGATTGTTGGTAAGCCGGGGCGCGTGCTCCTAACTTGGGAGCTTCAAGTAGCTAACGGTTTACTCGTGGCTGTTGTGGCATAGCCATGTTCGCAGACCCCATCGACGACTCATATCTTGTGGAAGACGGTTTTTGGGTTACTGGCTGCCTCGCATGTGTCCAAGCGTTGGCGTGTACCATCCGGTGCTCAGGTTCTTTCTTGTTAACATTTTTGGGAAACTGGGTTACGTGGGTCCTGCGGATCTTTGCTCGGTTCCTTGTAGGTGTGGGCAGCAGACACCTTTGGCGTGCATTACAGGGTATAGGCGGATTTCCGCTAGATGCTTCTGCATTATTGCGTTCACTCCTGATGATTGGAGTAATGGGCGAAGCGATAGACAGAATTGCTGGTTCCGTATCGGTCTCGCACATATCAGAGTCACAGGTCGATAACGCTTTGATTGTTTCGCTTTCTGCAATAGTTGTAGCTTCTCGTTCTGAGCCAGATTTGTGTGTAGTCACCTTAGGGGAGACATCCTGTTGTTGTTGTGATGAATCTAAATCAACAGTACACAGTGGTGTAAAGCATGTGGCAAGCGATGCATCTTTAGTTACGGGTCGGGCTTTTATGTTGGGTGTGGATGTAGAGGTACGTGCCATCGATCTTTGTAGGGGGTCATATCTTCCCTGATCTGTAGAGCCCTGAAATTAACCAGTTGATTGATGAGAAAGCTGGAGGCCATGAAGCGTGTTGATAATTTTGTCAACGTGACATGCTGAAAATGAACACATATGTATTACAATATCCATGACACAAAAACCTGATAGGTGCGCCTGCGGAAACGCAATTTTAATGGAGGTACACTAGCACAAAACCAAGCGGCAGCAGCGACCAAGGTTACGAAACCGAAACTGGCCAAATAAAACGACCTGCTGATGCATTTAAACCACTGAGGTCATGATTAAATAAAAAGCAAATATCATGCATACCATCTATAAATTTATTAACAACTACCAAAGTAAATACATGTAGCTGCTAGCAATGCATTAATACATGAACTGGACCTCTGTCCAGTTTATGTCCAGCTTGCTACGTTTACTGTTACGTTTGTGCTACTAGGGGATGGTCTGACGCAGCCAACTCAAACAAATGGGTGGAACTAATACCACTAAGTCCCTTAATGATCTTAAACGTCTCTAGCAAATCTCCTCTCAACCTACGCCTTTCCAGGGAAAATACTCCTAAGCTACTTAGACGATTTTCATAAGACAACCCTCGTTGACCTGCAATCATCCTGGTCGCAAGTTTCTGAATCCTTTCTATACAAATGATGCCACTCCGGAGGTACAGTGACTAGGCCTGAACACCAACCAATCATCACTCGTCCCTCAGTGGCTAGACCAGCGTGTTCCGTTCGGCCTTTCAAACGCATCAACTGGACAAACCTTGCTCTACTTCTGAGATCCTAGTTACAGATGCGGCCACCGCATCTTCTGCACTATATGGAAATCTCAATTACTGCCTAACTATACTGCAACTATACGGAAACAAAAAGCAATGCAGCCACCGCATGACGCAGCTCACCTCACAAACTATTCGTCAAGCTCAAAAAGCTATGTGGAAAGTACAGCTAAGCGACAAGGAAGAAACGTGAACGTAGTTTCTTCCTCGCTGGCAACGAGACAACGGTGCAGTGCTTGTTTCGGAGGTTGAATTCTGATCATCTTCTCAGTGTCAGGTTGGGGATATCACTGTGCACCGCTTGGTATATTAACTTATGTAAGAAGCGCAGGTTTAAGATAATGCGCCGCAGCCATAGGGGCTGGAGTTTGACATGGTTACATCTGTAGGTAACTAAGCGCTTGGCCTTGTGGGGCTACTATTTTGGTAAACCGCCGCTGAGCCTTTTCGAGCAATATGCTGTCTGATTTCCGCAAATTACTGAAGATGAAGGGGCAGTATTCCAGCTGCGGACGAACATGACTGCGGTAAAGCTCCAACCGTGCTTCAGCCGAGTTAATGTGGCGGCCTATGTGGAAGACCATTCTGCGTGCTTTTGCTACCTGATACTGCACATTCTCTGAAAAGTTGAGGGTCATAGAATAGCGAATACCTAGGTCAGTAGCTAATGTTTTTAGTTGGATGGGCGTACCATTCAACGTAAACGCACCATCTGATATGGAGCATTTGTGGGTCAGAATACTAGATTTATCAGCAGAGAATGTCATTTGCCAATTTTGACACCACGACTCTAAGGTCTTCAGGTCTTCACGGATCTCTTGTAGTGCAGATACTTTTGCGCTTGGTGGGAATACATATACGACCTTTATATCGTCCGCAAATAGGAATGGGCGACCATGGCGCAGGCTGCTACAGATGTCGTTCACATAAATCAAAAACAGGGTTGTTCCAAGCACGCTGCCTTGCACAACACCGCTGGAAACTGTGACAGGGATGGACTCAAAGTGTGCTACCTTCACGGACTGCGTACGCCCGGTTAGGTAGGATTTAAGCTAGTCAAGCAGAGGGGGTGACTACGCCGTAAGCCTTGAGCTTATGTAATAGGCGTTTATGGGGGACCCTATCGAACGCCTTTTGCATATCGAGGTATAGCGTAATAATCGCCAGACCTGAATCAATCTCGCCAGTGACCAGGTTGAGAAAATGAAGCTGGCCTTAAAGCATTAGACTCTTGGTGCAACACATGGGAGCTTGACTGCCCTCCTGCAAAGTTCAGCGCCCTGTCGCATAGATGCACTGTGCCGCCTAGTGCGCTAACCCTGAATGGCGTCTCACTAGCCATCTGTCAAACCGTAAGGGATCTCGGAGTACACTATTCAAGCTCACTAAATTTCTCAGAACAAGTTAGCTACTGTGTAGAGTAAGCCAGATCCCTCATTGGTCAAATCTGCAAGAGAATGCTCGTAACCGAATCCAGACTCACTCTATACAAGGTATGCGCTGGACTTCTTCTGGAATGCTGCTCAATAATATTTACCAACTCCAAAAATAGTGACCAAATAGCAATTGTGAAAGTACAACGCTCATTCACAAAGCGCATGCTTTACCCTTCTACTCTCAACTACCGTGAGCGCTGTAAGCTCTTGGTCTTGAACCTTTATGGTTACGAAGAATGAGACTTAACCTCACCTTCTTATGCCAGACGATAAACAACCCAAATACGAACCTTGAATGACTTATTCAATAAAACGGTGACTCGTTATCCACTCCGCCATAGACCCTTAACCATTACCCTGCCCAAAGCCCGCACTAACTTGCGTAACAACTTCTTTCTCTACATATTCGCTCGTGTCTGGAACAAACTACCATTACAAGTAAGGGCATCCCAGAATACTGCACAGTTCCGCTCAGCCCTACATAGACACTTTGCAACCCTGCATACATGCGAGCTCTTTAACACCAATATACCAGGGGATGAACTTTGGGAAGATGGCCCAGAGCACCTGGAATTCTGAAAACCCAAAATATCGGACACAGGCCTTACCAAATAATTCTCCTTTACTCTCTGGGACTGTCTACTTCACAAAACATAAACCTTGTGGTCTGCGCACAGTTGCCACATTGCCTCGCTCGTCTGTTGATTTATTAATTGAAACTGTAGGTGTCCAGTAGTGGTCAAACGTCTTAATGTTATGGCTATACCAGCCACTGATACATCATTTCCTAGTGTCACTATCTCTGCTTATCAGCAGCTAGTCGCCATGGGCTCCATTCAACTTCGCGGATATCCGGAGCTCTCTAGGAGTTGCTCCATCCTTAAAATGTTCATTCTCTTGGATTGTTTGCATCACAGCTCAGCTGGTTTGTTGACCTATTCTGTGCCACCGTAGTATCCACTAGTATCTGAAGGCTTAATCCGAACTCTATTGCTGGTTAGTTATTTCGCTCCTAACGCGCTGTTATCCGTCGTTCATCTTACTCGCGTCAACTCTTCTTAGTAGTAGCTAGTCATTGTTGGCTCCATGTACCTTGCAAGGAGCCACTCCTTGAATCTGCAGCCTTTATTTTCCTCTGCCGTCTGTCTCACTAAGCTTCGCTCGCATGTTGATTTATTAATTGAAACTGTATTTTGTCAGTAGTGGTCAAACGTCTTAATGATTTGGCTACACCAGCCATTGATACATCCTTTTCTAGAGCCACTATCTCTGCTTAGCAGCAGCTAGTCGCCCTAGCCTAAGTCACACTGCGGATAACCGGAGCTCGGTAGGATTCGCACCTTTTTACAATGTTCATTCTCTTGGATTGTTTGCGTCACAGCTCAGCTGGTTTGTTGACCTATTATGTGCCACCGTAAGATCCACTAGTATCTGAAGGCTTAATCCGAACTCTATTGCTGGCCAATCATCTCTCTCCTAACGCGCTGTTATCCGTCGTTTGTCTTACTCGCGTCTGCTCTTCTTGACAGCAGTTAGTCATTGTTGGTCGCATGTAATTATGGAGTCACTTCTTTGCTCTCGTAATTTTTTTCTGGAAGGGATTTATCTCTAAACGCTCGCTCGTTTATTTACCTATTGAAATTGTAGGAATCCAGCATGTGGTCAAACGTCTTAATGATATAGCTAAACCAGCCACTGATACTTCTTTTCCTATAGCCACTATCTCTGGTCAGCAGCAGCTGGTGGCTGTAGGCTCTATTCAACTTTGCGAATACCCGTAGTTCGCTAGGGATCAGTCTTTCTGTAGAAGGTTTATTCTCTTGGTATATTTTTTCACAGCTTAGCTGGTTTGCTATCCTATCCTTTGACACGGTTGTTATTCAATAGTAACTAGTGATTAACTCAAGGGGCACTTTTGGCTATTGAAACCCGGTCCATTATCGGTATCTTTTGATCGTCTTACTTTCAACACTTAGTCTTCCTTTCATATCCATTTAATCTTAGCCTGCTTCTAGTACGCTCAGCTTCCTATCTTCATATACCCATGTACATTATAGTTATTGTGTCTTAGGAAATCCTTATCCCATGGAGCGTATATAAATGTGGCCACATGGTCACTGTCTTTTGGTTTCCGATAAAAACCAATCGTGACTAGTCTCAGGTAGAATTCAAACATCGTTAGCTTATACCTCATGAATTTCTTACCGGAATCCTGCTCTTCATCCTTATGCACATGAAAGTATTTTACCCATTAGGCCATGCCTTCTGCGTAATTAAAAACATCTTTAACGTAATATCTGTTGCACATTGTACACTAGTTGTCACAAGTAAATGTTTTAAAGTAGGATTTTGATCCAATGCTAGGTACGTTGACTGCTCTTTTCGGTCTTCTCTCGGCATGTTCCTCTCGCCCATTTCTCTGAGGTCGTGAACATCGAAGCTTTGGGATTGAACTGAGGAACTGCCTCCGTCTTGGATAGAACGAAATAACCAACAAAAACTTACCTGGATCATGGCTTCACTTCCACTCTAACAATCTGCGCCCAACCACCGATGTCCAGTGAGGGTAGCTGGACACGAATTCTTCGCTCCCCGGCCAATATACATAATCAGAGAAGATTTCACGTGGTTTTGCAAAGGATCAATACACCAAATTCAAGAAGAATGTTTGGTAGCCGACCTACCAATGGACAGGACCCAGGAACGCAATAAGCAACCGGATATGGCATCAGCCAGCAGAAAAATGGGACGCAACCTGACTACGAATAACCGAGCAAACAAAAGTTCAACAAGAAACATAGCCAGTTACAATTTGCCATTTAATGGATTGGCGGCAGTGTTCCAGGACGTGGTGGGTTTTCGCCTGGCAAGCGTTCTCCCTATAAAAAGCCATAAATGTTCCTTTAACAACACTGCAACGTGGCGTGTGTGACTCGCCACCGAATAAAGTCACAGCCCATAACTTCACACTGGCAGGTCAACTAGCGTCACAATTCTAGATAGGATCGCTACACTGGAACTTCTACCTCTGCATATACTATCGTCTTTTTACTTCCTACGATAAGTTGACCTTTACCTTACTTGTGCACAAACTCACTATTAGTATATATCTCTTGAGCGTGCTCTTCCATTACCTTCCAATGGATCATTCAGACTTCTCAATCTATTATTAGCTGAGGTCCCGTATCTCATAACAGCCGAATTATTGTTTCGCATTTTCACCATTGTACAGCTCCAATCACGGACATATGAACAATTTTCTACTGTCACTTTTACTGTTGCCATAAAAGGTTTGCATAGTTGTACATATCTGATCATGCCTCCATGGGCGTGCCTCGCATAGTCGAGATTAAAATTTTTATTTCATTTTTATTTAGAATGTAGTGTAGTCAGGGATGCGTAGTAGGCTGTCAGATGCGTTTGAGGAGTGCCACGTTTCTGTGATGAGAACCAGCTGTGGGTAGGAGAGTAGGATAAATGGGCCAATAAGGTGCATCTTGTGCGTAATAGATCGCGCATTAATAAGCAGCATACTGTCTGATTCGCCGCAAGGAGATTTAAAGGAGTTAGATTGTGTGAGGTAAGTTGCACAATAGGGGGCAATTGGCGAGGGTAAATGGAAGTGGTAAGAAATGGTGGAGAGGGTGATATAGGAAGGTGATCAGGAAGTGATTGTGGAGGTAGCTGATGGTAGTCGGCCGCTAATGAGGCTGTAGTAATATTGTTTACTGTTGAACCTATCCGGAGGGCTGAAGCCGACCTTGGGGGTTAGTTGCAGTGAGCATATGAGTTGTTGGAGGTAATGGAGAACTGGCAAGAACTCTTGGTGGAATGGGCGAGGAGGATCGTGTCCTGCTGCATACCATAAAAAGGTGGCCGCAGATGACATGGTCCGGTTGTAGTGCTTGTCATCCGGATATATTTTTCGTTCAGGAGAACGTATGGCCAGGGAGTGCGGGGTGAGCTTGTTGGAGCCGTAGAGATTTTCAGAAGTGCGTCGTCCTTGGGAGGATGCCTTGTTCCACACTGTTTCGAGGGGTTATAAGGATTGGTAACGGGATTGTGCACCTGACCTTTGGATGGCATAGCGCTTTTTTAGGGCCGACTGAGCGATAGCGTACCGGGCGTATAGTAGGTTATCAGGGGAATCACTGCGTTGGTGTTAGGCGGGCTGTTCATATTTTCATTTTGTTGTGGTGACTGGTAGAACATCCTCGGTTTTTGAAAGCCAGGGCATTTGTTATATTTCTGTGGCTTAATAGCATTGTTGGGCGTCTCGAGTAGGTAGAGCTTGCGCAGTGATTGGGCCGGTTGGGTCGAAACCTGCGCGGAGGGCGGCGTTTGGGATCGGATTGATTTCGACCTCACGCGATCCATTGGTACAGACGTTGATTGGGGGTTATCAGCTGTCCGTTTGTGCCAGGAGGACCTTGCCTTGGTACGGTTATCTTTGTTATGGTGATGCATCAACGGGGACTGCTTCCTGTTCCGAGACGTGCCGTGTTTCGGCTGTGGACCTTCGTTGGTAGTCTGTTGTGTTGCGAGGGTGGTTACGGCTTTGCACGAGGGGGAGGGAAGGGAGTTGATCAGCGGGAAGTCTACATTGATAGGTTCGGAATTGGTGTCACTCATGTCGGAAACATTATGCATTGACTCAGCTTCTTGTATCGTTATCGGGGGGAGTCTTGGACGCTGGTTGACTTTTTATCCATTAGGGCTGTGGGGCTTGAATCGGGATGCAATGCTGCCGTAGACGCGTGACACAGGGGGGTTAGGTCCAGATCCACGTTAGTACTTGTCGTAGAGCCAGCGGTAGCTCTGACAACCAGCGATGAATCTTGAGGCTGTTGTCCTGCTTTGGTATAAGTAGCCGGTGCAAAAGCTCTCCGCAACGGCGTTAGATCCGGCTTGATAAGAATAGGCCCAATGTTTGCGTTTGCTCGTAAGTTAAATCGATTTGCTGTGAAGCGTGTAGCCAGTTCTGGAGTTTTGAAGGCGATGAGGATAGGGAAATTGCGACTGATCTTCGATTTTCTGAGCCGCTTACTCACTCACATGTCAGGAGGGATGTTACACATGGACGTAAGTAGGCGGGAGTCTTTATCCAAAGGAAGGTTGTCATGAACGTTGAAGACGAGCACGTTTCGTGCAAGGCGGTTGGGCTCGTTTATCTCAGTAGTGATGGTAGTAAGAAGGGCGCCGGCATCTTTGAGCTCCTCAGCGTTGCCATTTGTCCTTATTCCCGCGAGTTTGGCCAATGGCATAAGTTTTGCCAGCTCCGTTTTGGGAACAGCCATTTCCTTTTTAAGAGCAACCATCTCAGTTGAGAGTGCACTGATTTTGTTAAGTGCATCTTTCAATGGGTCTATAAGAAGGACACTGCAGGGGCGCAGTTTATTCAGGTTGCCCTTTGCAGCTGGACCTTTGGTTGCCTTAACCGCATTTGCGGTGCATGAGGCAAAGCTGTGATCGACGGAAACTGCGCTATTCGCATGAGTACTTCTACGTTTGCCCCGGATTTTGGCTCGGGCGGCTGTACCTTTTATTCCATTTTTGTTAGTCATTATGGAATAGCACGGCATCATAATTTGTGTTCCAAGAACACCGTTTTGTTGTATATAGAATCTAAAAAGCTTAGAGTATGGCCCGTCAAAATATCGCGGCAACACGCCTAACTACTCTAATAAATAGTAGCTATATGTCAGAATAAGCAACAAAAAGTCGAAAAAGAAGAAAACGTTAACGTCCTTCCTAAAAGAGCCGTTATCATTCCTTTTGAAGTGTTTACATTTTTATGCATACCAGTTGGACTGTGCAACGCGCAAAAACCTACCAACGCTTACCCGCGATGTCACTCGTAGCCTATAAGGTGCAAATACCTACCTCTAGGAAAATTCATTATCCAGCTCATGGCAACAGGAGTACTTCCACCACCTTTGAACTCTTTTCCAGCGCTTGATCCTACACGGTGTGAAGCGCAACCAGACTAGGTGCAAACACCGCAAATAAACAGTAGGATTCCTAGAGCACCTAATTTTAGCGTAGGTATCGACGTCGTTCCTAAGGAAGTCCAGGAAATAAAGGACTTTCCAGCTCCGACTTTGTTCAACTGCTTCCGTCGATTGTTTGGTTTGGTCAAATACTATCGACCCATGATTCCTCGCTGCGCTCCGCTCATGTAACGTATGACAGGTCTACTCAAAGGGAATGAACGAACTTTGACTTTCCTGGACACAGCACAGACCGCCTTCACTGAGCGCAAGAATGCTATCTCCCACACAGCTATCATCGATCATTCGAAATCGACTGCACCCTTTCTAGTACAACTGACACTTCAGACGTCGCGGTAGAAGCCGTACTTCATCAACACGTTGGTAAGCAATGGCAATTGCTTGGCTTCTTTCCTAAATACCTGCAGCCAGCGGAATGTTGATAAAACACGTTTGGTAGGCAACTGCTGGATAATTACCTGACCAATCATCACTTCCGACACCCACTCGATGGCCGCGCTTTCACGGTTTACACTGACCTCAAGCCCCTGACCTTCGTCTTCGTCGGCTTGCGACAAATACTTACCACGGGAAACGAGACACTTAGACTTTGTCTCACAGTTTTCGGCTGGCATATGCCACGTCTCCGGTGACCATAATCCTGTCGCTGATGTTCTCTCACGCGTCAACCTCACTTTCCAATCTTTGCCCACCGTCGCCCTTGCCACCATGTTATTGGCCTAGGCACAAGCTGAAGACATACAAAACATGCCGCAGTTCATTTCAGTGCGCAAGTAACCGGTGCTTCCCAAACCACGGAAGGAGCCATCCTCAGTGACTGCGCCACAGATTGTCCTTGACCCCCTCGCCCGCCTCCTACTGCCGCACAGCCGCTGACGCACTGCACTCACTAACACATCCCGGTGACCGTGCGTCTTAAATAAATAAATAAATATTTTATTCTCGACTTTGCGAGACCCGCTTTTTTGGCATGATCAGCATATTGCATTATTGTACATGATAGCCGAATAAGCAGCACCAACAGTGGGAGTAGTACAGTTGGAGACAGTAGTATAGGCTCATAGGGCCCAAAGATTGCATGAAGTCTATGTACACAGAATGTGAGAGGTAGAGACAGTAATCAGATCACTTATATGGTATATTGATGAGGAACTAGTCCGATGAGGTCCCGAAAGCAATGTAGGTCAGTGAGTGAAGTATGAGGAAACGGGTGAAAAAGACTCAAGAATAGTGGCATCTTACTAATCAGATATGTAGGCGCGTTCGTGCGAGAGCAGATATATGCACAGAGCTTGCAAATGTGACGTCGGTCAACTTGCCAATGTGTTAGGGGCGGTGACTTTATTGAGTGGCGAATCACATCCGCCACGTCGCAGTGTTGTTAAACAGACATTTGTGGCTTTTTGTAGGGAAAACGCCTGCCAGACGAAGACCCACCACGTCCTGGTGCACTGCCGGCTGTTGATATAACATTGGCAAGATTGTATCTGACCGATTACCCTCGCGGATATTCGCAGTCACGTAACGCCAATTTGTTTCCCATGGCTGTGTAGTCGCCTTCGGAGTCCAGTGCAAGTGGTTGGATCTGTTGAAGTCGGACGACTCAGGTGACTTGTATTGAATTGATCAGTTTTTTAGGTCCTTTACTGTGTCATGCTTATGAAGTGCGGGTTTTTTATTTGTTCTTTATTGAATCCGTGCGCATGGGAGCGTCGCATGTATGTCTTCAGCGGTGTTCCGTGCAAGTAATGTTATCCTGTAGAACAAGGGGGAGAAGAAAAACGGACCGAGCAAACTGCCAACAAAATTGAACCGGACTATTTTATTGTATAAATATAAAATTTATGATAAATTTGTGCTGGCTGACAGCAATGGAATGACTGTATATGTTGTACCTCATATCCGTTTCCGTAGTTTTGCGGTATAGCACGAGACCTGATATTTGCTGGATGTGAGAGGAAGATGCTGACTGAAGTGGCCCAACGTACGCAAAAGTTGTCCTGTTTGGAAACCGTGAGTATCAGGCGTTGTTAACCGGTAAATGAGTTGAGGGCATCAGAAGAACATAGTGAGTTGTTTACTTAGCGCTTAAGATTTACGTTGAGCGATCTGTTGACAGTGCTTGGGCTTATGGTTCGAACATGTACTAGAGCCAGTGAAGTTATTACGCCGGGTTTGAGGCCATGAAAATAATAACGCAACATGTTCAGCAATCGGATGCTAAACAGCTGGGTGAAGGGGTGAGACGGAGTGTCAAAGTTGGGAAGAGAATGGGATTTATCTACTACAACTGTAGCAACAGTGCGGTTGCAAAGCTAGCCCTGAAGAGACCTCGAATAGCGGAAATAGATAGGGACTTCTACAGTGCAGCAAACAGGCTAAATATACGACAGGAAAGGGTGATACTGGGAGTCGGGTTAGTTATGTGGAAGAAACTGCTTGCTGACAGGCCATCAACTTTAATCATAGGAGAGAGAAGGGCTTGAATACCACAGGTTTGGTTAGAAAATGATTTTAGGGCCGTCTCTGAAGGGAACCTGGAATATCAGTATTGTGAACAGTAGCCACAAAAGATGCTAGGTGTGCCACTCTGATGTGGACATCCACGGTGGAACGTTGAAATCAAATAGACTGTTAGTTATAACTCACTAATTGGTGAGTTGCTGGCAACCTGATTAGTTAGTATACAGGAGCGGCACGCTTTATTAGGCTCAGCATAGCCTGCTAGGTGTACAGTGTGGAATACAAGAGAGAAAACAAACAGCAATACTTGCGACAGCTGTAGGGAGAAAACGACAGTGGTGCCGGCTCCGGAGTTGACCAAGGGTAAGGAAATAATACAGACAGCAACGCCAATTGCCAAGTTTTCATACCAAGATATGCGAGGACGAGAGGAGGTGCAGAATACGTATACAGTAGAGTAGGGTTAAACCTAGGAGTGGATGAGACCCAAAGAAGTTCAAGTGCTCAGCACCTGGCGCTGGTGTAATAAGAACGCCGTCCGTCCAGTAAACGGGTGTGAGAATTAAAATTGCATGGCAGCCGACGAGCTGAGGCTAGTGGTACCTATACCACCATTAAATGGTTGCAATATGAACGAAGAGAGACGCCAAACAAGAGAGGAAGACGTTAATGTGAGCTGAGATGCATGATAGTGGAGCCGAGAGCCAAACTCAATCAGAGACCGGAAATTTGGATTTCGGTAGGCGTTACCAAGCATAGAGATAATGCTTCAGACAAAGAAGAGTATCATAAGGTTGTAACTTATACCAATGAGAACTTGAGTCGATGGCAGCCGATGCTCAAAATAAGAGAGGCCTTGGTTTAAGACTTATGGGCAGTTGGAGCCTGAGAGGACTGACTTGTACAAAATGTTTTGGAATGAGAGGCACAGAAGGAAAGATAACCAAAAGAGGCCTGGGATGTTGCGCCGACGCTAGAGGTACCTATACCGCCATTGAACTGTGGCGATATAGACCAAAAGAGAGGCCTATCAAGAGAGGGGGACGTAATTGTGTGCTGAGAAGCATGAGAGTGAAGCTGAGAGGAAAAACTCAACCGGGGACCAGAAATAGCAATTTCGGTAGAAGGACCAAGCATGCAGATTATGTATCAGACGGAGGCGAGTACATGAGGCAGTTAATTATACCAAAGAGAACTTTAGTGCATGGCAGCCGATCCTCAAAAAAGTGAGGTCCTGGTTTGCTGCCTATGGGCATTTGGGGCCTGAGAGGTAGGACTAGTCGAAAAGGGTTAAGAATGAGTATCACAGTAGCAAAGAGAATCAAACGGGGACAAGTAAGTTGCGCTGACGTTAGAGGCACCTATACCGCCATTAAACCGATGCGATATGGACCAAAAGAGAGTCCAAACAAGAGAGGGGAACGTAATTGTGAGCTGAGATTCAGGTTGGTGGAGCCGAGGGGCAAAATTCAATCAGAGACCTGAAATTGCAACTTTGTAAGGGACCAAGCCTACAGTTAATGTACCAGACGGAGGCCAGTATCATGAGGCTCTTTCTTATGCCAATGAGAACTTTAATCGATGCTCAAAGGAAGAGAAGCCCATGTTTGAGACCTTTGCAACTGGGCACCGAACGTTTCGATTGCGACGCGTAAGTAAAGATGTCCGTACTTCCTCTGGCGCCTGCCTTCAATGCCAGCTCTCCATAATAACTCCACACACCCGCAGTCCTGTTGGTTCGTTTCCTTCCCAGGACTCTTGGTTCTCGCATGTACACTTCGACCTGCTATGTCTTTTACCGCTTTCACGCGGATTCGTATAAATCCCTACTGGTGTCGACCGCTTCATCAAATGGCTAGAATCCATTCCCGTAGCAGACTTTACAGATGAGACTGCTATCCGGGCCTTCTTAGATCGGTAGGTACCCCACTACAGATACCCATTCACCACTACAACTGACCGAGAAACACCCTTCAAGTCTTCACCATTCGATTCGTTCTGCAACCTTTTAGGCTGCCGCCGCACTCCTACCACCGCCTATCACCTAGCAGTTAAAGGGTTAGTTAAACGTTTCCACAGACAGCATAAAGCCGCGCTGCGCGCCTCCTCCGACCCTAACTGGAACGAAAAAGTTTTGCTTGTACGCTTAGGCATTCGAAGTAGCATCCGAACAGGCTTGCAAGACCTACCAGCAGAGCTGGTGTCCGGAACAACGGTAAAGTTGATTGGAGAATTCGTTTCACCTCCCACATCGTCGGGTATGCCTCAGCGAAACTTTCCGTCCTCTTAGCCCAACGCATGCGTTCACTACGTCCGACTGCTTCGTGAGCAGAACAGAGATGGGCAAATGCACCGCGAACGCTCTACCTGCACCTACGTCTTCCTCCGCACTGACGCAGTGCGGCGCGCTCTCCCGCCTCACTATCCTGGCACTTTCAGCTTTCTGTAACGGACTCCGGAACATTTCAATTTCGACCAGGATGGTCACCGAACAGCGGAAGCCATCGACTGCCTCAAAGTTGCTTATTGACGGAACACTTGCAACCCATCCTGCTGCTATCACACAACCGCCCGCACCTGTGGTGACTCCTTAATCACTAGCTAGCCCCATGACTCACAACCTACCCCGCCTCAACCCGGCAACAAAACAACGTTCGGTCCGTTTCATAGATTTTGAAAACCTTTGCTGCTTCTATTAACACGCCCTTTTTCGTCTCTATTGGTAATCTTGCGTCTCGTCCACTGGCGTTTTGCAAACCTGAAAAAACCATAAAACCTTGTGGCAACTTAAGAAGCTTAGTTGCATTTATCTTGAGAAACATTTTCCCTCTCCAGCATCAAACCACTTGCCCGACACTTGCCCGTCCCCTCTGAATTCTACCTTACAGAAACTCAAACGCAGGAACTTGCAATGCAACCCTTGAAGGACGCCCCGACCGACTCATGGCTCCTTTCTGACCCAAGAAACAGTCAGGCACCCTAGACAGCGGACGACCACGACCGGATTGGTCCCCAAACCCCAGGCTACGCGTTGGTGAGGTGAGCGCCCGGATTTTTTCGTGGGAGGAGAACCGTTGGCTGGAGTGCGGTAGGGAAGTGAAAACTAACAAGCGCACCTTTGCTTCCGAAACTAAGGGAATGATCTCTCAGTCATGTTTCTGTACTAGCCAGTTTGTTGCAGCCCGACCAGGCTGCCCAGACGACCCACCGAGGATGCACTCTGGTCCACACGAGCATCATAAAAATTAATAACGAAAGCCTGGACCCAGCAAAATCCGCTACATACCCCAACTTGGAAATTCGTGTTCAAGCCTTTACAAATATTCGCAACCCACCACACCTCCCACATTTCCCCACTAACAGTGCTATCGAATGCTTCCATCCTTCAACCTACTAGGTGATGCACGTGTAGTGTACCGGAAAACAAGCCCATTCAGTATTTTGCAACCTTGGCTTTTACCGTTATTTCAATCTTCAAAACGTCCACTTGTTTTGTTATCGGCTCTGCATTTGACCCAAATTATTTTGGTGAGTAAATGCTGCACCGTCTCGCGCTCTGGTTGGTTCGCTTCCTATTTTTGTTGTCTGCACCATGCACGATGGTTCATTTGCCTCCAATTTCTATGCCGTCACATTTGACACGTATCTTGCTTGTCACTGATTACCGGCTAGTATCCAGACGCCAACCAACAAGCGAATGCTTGCTATGCGCATACACACTAGGTCCTGGTACACTGCTTTAACGATATTTATTTGCATTGATATACATTGACATTGATATACATTGCATTGACTTACACACATACCCCTTACAAAAATACAAAGTGCTATGGCAAACATATCGGATTTTTTCACATTCTTGATCATGCATCTTTATGTCAAAATGATCATGCCTGTAAAGGCGTGCCTCACGCTGCTGAGCATAAAAGGTTTATTTATTTATTTATTTGTATAGATATAGTTAACTGACGACATAGTTATTTACATATATATACAGATAACTGTGTATCTGCTTGTAAGGACACGTGCGTAAATTTTGTGCGGAAAATTTGAGCGTAAACTGCTTTCAGCGGGCAGTTGAGGGACTTAGTATATATTCAGTCAACATACTTACAAGCTTAGTGACAATAAGCATTCATCTTCCTCAATTTTTACTAAAGTCACATTTCTTCAACAAGTTTGCTTGAAGCCATTAAGATTATTTTAATTATTACCAACATTCACGATGCGAATTTAATAATATTTTCCTTTTCATCCTTCTTTATTTGTGTGGGCAATGAGCTGAGGGTACGGATGGGCGAGCTTAGGCGAATGAACAGTTTTGGAGAGGACGGAGTGGGCCGAATAGAGAAATACGGTAAAGGGGCGTAACCCTCTTATGTGCAGGTTGTGCATTGAAGCACAAATAGTTTATGAGTGCTGTGTGGGTATGCGAACGTGGGAATGAGGCTAGGATCACAGGCTGAAGTGTGAGAGGTAGGTATCCCCAATTGCAGGTAGCACACTGGCAAGCCAACTACCTCAAGCAGGAACGAGGACGCAGGTTACTTGAGCAGAGTAAACTCAGGGAACATAATTCAAAACGTTCCGTACAGGTGACACGGAGCATAAGTGGATACATCCCGGAGATGCACATTTCATGAAGGGGACAGTTATAGTTAAGCTAGGGGAAATGTGCTTCCATTACAAGAGTCTAAGTTTACCTTGTAAACGTTAAAACGAGCAACTGTGTCTCACGTATTTGTCTTCAGCTATTGTACGTATACTTTATTAAAGGTGTTATATACACGCATTTTATATAACGCATTTTACTATGCCTGAGTTGCCTATTTTTGTACCACGCAGTATTATTGTAAGCTTTAAACGCGGTACACAAATGTATGTAAGTTTTATACGTACCTGACTGTTATCTATGTATAATGAACCCATACACACATATATATGGCTGGCAGCATCCGGTTCCGGATTTGCCTGTCACTGTGACCAGCCACAGGACGTCTGCGCCTACCGAGGGACCGTGAGTGGCTTGTGCTGCACCATCCATAGCTCCAATCACACACACCATATCCAGTGTAAACCCGAAGGAATAAGACCGGGAGGCACGTGGATGGGAGCCACGGTTCATCAACGGAGCCGGCCCACACTCCTTCACAGGCAAACACAAGCACACTGTATTTGGGAATCAAGCGCACACAAGGCCGTGGCTGGACCGTAGTCCGCTCCACACTGAGTGCATGGAACCGCCCTTCAAGCCTAGCACAGCAACAAGGACCGTGCACTTCCCCACCTCCAGAAACGACCAACTGTCTCCTGGAGCCAGGATGGACGAGTTAGTGGGTAATAGACAGGTAGGCACCTTGTCAACATGCACATCAAGCGTAACCACACCGGGGATATCAAGCAACGGCCAATCACTTGAAACGACAAGGTGAAATGAAACAAATCCTATAGTGCATACAGATACGGTGGCATAACTCTTTGATCAATTAACATTTGAAGTAAGTTGCTTAGCAGCGAACCAGCGAGAAGTAAGAAATTTCCACAAGTTACTTAAAAATGCTAGAAGCACAACACCGTTACCAAAGATATGCGCTCTTAGTGTAAGCAACTTGGAAGGTTAATAGATTATGCAGGTAGGCAGAACAAACAAAATAAAGTGGAATGAAATTTATGCAGCGTATAAAGACCTAATTTAAGTGTACGTTGGTTTAACTCAACTGCGGTGAAGAAGCATCAATATTGCAACACCTGGTTCAGCATGGAGCCTTATATATATATATATATATATATATATATATATATACATATATATATACCTGCGTTCCTTATACATAGAAAACATTCATGTACGTGCGCCAGTTAGTTATATTTATTTATCGTGCTTTTGTTTAGCCCATATATATAGCATATTTATTATTATATTTTACCTTCTCTTATTATTACAGGGTAGGTACATGTAGGTATGTCATTCAACATAACAATTGTATAAACGTTATAGTGTGATGCTATAACTAAATTCGTCAACAATACTGGCTTATCATAATATAATATTTAATACGTTCAACACACTGCTTACCTTTTTTCAATATTTCCTGAAAGCTTATTTCAGCCTCCAGTGCAGCTGTATTTTGACGCGCTCTCCAGATATGGCGTCCATTGTTTTGCGTCTGTACCGCGTCAGCGTCCCAATGGCAAGTCAACAACTAAGTTGTCAGCGGGTGTAACCTAAATAGAGCTCGTTGTTGTCTCTTCTTTCCACCTTCACCTTTCTCCTTCAGTATCCTTAGAACCGGCACCCCTCATGGGTGCTTTTACGCCATCTATCTATCCACTATGCGTTCGGCCACCTGTCGGCAGCCGTGGCAGTACCGCCCAGTTAACCACCAGATGTGACAGCCGCACACCGTTAAGCCAGCCACCAGAGTTACCAGGTGGTTCTCCAGTCGCATAGTAATTATCTCCTTTGCCGTTGCGTCCCTCGGTCCAATTCGTCCCACGTACTCTCACGAAACCAGAGGCCCTCAAAACTGTCGATCGGACGCAGGTTACAGCGTCTGTAGGGCGTCGAAGTGTCGCCGTAGCGAGGCAACAAGTTAGCGCCCAGTATAGCCTTTATTGTGGTGCTCGTTTCCTCCTCTCTTTAGGTTCCCATTTTGTCTTCGGTGTTGTTAGAGTAGCCACCTATCGGGCACCTAAAAGCCGTCCATCTAGTCGATCGCGCTCGGTCCATTCTCTGCAGCTATGATCTCACTGTCCAGCTCGCCACTTTCCATTATCTCCGAGGTCCGGAACTTCTTGGGGATCTGGGATTGGAACGAGAAACCGCTTTTGTCCGGGACAGGACAACTAATACGGACCTATGAAGCACATGGCTGTACAACAAACGGATACCACTGCACTCATTACCATGACCGTTGTCCAATGCTGATAGCTGGACTCGAGAACTTCACACTCCTGAAAAGAATCCATACTCCTGAAATATCCAGACGCAAGAAACTGACGTTTTGCCCACCTGAATACCCACAAAGACGATTCTCTGTGAAGCCCCCATCCTCGATTCGCCTCAGCCATTATGGCGGCCTTGCCCAAGATACCTACTCAAATAACAGAGGAACCTGAAGGTCATTTGACTGCGGATATCTGAGTGTGAAATCAGTCGATAACCTGGTCTGACAGTTATATATTAGTGCACAAAAGTTCTGACAGTGTTCCAGGACGTGGTGGGTTTTCGCCTGGCAAGCGTTCTCCCTATAAAAAGCCACAAATGTCCGTATAACAACACTGCGACGTGGCGGATGTGACTCGCCACTGAATAAAGTCACTGCCCAGAACTACCTACTGGCAAGTCGACCAGTATCATTATTCAATATTGCCCTGACACTTTCAGTAATAAGTTACACCGTGCCTATATGTATCGTCTTCATTACACATGTAGTGTCCTGACTGTTTACACTACGCACGCTAGAATTCAACGTTTCGTCATTCATTGAAGACTCTATCCTTCATGACTACTCACACAATTTCCGCAGCCTGTACAATCTTCGGCTTACTGCCGACTACATTCATAGCAACGTGTTTGTTGCGAAGCAATATTACATGTAAATATTGGAACATTGGAACATTGTATTTAATGGGAATAAAAGCTGGAGCTTTACATGACCCATAGGGTAAAGGAGTACGGGTCGGGTTTAATGAAAGGCCAAGCAACCTTATAGCGGGTTGGACTCGCGTGTTAGCCGTATCTTCATCGGGCTTATGTGGCATTCAATCAGAATGCACGCCGGCTCAAAGCGAGACATCCAACCACGCCCTCCGAAACGGCTTTGGAAAGGAAGGTGGAAGAAAAAAAGGAGAAAGAAATTCCATCCAGTAGAATGTAGTTAAATTAGGGAATATCGCGGTGTAGCTCGGCCAGATGACAGTCCAAGCGGGCCTTAAAGTCCGCCACAGTGGGTGCCAAGCCTAAATCGGCCGGCAAATCATTCCTTGCTTGGTGTGTCTCGACAAATTCGAGATTAAACTATTTATTTATTTATTTATTTCAGTTGTGACACGAGCATGCCGTTACTTCAGCTCCAACGCTTCCTAACTTGTTGTCCAGCCATCTAGGAAGGGCTATTTGGCCTTTCTAACCCTCGGTCTACTGCGACCCATGCATAACCCGGATAAGAAAGCCAACGGTACCCTCGACCGGCAGCATACTAAATGGTCCCTTCCGCTTCCAAACTCTTGGCGGTCCGGAACCCTTACCTATGACCTGGGGCCTATAAGGTGGATGTGTGTGCGGTGCCACCCATCATTAGAGGGATCTTACTCGACATTTACAGCTTTCATTAGGTTTCATTGGATTATAACCAGTTAAATTTGCAAAACTTTCAATACATTGGCTTTATAGGTTAATTTTTTATTTTGTTCCTTCCTGTAATCAAAGATTATAGTTCTCAATAATGCGCTGCTTAAAGGCAACGCAAGACATATGTTCGCTTGTGATAATGCAATATTTCTTGCTTTACTTTATTTCCTAATCGCTTTTTGTTCATCTAACACACTTTTGCTAATTTTCTGGATATACGTAGTTATCGCGCTGAAGGAAAGTAGCCAAAACGTCTTCTCCCAAATGTGCGTGCTTAGCACCCACTATTTCATTTGAGTTTCCGCCAGAAGTGTGGTAAAATTTTAATGTGATATTGCACATTTTCCAGGTACGCACTGGTGGAACACTACCTGTCACTATTGGGTAGGCAGACTGATTGTCAGCTGGGAGTATAACTGGGTCGGCTAAGGCGTAATTTTAGAACTACGCCTACTGGTTCCACCGAAATATTTCCTACACTATGATAAGAACAGTTGTTCAGGATTCTATATTTCGTCAGATGAAATTGGGTACCAAGCCGACGGTTCGATTTCCATAGTATTTGCTTTTAGACACATTCCTTTTGTTTCAATATTAAGTTACAACCTCATAGAGCGAATGCTTGACCGCCTAGTTAGGAAGTTGAAGTAGGATGCGCTCGTTTAAACGCATGACCCACAGATTAAGTGCTCGCACTCTGAGAGTTTGGCTGAGTGCCTCACTTCCCCATTTTGAATATCTGTCTCCACCGACCACTCTGCATAGTAGACATGTGCTCGTATATCTGCCTTATGGACGTACGCCTAGCGATTATTGTAAAGATGTTGAAACAATAGGTATCGAATATCTCCATCATGGAATTAGGCCTTCAGTTTCTGAGGTCTGCAAAGCTTCTTCTGGAACTTCTCAGAGATTGCACAGCGGCCCAACTAGTCAGGTGAGCGCAGGAGTGGTGCCAAGTAAACCAAAATTGACCAGCCTACGACGCCCATCTGACTCGTAGGCCATAGCAGCTCCTTGACCAGCGGAAACCAACAGTATGCGTATGGAGGAAAAGGAATGTGCCATTAGATTACCGTAAACGAGTACGAAATTTCATTATCTTTACCCACGATAAGTACAACTAACGGTATGAATAAGAGTATGTTGATGTTTTCATAATTACCAAACTCGGCACCTTCTTGTCAGTATTTCATATCTACGGCCGTTGCAAGCTGTATACTTTTCTTGCTAGCCCCAGTTTCTAACTGACTGGTATACACTTATACGCCTACGCCTAGCCTCGTACCTTTGCGGAATAGTTTACCCCCGACATGTTTTCACATATACTGTACAACATATAATAAATTTTCCAGACAATTGTTGCACAGTGTCTGAGCATTTTAAAAATTTGGTAATTCTGTGATAATATATTAGGAGCCAGGCAGCGCTGGTTGGGAAAATAAATTTTTTTATCAATTATTAATTACTTACAACCATATAATATATATATATATAGTGTATGGGCAATTCAGACACTGTTCAAAGAAGTACTGTTCGTCAACGGCCTACCCGATGTATTTCTGTCTGTCTGCGATGACCACCATTCGTTGGAGACATTTGTGTTGACAAGGACACTGTTAGGTTATGTTTTGCTCAGCCGACGTATGCGCCCATTTTGAATGTACTAAGTTGGTATACTTGTTTCTGGGTGAAGGATCAGAATGAGCCAACCGATGTAAATAACTGCAATATTTCTGAGCATGGCGGAAGGGAATAGAACTGAAAGTGTGGGGCTGGTAGGGTTGATGCCCTTGGGTTTCTGAGCTACGCAATTTTCTTACCAGAAAAGCATTACGCTATCATTCCAACCAGGTTAATAGTGTGTAAAGCTGTAGTTGTGATAAGTGGGTCCCTGGAAAGAGACAACAGTGACTTTCGGCGAATAGTCAGCCGGAAAGGTAAGTTAAATAAATAAATAACTGGTTTATTCTCGAATTTGTCGAGACACACCAAGCAAGGCATGAGCAATGTTTACATGTAATATTGCTTCGCAACAAACACGTTACTATGAGTGTAGTCGACAGTAAGCCGAAGGTTGTACAGGCTGCGGAAATTGTGTGAGTAGTCATGAAGGATAGAGTCTTCAATGAATGACGAAACGTTGAATTCTAGCGTGCGTATTGTAAACAGTCAGGACACTACATGTGTAATGAAGACGATACATATAGGCACGGTGTAACTTATTACTGAAAGTGTCAGGGCAATATTGAATAATGATACTGGTCGACTTGCCAGTAGGTAGTTCTGGGCAGTGACTTTATTCAGTGGCGAGTCACATCCGCCACGTCGCAGTGTTGTTATACGGACATTTGTGGCTTTTTATAGGGAGAACGCTTGCCAGGCGAAAACCCACCACGTCCTGGAACACTGTCAGAACTTTTGTGCACTAATATATAACTGTCAGACCAGGTTATCGACTGAGTTCACACTCAGATATCCGCAGTCAAATGACCTTCAGGTTCCTCTGTTATTTGAGTAGGTATCTTGGGCAAGGCCGCCATAATGGCTGAGGCGAATCGAGGATGGGGGCTTCACAGAGAATCGTCTTTGTGGGTATTCAGGTGGGCAAAACGTCAGTTTCTTGCGTCTGGATATTTCAGGAGTATGGATTCTTTTCAGGAGTGTGAAGTTCTCGAGTCCAGCTATCAGCATTGGACAACGGTCATGGTAATGAGTGCAGTGGTATCCGTTTGTTGTACAGCCATGTGCTTCATAGGTCCGTATTAGTTGTCCTGTCCCGGACAAAAGCGGTTTCTCGTTCCAATCCCAGATCCCCAAGAAGTACCGGACCTCGGAGATAATGGAAAGTGGCGAGCTGGGCAGTGATATCCTAGCTGCAGAGAAAGGACCGAGCGCGATGCGACTAGATGGACGGCTTTTAGGTGCCCGATAGGTGGCTACTCTAACAACACCGAAGACAAAATGGGAACCTAAAGAGAGGAGGAAACGAGCACCACAATAAAGGCTATACTGGGCGTTAACTAGTTGCCTCGCTACGGCGACACTTCGACGCCCTACAAACGCTGTAACATGCGTCCGATCGACAGTTTTGAGGGCCTCTGGTTCCGTGAGAGTACGTGGGGCGAATTGGACCGAGGGACGCAACGGCAAAGGAGATAATTACTATGCGACTGGAGAACCACCTGGTAACTCTGGTGGCTGGCCTAACGGTGTGCGGCTGTCACATCTGGTGGTTAACTGGGCGGTACTGCCACGGCTGCCGAAAGGTGGCCGAACGCATAGTGGCTAGATAGATGGCGTAAAAGCACCCATGTGGGGTGCCGGTTCTAAGGATACTGAAGGAGAAAGGTAAAGGTGGAAAGAAGAGACAACAACGAGCTCTGTTTAGGTTACACCCGCTGACAACTTAGTTGTTGACTTGCCATTGGGACGCTGACGCGGTACAGACGCAAAACAATGGACGCCATATCTGGAGAGCGCGTCAAAATGCAGCTGCACTGGAGGCTGAAATAAGCTTTCAGGAAATATTGAAAAAAGGTAAGCAGTGTGTTGAACGTATTAAATATTATATTATGATAAGCCAGTATTGTTGACGAATTTAGTTAAAGCATCACACTATAACGTTTATACAATTGTTAGGTTGAATGACATACCTACATGTAACTACCCTGTAATAATAAGAGAAGGTAAAATATAATGATAAATATGCTATATATATGGGCTAAACAAAAGCACGATAAATAAATATAACTAACTGGCGCACGTACATGAATGTTTTCTATGTATAATGAACGCAGGTATATATATATATATATATATATATATATATATATATATAGATATATATATATATATATATATATATATAAGGCTCCATGCTAAACCAGGTGTTGCAATATTGATGCTTCTTCACCGCAGTTGAGTTAAACCAACGTACACTTAAATTAGGTCTTTATACGCTGCATAAATTTCATTCCACTTTATTTTGTTTGTTCTGCCTACCTGCATAATCTATTAACCTTCCACGTTGCTTACACTAAGAGCGCATATCTTTGGTAACGTTGTTGTGCTTCTAGCATTTTTAAGTAACTTGTGGAAATTTCTTACTTATCGCTGGTTCGCTGCTAACCAACTTACTTCAAATGTTAATTGATCAAAGAGTTATGCCACCGTATCTGTATGCACTATAGGATAGGATTGACGGCACGAGGGTACTAGGAGTATAGTGCTATGGCCTATTGAAATAGGAAAAGCCTATGAGAGCTAACCTCCTACAAAGGTAATCGTTGAAACCTTTGCTGCAGAAACGGACCCAGATTACTAAGTGAGAAAGGATGGATCGAAATAAGTGAAGTATTAAAGATAGGTTAAAGGAAAGCGAATGTGCAGAACAAATGTATATGTAGCGTCGCGCAGAGAAACAAGTCATCCTAGGGTGCTAAGAAAATGGTGAGAAATGAACACCTAGGAATGTGAAGCTAACGGGCGTCTGTGTGCTACCAAGTGAGAGGAGTGAAGAACAAAGTGGCTAAGAAACCTTATTTGACGAAAGGGCAGGGAATAGCCGAAATGCATGCGTAGAGTAAGGTTGCTTAGAGTATCAGAGCAGTGAGGCCTAACCGCAGCAGCTAGGGTGCTAAGATAATAGTACCAAGCTGTATAGTGCCAGAGAATGCTAGCCCGAGAGTTGGATGATTGCAGGTAATAAGGACTAAGACAATACATCAAGTAAGGGATAAATAAACAATAAAAAGGGTGAAGCAAAACAGCGGATTGCGCTGAATACATGGATATGCCTGCACGAGAGTAGAGAGCAAACAATGGCTTCATGAAGAAAGGAAAACAAACAGATGAATCCCAGGCATACTTCAAGGCTCTTAAATAGTTTAGTGCAAAAATAGGCGAAGACGCGGCGATGCGCATATAATAAGATCATGCTGTGGTGCTAAAGAAAAAAGTAGTAACCCTGAGCCGGGAGAAGCCAGAGAGAATGCTGAACTACTATTAATTAGGTGTCATAAACGAGTGACAGCTGTGCATCTAACATGGAGCAGCTGCGCACTGACCGGATGGGCTAAAGAAGGTCGCTAGACGAGTTATAAGAAGGTGGAATAAAGAAAGGACAACAGACAAGAAGATGCAAGCGTACAGTGAGTTGATTGAGGGAGTCGTATCACATAATGCTGAACCACAGCGGTGTATAAGTTCACAATTCATGCCATGATGATGGGATACTACTACTTTGGAAAGAGCCTGGGAAAGCTAGTCCAATAGCTGGACGCTTACAAATGAAAAAGTTGAAGAGGTTACAACAATTAAGAGATATGAGAACGTCTAGAATAGAGAGGCTAAGGGGCGGCTGAGCACCGACTTGAAGTGTTGGAAGGAGTACTAGAGAAAGCTGAAAAGTTTATATGGAACGACATCAAACAGTCGGAGTGCATGCATAAATTTGGTCTGCTGAGAACATCGCAGCGTATGAGTCAGAGGCGCGCAGCTACTGGGTCCTGTCATGGTGCTAAGATCTTAGTGCTAAGGTAGACTGGGCTGGAAAATGCCAGTGAAAGATCTGGAATCCTATATGAGCCGGCGTCGCAGACGTTGCAGGAAGCAATGGATAAATGGACGTTTGGAAGGGTGAGGCAATGCAGCAACTGTGCGCAGACCACATGAGTTATGCTTGTTCACAGAAGAGAGTTAAGAAAGGTTTTATGAAGAGAAGACAGCGAACGGATGAAGCGCAAGCATACGATATGGTTGTTAAATAGTTCAGAGCATAAAAGGCGAAGACGCGGCGACGCGCAGATGATGAAATCTCGCCGTGGTGCTAATGTAATAAAAGTAGGGAAGCCTGAGCAGGGATAAGCCGGTGAGAGGGCTGAACTACAAGTAATAATCTGTCGCAGTCGAGTAAGTGATGGCTGAGCATCAATCAAGGAGCGAGTAATGAATAGATGAACGTCTCGAATAGAGAGGCTAAGGAACAGTTTTGGGCAGACCACATGAGTTATGTTTGATCTGCAGAAGAGAGCTAAGAACGGTTTTATGAAGAAAGGACAGCGAACGGGTGGAGCGCAGGACTACAATAAAGTTGGAAACAGTTCAGAGTATAAAAGGCGAAGACGCGGCGACGCGCAAATCGCGAAATCATGCCGTGGTGCTGATGTAATAAAAGTAGGGAAGCCTGAGTATGATCTTAACTCCATTTCCATATGAGCGAAAAGTGTGCCAATAGGAGTAAGGGCCAGTATCGTTGAGTAAGGCTAAGCCGGAGCCATTTCCCGGATCAGAAATTGCCGACCGATATTTCTGAAAAAGACTGGGAAACGGAAAACTGAGAGCGGGAGGCCAAAGAATCAGCGAGGCGAAGACCAATTGCAAATGCGGTATATAGGTTGCAACAGGAGAGCACTAGCCATTGTATTATCTAGTATTCCGGCACCAACAGGGAACACACGAGCTTTTTACATGTACATTTAAGGGGATGTATGCGCCCATCATCGCCACTGGAGGTCGCTCATATCAGTTATTTACTACCACAGTAAGCTTTTGCACCTTATTCAATGGTTACACCGAGTACGTTGAATGGATCTCCTGTTTGCCAGTGGTTGACAACTCCTCAAACCGAGGTCTTAACTTTCCTCGTTGGGAAGGGTAACTTTCATTGTCCCGAAAAGAGAGTGCTTTTATAAGAAGATTACCACAATCCGTTTATTAATTGCTAATACAGTTATCACTCATTGATAGCTTACACCTGGTGTTAGACGCCAGATTATACTGAGAAGCCATGTGACCCTATGTCAAAAATGTAAAATAGTTATCCTTTAAAGTTTGAGCAACGGTACTGTCCGTTACCCTACTTCAAATGCATAACAGTATAACACCGTATTGACTTTTCTCGGAAGACAGTGGGCGATTCTACGTAATTACGATGCCATTTCAACAATTTTGAACGCGATAGGACGGAACATATACGAATACAAACCTCCCGCCGATGCTTTTCTGTTTTAATGAGCGCGGTATGGCCAATCATACTTTGAGCAGCCACAACGCTGTTCACCCCACTGAGACACGACATATATAAACACATAAATCAAGATATATTTCGGGACTTGGCGGGATGTTGTGTCTACGAGCGGTGAGATCGAAATATACACCAGTCCCGGGCTGTTGCGTGGTTAGTGAGAAGCTTGGGAGCTAACGCCCCTTGTACACTGATACCGTGCCAAGTAGTAGAGCTGGGAATTAAACAGTGTTTATCGCCGCATTTAGTAGATTTATAACGCTAAGTTTTCGGTAGGCGCAACACATGTACTGGTATCTTTAAATAAATTGTTGAACGGATTTACCGCGCTGAAGGCGCTGCGACTACCGTGCTTTACATCGGACCTCTGTCGATCCTTGTGCTCCCTGATATTAGTAGAGAGATATGGAGCGCGGCCGCATTCATGCTTAAGTTGATTACAAAGTATGATCAAACTTTCTACCAATTTTGCTCCAAACCTTTTGGAGTGTTTCAGAGCGTTCCGTGGATCCGTTTATTAGTGGACTCTAAGCAAAAACCAGGTTAGCGAAGGCGTTTGAAAGAACGAGAAAAGGTTACTATTAACAACTAATAAAAACAAATAAATATTAACCTTACTCCTAGTAAACATGACCTACATAGGCACATTTAAATAGACCAGTGAAAGGTTACCTTCGCAAATAACCAATGCATTTAGGACCAAAATTTGGCAAGCATGTACTTTCGAATATGGATACGTATCCAGAACTTTGCGATATAGTACACAAGCAGTACTTTCTAGGTACGAAATAGTTCGCCTGAACCCAACCATTTTAAGCGCACGCTTAAGAGCCGGTCGTGTAAGTCGGTTGTGCATTAACGTTCAACGAATTTATTACTTACCTTCTGTTAAGAAGCTTCCTTATGATAAAGCCATGTTTAATCAAAAGTATGTGTCGGCCAATAACACCACGTAACCGCTGGACCATTTACCATACAGACTTTAGAATAAACAAAGGTTCGAGGAGGCACGCAAATGGCTTTCAGCTAGCAATGCTACATTCAGAGCAACAGAGCTACAATTTTGTAGCAAGTAGCTGTATGTCTCTGCTGCAAGGATTATTCAACTTCGGTCTCCCAGCAAAAGAACCATAACTGTACTGATGTGTGTGTAACATTGGAGTACTGGGTTGGTTATTCTGTCTGAAAGAATTCAGCTTTTTCTGGAAAATAACCAAATGTTAGGTTCCCAGATGGTTTTGACCATGCCATACCACAGTATTCCGAAATTACTTTGCCAACGGTGTATGCCCGTGTCATATGTGTCCTGTTGAGAATTAGCACGGCCTGATTGTCCAATGCGCATGTGGGCAGTGGGGAACCTATCGGCTGAAGGAAAAATACCTCGCATGGGGTTAGATAACTTTCTCTCACTCATCTATTAAGGATCACAGTTTTTCACTGCAACTGGCTAACGAGTCGCGATGAGCCGGATGTCAGACTCTGAGCACCCAAAGGACCTATGCTGACCGGTATGGATAATGCGATGAAGCAGGAGTGCTTACAGTAAGGGAAACGGGATGGTAAATGTTATGCATTCTACCAGCACTCTTGACGGCTAGTCTAGCCAGAAACTTGCACACAACCCCAGACACACACACAAATTACGTCTGAAGTCCTGCTTCCTTATTGGTTCATCCTTTACCTTGCGGCAATGTTATGTACTCTACCAGTTAGACATTTATCAGATCACAATCGTTCGTTTACCGAAGTGAACTTCTTACCACTGCTCGGGCATTTGACCTTTCGTACAGAAGAGTAAAGTGAAGAGGAAACAACGGTGACCGATTAACAAAGCTATAACCATATCATTACCGTGTAAATAAATAAATACATATTTATTCGCGACTCTGCTAGGCACGTCCATGGAGGCATGCTCAATACCAGGTAAGGCTAAGACCTGTCACAATCTATCCTATGAAATTAGGTCAAGTATATAGCGTAATTACATATCACAATAAAGGAACTTATCAGAGCTTTCCAACCTGAAACGTTGCAAATAATATAAATACTTTACTTTGTTACTAAAGTTAGAGAATGGCCATGCTTGACGTTCCTCAGTCTGCTAAAAGTGCGCCAAGAGTTAGCCAACTAACCATTGCTTAGTCCCGCCATTCTAGAAGTGCGTCGTAGCTTCTAACATAAATCAGGTTTATACATTCACCGCCAACATTTTGATTTCACAGTATGATTGATTATAGCTCCGTTTGAACTGGATCCGAACTTTCACCATGTCATGAAGTCACATCATTGCGTTTACGCTCAGTACTATTAGCCTGCTTTATGCCTGAGAAACCCTCTCTAAAACTCAAGTTCAAGGGAATACCTCCGAGAACCCGTGAGAAGTCTACAATTCTACTGACTATCGTACGGACTACCCATTAGGCCAGTCATTAGGAAAAAATGCAACAAGTTGAAATGCTCATCACTGAAATACTCATCATTGTTGTGTAATGGTCTAGTTACCCCACATACATACTTTTCTGAATAACATAGATAGGGCCAACAAACGCTGACCAACGCCTGAAAGAAACCTTCGCAATCATTAGTAAAGTGTTTGCTAAAGCGCCACCGCATTGGCTACGGTATAAACCGCGGAAGTTATGTATCCGTGATGGCTTTTACCGATGGTCTGCGGCTTACTTGATATGCAGCTTCATCCATGTGGGTGATAACCAAGCACTCTTGTGCAAGCGTAATTGACCGTGATAATACGCAACTTTTAGTTCTTGAAACTAAACTCTTCCTCTTCCAGCAAAGACTACATATAGCTTCATGTATATTAGGTATATAAATTCATGTTTGAGGTTCATGCATTTCCATGTCGCTGCTAGTTTATAGGTTACGTATAGATAATTAAACGATTGACCAGGGAACTAAGGCTTCCATTAAGCGATGAAAATGCCCAATATGCTCGATCAGTGGTGGGAGTATTTTCATGCCTATCATTATGAATCGTCACAGCTCAAGTAACCTGATTTGGTTATGGACCGAGTGGTATAGTGTCACACATCTACCATCGGCACATGAAATGGTAAAAATTCGCCGCTGCTGCACCTGTTTTCCATTCATCCGGGTGGTTCAGAAAATCTTTATACAAATGTTCGTCACCCGCTAGCAGCCGATTTAAAAGCACGGTTCACCAGTTCACAGTTTTTTATTGTGTCCACTATGAAAATGCAGATTGAAGGGGCTCGAATTTTGTGTTATGGTTTCTGAATTTCATGTACACAATTTCCATTTAAAAGATAATGCTGCTCCTCGGGGACCAATGCAGTCACTAATGGAGTGCCTTTGCTTTGGGGTATATTCGAAGGGATGTACTTGGTAACTAGCGTTAATGAGTTTTGCTCTTCAAAATTTCAGGCTCGAAGTTAGTCATAACTGGAATCTATTTAATCAACTAAGAAAGTCACTTGGTCTACTCGTGCAACTGGTGGCTAGCATAATCCACAGTACTCCGTTGATCTTGGACAGCCTAATGGAATGTTCAAAAAGATTTTGATCTCCACCGTCAATGGATAAACAACCGTGCTGTTTTCCTTAGCTGCTCCGGTCCCTTGTGCATTTGTAATTACAATGACATGCAATGTTACTGCACGGAATTGGACAAGAGCAACAAGAGCCAAAGTATCTATTTTGCCCTCTGCAGCTCAGTGAACTCAAGTGCATTATCTCATAAAAATACTTAACAGATGTTTCATGCAAGTAGAGCTTAATCAAGTATGTGGAAATATGAGTAAAAGCATATAGCTAGGCTAATTAAAAGATAAAACGTTTTAATCGGATAAACTTTTTGTTTGAGCCACTCAAAAATTACTCATGTGAACGATACTGTTATACAAACCCTGCGATTGTATTAATGACTACTTGAACTACAAGACGCCAAATCCCGAAACAAAGCGGGTTATAAAGAACTTTCTGTATAAAAACAAATGACCATGTTTTGCAGAGCTTTGCTGGTTTTACCTTTGTTTGTTTATGCAAATTTCAAGGCCGTTTGGTCTTTGCATCAGCTGTCTGTCGTCAAGACAGCTGATTTGGCTCTTCCCTCAGTCCGCCTTCCTTGGTTTCGGTCTACGCGACTTCCACTAATATCTATCCGCCTGATATATGTACTGTCTCACTGCATTCATGTGAATTATCAATCATCTTTATCGGGTACCATATAAAACACACAGCCCCGCTTTTCCTACGTACTCGTCCCAAAAATATGCTGCTCTACTAACACTCATCTAAATCTTTGTTTTCGTTTTGAAACTCAACCAATTACTGTGCTTCACGGAATGTTGAAGCATAGAGCCTCCGCGATGTCCTCAGGTAAGCCAAACATTTCTTTTGATTTCTTTAGTTTGTCCCATCGGTTTAGGACCTATGACCCTTAAGAACTCTATATGTTCGGTGGGTCAGCTTATCCTTGAGCAACATTCAAAATGCTTTGGTAAATTTATCTATCATTCGGAAACCGACAATGAATCGTCGAAAGTGGAGACTACCGCGGATGTTCCCTACATTCCCGAAATCACGAATTCCCTGCTCCTCGATTGGGTCGCTGGGCAACATGAGATGCACTTGGCACATCCCGCTCGCATTTCCGTGGTAATCGAAATGCTTATCCTAAGTGATGTTTGTCGTAAACACCTGGAAGCTGATAAACTGTCTGCCTTTGTTGTCGAGCAGTGGACAATCACATATTCTACCAATAGGTAACCTACACTAGCTTTGTTTTTACCTTCAGCTTCCTGCAAATTATCTTTTTATTCTTATAGTACTCATGCTGGACATTCCAAGTTGTTGTCGTTTTATCAACTCGTGAGGTTTTCTTAGCCAATTTTGTCTATGATTTTATCCCACTAAGCTTAGACTTGTTTGTTTTAGCTTCACAACCGATTGGATGCTTTTGCTTAACAAACATTCTCCCATCGTTTTGTCTCTAATGCTCTAGGTTCAAACGCCACTGTAAGCTTATTTAAACTTTTTTGGGTCATTCATTCGCTAGCGTTTACCTTCGATGACAATGCTGGCATTCTCTCTGTTGCTTTCCGCAAGCGTTTACTCTTGATTTTCCTGCTCATTAGTGCTACTGTATTATCAAATGCTTTTGGCAACATTTCCCCTGGAAACTTGTTTCCTTATGCATTAAACATTTTTGATGTGATCTTACTGGTTGCTCGTTTATTCATAGACCTGGTCTCGTATCCTTCTCGGTAGTCCATGTGGTTTGCATTATATTTACATGGAAGAAATGAACCTTGTGGTTATTCGTACGGTATTACTGTAGCTTATGGTTCATCATTTTAATATTTTCACATGCAGTTTCATATTTGAAGCTGTGCATCATGTTTTCATGAATGATTTATCGATTAAAACCAGCAAGCTTCAGTATTTCTTGCATAACTACGATCCGTGTTGACGATAATTTCTGGAGTCATTTGGTCTTTCGCTACACAATGCGAATATGAGTGTCAGTGTTGTTCTCTATTGCACGGCGTCTGGTTCGTTCTCCGAAATCCAGCTGTGCTCGTTGCATTGCCTATCTGTTTGAGCTCGTTACTTTGTTCCATGCCATCATACCTTGCTTTCTGCTGTCTCCCTGGTCAACCAGTTATATACCCCTTATACATCCTTTATATCTTGAGTTCAATAACCAAACTGTCGTTGCGGCGGTGATCGTGCTTAACTGGTTCTCTGACTAAAGTTGCTCCTTCACCTACAATTTTATACAATACTGGACTCATGCTAGAGGCCACTTCTGCAGCTTCAACTATTGAAAGAAACCATAGTCTTTGTTATTGCAAGATTGCCCTCCCCTTCAATGCAGTGCAACCCGCATCACACGACTGACCGAAAGATGTCCGCTGAATTTACCTTTGGAGCACCCTAGGTGACCGGTTTTATGCCTCAGGCTGTCATTGAGATCTTTGGAACGAAATTTGGTCAGTCGCAAAGTTTTTCTTATGCAGCCATACGATACACTGGATGCAATTTTTCTTGACTGTATCGTCTACACTAGGCGGGAATTGCTTCCCAACTAGGGGTCAGATGATACTAAAGCCATAAGGCTACGCCGAAAATTTGGAATGATCGATATTCGTCCCAAACGGGTTTTCTCTGGGACGCTCACGGGCATAAAAAGGGATCACTCAGGGTACTCAAACGGTCATTTGTGCTGATTGAACATACGATTTTGTTAAAAATGAGTACTGACTTCTAGTGAAAAGTCGATAGTGTAATGATGTTTGATATTATCTGACAACTTATTGGGCTAGAACGCGTTTTGTTCTCCTATTTTTGTCTCTGTGATCAAAAGCATGCTCAAATGGGACTGCTAGTTGTCCATCAGTGCGCGCATGGAAACAACTCTCTAAATACTCAACGCCACAATAAAGCAGGGATTTAGCATCACCCACTGGTGCCTTATCACTATGTTTTATGTGCACTGTTCTTCACCATCGCACTCGGGCACCGGGATCATTATTTCGCTTTCTATGTTTGACGGTATTTGGTCCCGGATTTACCTTTCACTGCGGCCTCCGCAGGACGCCTGCGCCTACAGAAGGACCATGTGTGGATTGCGCTGCCTCACGCACAGCTCCATCCACGCACCCCATAGCCCGTATAGACCCGAAGAAATAAGACCGAGAGGTATGTGAAAGCGAGCCACGTATCTTCAACAGAGCCGACCAACACTCCCTGCACATGCACATCAGCAGCATTCATGCCTATTTGGGTAATTATACGTACCCGACATACCCAAATCGTTGGATTGGCCGTACCGTCGCAACGAGACTGGACTTTAACATGGTGCGACCGTTTGCATATCTCCTCGACCGCTTGAACTATACTGGGTGGGGCTGCCGGACCCCTTGTGAACTATTCCTACCTGGTTGATCAATGGTTAGAGGTCAGACGAACTCTGTCTCCTGGTCCTCCAGGTTGGAAGTTTGAAGTGGGATGGCACCCATTAATGTAGAACCGAATCCTTGCCACATCCGCTGCCTTGCAGACAGCCTTTTGAGCCATACGCTTTGATTGAAAACCCTACTTCTTTTCCTGTCTATGTCTGGGTGCCCTGGCAGTATATCAGTCCGCGTAAAACCAAAACTGTCTCTTCAAACTCCGGCCACATCCTGCATCAGCCGTAGCGCAGCTTATCAAGGGTCGCCTTATCTGTTACATGAAACAGGGGAATAAACGAAAACATGATACTGCGGGGGTCTACCTTCTTTCCTTTCCACCTCTCTCTTACTCCCCTCCCAACTCGCATCACTGATTTTCCCACCACAATTCCCAGCTTACTTGACAGCAATCCCAAGGCTACTGCAGTTCTACGATCTGCATCTATCTTCCCGCATCCCCACTGGACGCAAATCGCCGATAGCTCATTGTAAGGCCACACTGTCCCGTCTATCTTGCGGCATTCAACGCCGCACTTTAAGGCAATTAGGTCAACGGGTTCCACTTCGCACGCACGTTAGACACGCTGGGTATTGACTTGTGCTGTGTGTCCGAAACTAGAACCAATGATCCTCACGGTGTTGTTGAATTAACTGCGCCCAGCTTCTCCTCTCGATATTGGTTGCACACATCCGGAGACACTGATGTGACCTCCGCGGGTGAAGCTGGGTTGGGTATTTTTCTCAGCTCCAGGGCTGAGTCATCGTTGCTTGACTGGCTTCTCGTGAACAGCCGTTTGTGTGCAGTCCATTTGATGACATCAACTAAACCTAATTCACATGGTAGTACTCGACGCTGTTTGTTTGTGGTTTCAGCTTATGCTCCCACCGACTGCTGTCAAGGACACCGGCTACCACGAACTGAACACGCTGCTTCGCATTGCTGTCAGTTCCGATATCATAGTGCTTGCGGGGGTTATGAATGCGCAAGTAGGTCATGTGAGCTCTTTACTAGCTTTGTTAGATGATAATTATGGCTTTACTCCGACCGTACACACAATGGCTAGTATCTGTTGCAACTGTGCGCGGAGCACCGACTGTTTCTTGGTAGCACCGCTTTTAGACACGGACGCTGAATTGCCACTTGACATCCACATATGGCTGGCCAGCGATGGACCCAAATTGCTCACGTTGCCATGAATTACAGGTGACCTGGTTCCATACTGGGCTCGCTCGTTCTTGAGTACCTGCGTCTACTCTGCTCATGCTTTGGTACTAGGTCCTTTTTCCATGAACTTTACCGGTGGGACGTACTAAGCGCCTCCCTCGATTGGCACCGAAGTAGTTATCTCAGTCCTCGGTCAAACCTGCTAGGATGCCCTGCGTATCGAACTTTCCCTCTCCTGTCCTAACGACACTGTGCTCCACTGAAACAAGATCTCGGCCGCGATGCACGATGCGGGAGCATCTCCTCGCGGTACCATCATTCCTCACCACACCAGTCATTGGATATCCGAGAGGTCAGTGAACCTGTTGGAATCTCGAAGAAATCTCCTAATTGGCTGTGCACATAAGCTAACTGTTAGGCACGAATTAAAGCGGAGCCTGTATGCTGACAAGGAAACCTGGTGGACTAGTTGGGCTCAAGGAATGGTGTAGGCGGGAGCAGTAGGCAATTATCGCAAGCTCTTCCAACTGATCTGCACCACTGGTCCCAAGAAACCAGGCGTCAGTGAGACAATCAGAGACAGCGCGGGTGCACTGATACACACTAAGGAGCGCCGTACAGCGCGTTGGGCGGAGCTCTTTCGGGTTCAGTTCACTTGGTCCCCTACTCCTGGACCTCTTCCTGCTCAGGTAGTACAAGCTAAGCCATGGCCGATTAGTTTAGAAACACCGTCGAAGGACGATGTCAAAAACGCGATCTCAGCCCTTAATTGCTTTCGTGCTGCTGACCCGGATTCCCTCCAACCTATGCTAATTAAGGATGGTGGTGAGGTCATCTGCAAAACACTAACCTCCGCTTCGAACAAATCTAGAATAAAGAGACCATCATAGCCAACTGGTATGAATCGATTATAGTGGTGACATACAAGGTCACTCGCACCGACTGTGATAACCATAGAGGTATAGCCAGTGGTGACAAAATTAATGGCCTCAGTTCTCGTTCGTCGCCTCACTGCGAAACCGGAATCCCGGATTAGGGCAGAGTAGTCAGGCTTCCGACCAGGACGTGGACCCCTAGATCACATATTCACTGGCAGGTGTTAGACCAGCGTCACACGTACTACAGGCCGACAGTAACTGTGTTCACGGACCTCAATAGTACGTTCGATTCAGTCGACGGATCTATTCTGTTTGAGATACTTGTGGGGAAAGGTGTTCCCATGAAATATGTGAACATTTTACGCTCCCTGTACTCGAACACCACAGGGTGCATCAGGGTCTACAGTGACTTATCGGATATCTTGACAACAAGTGTTTGTCAGGGTTCCCCAATTTCCCCATTTTTGTTCACCTTCGTCGTGATCTCTGTGGAGTATTCTCTTGCGGAGCCTCGCGATGCAAACGTTGAGGTGCTGCCTGGTGAAAAGCTGGTTGAGTGTGCGGACTATATGGTCTTTTTAAAGATGTTAATGCCGTCCGTTCAACTTTGAACGACCTCTCTAGGGCGGTCCCATCGTTTGGCGTGCGCTTTCCCCATCAAAGTACAAATTGCTGTTACAAGATCACTAGCCACATGATGACCCATTGACCCTTGATAACAAAGGACTCGAGGTAGTTGATCAATTTACTCACCTTGGCAGCTGCATCGGCAACGATGGGCACATATAGACTGAAGTCAGTATACTTGTTGCAAAAGCCCGGATTGCTTTCTTGAATCTGCGACACCTGTGACGTTAGCTAGTGACATCTCTTGGTCCGAAGGACACGTTTACGAAGCCACAGAGAGGGCGGTCATACCATATGCGAGTGAGACTTAGTCTCTTTGGTCTGATCCTAGGCACCTTAAGGTCTTTGCTCATCGTTGTCTGCGGAGCTTTGCTGATGTCGGATAGCACCGGCTTGTCCGCAAGGATGATATGCGTAGGCGCGTACTAGGCAGTTCCTTAGAACAACAGAGTACTGAATAAGTTGCTTTGGCTTATGCACGTACTACGTATGCCCGATCACCGCTTGCCTGTCGGGCCGTGTTTTGTTTGCCGGATGCAGGGTGGCGCAAGGTTCAAGGTGAGCAAGTTACTGACGACCAAACTCGATGTCATCTGTGCGTTTCGCATTCCAGGCTGAAGTCCACGTGACCTGACTTGTGCTTGGTTTGAGACGTTGCAGGATACGGCTCGTAGTTGACACCAGTGGCGTGTCTGCTGTCATCACTTAGTCTGACTACCTGTTTAGATGCGTCGGAAGCTGGGTTATCTGCTGAATAATGACTGATTATGACGCGGGACAGTGAAAATCACAAGGGAGCAGTCTCACTGATACTGCCTTATCTTTGCACTATAGCAGCTGTTTGTGATGGTATGTTGTTGACAAGGTGCAGGCACCTTGTACCTGAATGTTTGCTTATGGCATTAAGGTTTTAGGCTATGTCTCTCTTCTCTCCCTCTTATTATTCTTTGTTCCGTAAGTCACTATGGTTGTATGGCAGCGAAGCATCAGTTCAAATGATTGGTATATTGCGGCTGTTGGCTATGTTGATGACGGGGACGTAGCCCGCTCCAACTGTCTCCTGGAGCCGGTACAATCGAGGTAGTGATTTCTCGACTGGTAGGCACCTTGACAACATTCAAATCCAACTCAACCAAACCGGGGATATCAAACAACTGACACAGAATTTAAAGGAAAATAAACGCGCAAAATTTACATGAAATATGCAGCAGAATACCATTATTGAAAACAGCAAATAAAGTAAACTACTTTTTATCCAGCTTAATAAGACCTAATTTAAGTGTAAGTGTATGCCGATGTATCCCAACTGCGGTGAAGAATCATTATGCCCGCAACATCAACCGTGGCATGCCGCACCATATGCAGACGAAGAAATATGAAATTAACTAAACACGCAAACTGTATAGTAGAGGTACGGCTTTATGACGGAACGGAGCAACTAAAAAGATGTACTTGTTCTAATCTATTGTCAGGGCGATCTTGGGCAAGTATAAGTATTTCTATACTACCTTTCCGACATCGTGCTTCTTTCTATTGTTTTCTTTCCTACATCTGTGTGAAGATACTCGTCTCCTTTTGCGAGCACCAACTTCTGATACGGCACCCGCCGGAGAGTGACATGGCGCCCACCAGCCTCGGAGCAACCGTGGACGCAAATCGATCATATTGCGGTCAGTTACCGCTTTAAAGTATACGTTCCGAACTGTCGCTCGATTTGGAATACTAGCGTGGACTCTGACCGCGCACTTTTTTGCGCCGATGTCCAGGTGCGTTTCGGTAGACTTCCGCAACGTCGATGTAAGCACATTGACACCAGCCAGATGGCGAAGCCAGATGTTTTGAATGCATATCAAAATACCTTGGCATTCGGGCTGAGTAAGCGCCCGCTGAATACCGTCGAAGATCACTGGTCGCATACTCGTTAGACGTTACTATCAGCAGGCATATCTCCGTGTGGCAAATCAGCCTAAACGTTGGGTCTCTGCACAGTATCTGGAACTTTTGGATGCTCACCGGCGTATTCTGGCTAAAAGCGAACATAACAAGACTCGCAAAAATCAGGACAGAACTGCGTGCTAGCATAAAGAGAGTCCGCGAATCCTGGTGGTCTTGTCGTGCGTCGGAGATGGAAACAGCCGCTCCCCTTGGTAACCATCGTATGCTATGCCGTTTGATACGGGAAACGGGCAGCAGGAAACCTGGTGTTAACGAGATGCTACGCGACGAGAACGGATAGCCGATCCACAGCTTATCAAAGCGCTTGAAATGTTCGGACGAACACTAAGAAGCATTTTAATCAATCAGCGTTGCCAGTTTCTCCGTCGGCCAACGTGAGATCAGACGGCTGAAATTGAACAAGGCCGCCGAAAGAGATGGACTTCATCCAGCTCTCTTCAAGTTTAGGGGACCTGCTCTTCTGGACGATTTACATAACTTACTAGTGAATCTACGAGAGCAGGAGACTGTCCCGACAGATTCGAGGCGTTCCGTAATAGTGCCAGTTTTCAAGCGGGACTACCGTTCCGAATGCGGCAGTCATAGAGGAACCAGTCTGATCTCCATTGTCTGTGACATACTTGCGTCTGTCGTCTTCCATAGACTGACTGGCACTCGTGAAAGCTAGATGCTCGAGGAGGAAACCGGTTTTCGTCGAAATCGAGACTGCATCGATCACATCTTTACATTACGTCAGTTGGTGGAACAGCGCCATGTTCATTGGTAACCCATCGCAGTCGTATTCCTATTTATCAAAGCGGCCTTTGATTCGATTGTTCGATGTGCCCTTTGGGACTGTTTGCTCAGGAAAGTTGAGCCTGAGAAACATCTAAACTTGCATGGCAGTGGAGTATAAGGCGCGCTATATGTCATTTCGCTTGTAAATCATGACGGTCCGTATCTGTCCCACGTGGCCCAGGAGCATAAGCTACTGACTGGCGGTCCAAGCCGCTGGTGGTCATGCGTTCGAATCCTGATGGATCGGATGGACGCGCACTACTGACGGTGCCCAACAAGCTGAAACTGCAGTTTAGTGCTTTACTGGGCATATATATATATATATATATATATATGCCCAGTAAAGCACTAAACTGCAGTTTCAGCTTGTTGGGCACCGTCAGTAGTGCGCGTCCATCCGATCCATCAGGATTCGAACGCATGACCACCAGCGGCTTGAACCGCCAGTCAGTAGCTTATGCTCGTGGGCCACGTGGGACAGATACGGACCGTCATGATTTACAAGCTCGATGCGCTTTTGCTAATCTCTTCCATCTGTGGCGCCGGCAGGACTCTGAAGGCCAGTGTTTACAATGCAGCCGTCCATACAACACTCCTGTTCCGTTGTGAAACCTGGACTATCAGGTCGACATACAAAAAGTGGTTAGATACGTTCGATTATTGCTGCAGCTTAGCTCATGTCTGTTGGGAGCACCGCGTGAGCAATAGGCGTGTTCAGCAGTGCGTATTTGGTGCAGGCAGAGCGAGTGATCCGCTTAGCACCATTGTATCATGCACCAGACTCCACGCGTTGCGCATGCCAGTCCACCGACTCCCGCGACTTGCGTTGTTTGAGTGGCTGGGGTGGGGATGGACAAAGCGAATGGGAGGCCAAGCGATTACTTGGTCGAGAGAAATGAAGTCTTTCACTTCGGAGTTGTCGTCGGTTGGTGTTTCCAGACTGCCTAGCTGGGGACCGAAGGAGGATGATTACGTTTGGTTGGATACACTAGCTAACATGACAGAGTCGACATCAGTGGCGTTTGTGTTGTGAGTCACTTTGTCCCTCCCCTTTAAGCTTCCCCTTCAACAACCCTCACAAATGTGTTATTAGCGCTATGTTGCTTTTTTCTAGCTTTTAAGTCTACATTGCTAATGTCTTACCTTTCGTATTGCAGCACATTGCTTTAGTTGTGTTTCCTACCCTTGGCTAACATGTATTGATGATGATGATGATGATGATGATGCATCCAAATTTTTGCGTCAACCGTTGTGTTTTGTGTATCGCAATAAACCACCTAACATGCATTTGTTTCACTTGCGATCCCAGTAATCGAACTGATTGACGTTCACTAAGACGTGACTCCTAGTCCTAATTGAGTTTGCGTGTCGCAATCCATTCACACAAAGAATGCTCCAACATGGCCCATCCAACAAGTCATTGACCCCATTGTGACAGGCGTTCATCGTTGCGATTCGTTGGCTTATAGGCAGACGCTTCGGCCGACTTCCTGAATTCGAGTCGCAGCCCTGTATCACGCGAACAAGTAAGAAACCGATTGTGGAGTAGTGCAGCGAGTAGAAAATACACATACCATTCACCATCTCTACGCCAGTTTTCTTTCGAGCTCTGCTTTAGCCATCGGTTTTCCAATCATTCGAGAAAGCCTGTAAGGTTTGCTCTACTTTGACCGTTTTCTGCTTTTCAGCGTTTATCACCATGCATTTTGACACTGTAAGTTGCACCCTTACTCACTGATATCTCCTCGATTCATCTAGTCCCCTTTATAATACGCGCCTAGTTTGATTGTTTTCCTTTCTTTTTGCCAGTTTGATGGAAACTCAAGGTGACGACATGATCTCCCTCCAAAAAGAAATCGAAGGTTACTTCGTTTCCTCTCCCTTCTCATTTTGGCTGAGAGAACACTTTCAATCAAAACGGCTGAGACTTTTTCATCGGCAAGTGATCCAACGTTTAGGCTGCCCTGTTTACTCTTCTCATAACTGCTCAGTTGAAGTTGTGCTGTGCTGTTGGATTAGTATTTGCTAGGCTTACTTTTTCAGATAGCAGTCTCCGTTCCGCTTATCTTGCGCAGTTCGGCTTTAATTACTTTTTGGCTCTCTTATGTCTTGTCATCGTGTTACCATATATACTGTGTGAATTTTCAGCCATTTTCTCGACTGGAGATGTCACTGTTTATCCGCTGAGGTTAGTTCTGATCGCCTAGCTGTTATTCAGTAAGTTGGGTTGTCATTGTCCACGTCTACATAGTCCGACTCTGTAAGTCTCCAACACCCTTACTCAGCCTCTTGGGAGTTCTACTTCAAAAGCGTTTCGCCAAGACATACTAGATTGTGTGCGGTCGTCCAGTCTTTTAGCTTGCCACCGGTGGGGCACTGGTTTAAACGTACGTTGGCGCAAATTGCATCGAAATATCCCTACCCGCATGTAACCGCTAATTGCTACGCAGCAAAGAAACGTCAGTAAGCAATGTCCAGCCTACTGTTGTTGTCTTCCTTTGGATATTAGTTACCAACCTTTATTTACGATATTCTTTCGCGTACTTTTAATATCCGCATTCATTATATTCGCTTTAATTTCACCTGACTCCAGCAACATAGGATGTTAGACGGTTGCGTTTTGGATGCCGTCTTGTTTTTAATTATCAAACCCAGCACACTTCGAGGATTTTGGCGAGCATATAAGGCGAACCAGCGTGTGTATTACAGTTTACAGGACACGATGAGATTCAGTGAAACGTTAGTGGACAGCGGGCTTCCGTGAAATGAATAAGATCAGTTATCCCGGTGCCATTAAATCCCATTCTGTCTTACCCGAAACATGAGCTTCCGATTAGCCAGAAGCTGAGGATAACCAGCTTTCCATCCTTTGACTTGGTCCTTAGTTTGCGCACTTTGTAGGGCGGTTCAACCGGCCTTTGGCTCCACTACTTGAACCTATCTGGGACGTTAACATCGCATCTTCTGCTTTGACACCCCTGGAGGAAAACAGCACTCTATAGTCCAACTATCCTTTTTGTTCTTACAACAAGGCATTTGGCGCCGAATAACCCTTGGATTTTCCGGTTTACTTGAGAGTATGATGCACTAAGGTGATATCTTCTAGCTCGGGGTTTACAGCAATCGATTGCGTCACTAGCGGGCACTGAAGACGGTCCTGCGAACATCATTTATCCCTTACTTTCGATCTTCTTACCTTTACTGTTCCTGTGCACCATACTTTGGTGGCGCTTTGGTCTTTTCGAGAGTCGACTTAGTGAAAACCAGGTTGTGTTCACCCTCGGCCTAGTGTGTTTTTGCCATAGTGTTGCGGTTCTGCTGGTGTCGGAACTGATTTATGCACAAATACTGTATACCATAATAACTACCCTTATCAGGTGTTTATGTGCTCACCAAGCTCAGCCTACAGACGTTTCATCACCAAACGAGAGCATATCGTCATTACTACACGCCGATGTCTGGTGATAAAACGTTTGCAATCTGATCACCAAGCACATGAACACCTGAACATCTAACCCGAGCTATCTGTGTTTCGAGTGATTTCGAACAATTTCCTATAGTTCGTGGTTACCATTTCCCCTACTGGTGGCTAATATTTATAACACTGTCTGTCGCTGAATATTTGCTCCATAAAATCCCTACACTGCAACTCTAAGGTCAACAAGAAGATACTTCTCGAACCCAGCACGACAGGGGAAGTGAATCAAGCCTACGTTATCTCTCTTCTTCGCATCATTTTTGTAACGCATAGGAGTACGCATAACTTTCTAGGTCCTTCGATTAAAAACTCTACCTTCATATACGATTTATCTTTTATCCAGCCCTTACACGGACTGTCCTTGATGTATTAACACCACACTGTGCACTTCGGTATGTGCTTTACACCTCCTGCTTTCAAGTTCTGCCATAGGAATGGACCGGGATACCACCAGGTTTTACCATCCTCGAATAGCCACCGGATGCAGTTGGCGATTTCCACTGGCTTGTTGCATACCTCCTCTCTGGGGATCAACTCATCGACTGGATTATTTCGCGCACCGATGATGTCCATGTGGTTTTTCAAAGCCTTATTAACTTGCGGAGACGGTAATCAGGTCCGTTAGTACAGCGCTGCCACTTTTTATCGTACGCATCAGAGATGTTACCACAACGTTTCAAAAAAATTCGAAGCTTGGTTATCTTTGTTGTAACTAGTAAGAGCATCAAGCGTACAATATGAATGTTTGCCATTCGATGTTTGTTAAACTACGCTTTCCCGACTCGGTGAAACACACACTGTCTAGGCCACCTTAATGCATAACGATGGACGAGGTCACACTATGAGAAGGTAGAAATCACCAAAATCTAATCGGGTCAGAGTATATCACCTTGAATAGCAATTTCTAGATCCACTTTGCCCTTTCAGATTAAACTGAACGCTGAAGGTACTACCGGCAGTTACCACAGGCGCTCTTTGGACAACTATTCAAACTATCCTCGCGTGCCACCGAGACACCATTCGAAGATAGTGATGATGTTCTGCGCAAACATTACACCCACTTGCTAGTAGGAGAGGCCAACTAGGAGAGCCAACTAGGGTGGATAATCCATTGGAACCACACTCGAGAGGATTAGTCGCAGCGTCTGCGCTACCCACGGGATATCAACTTGAAACCGATAGTGATGAAGTTATTGGCCTTCATTCACGTTCATTACCCTACCCCGGAACGAGTATCCTAAATACGAAAACTTAAGTGATTTCCCTCCGGACGTCTCTGTGCAGATCATCACAGGTACTGGAGCTGCGTTGCACGTTCCGCTGACTGGCTTTAGCTGTATTCAACTTTAAGCCTTTGTTCAGCTTGTGCTATGTTCTCTCATTTGGTATAATGGACCGTCGATCTTTTTCCGTGAAATGGATGGATGCTTTACGGGTTTTATACTCGAACATCGCAGTTTGAATCAGGTTTCAGTGTAAGTTATCGGAATCCTTTTCAACCACAATTAGAGTTCCTCTGAATTGTCGCATTTCCCTATAGCACTGTAATTTAAATGCGAACCCTATCACGAATGTTCTGGTGAGCTTTACGATGCGGGCGTTTAGGCACTACTGTGAAGTGTCCATTTATATGGACTAATGCCGGTGACCTCACCTTGCTCTTTGACAATCGTAACGCTGTACAACCAACTGATAAAGTGTAAATTGCCTGTATAAGATAACTAACCACTTGCTAGCCCTTGGGCTTTTATTGACGCGAAACTTGCGACTGTTGAGTAGTCTATCTTAGCAGTTGTATTTTCGACGGGTGTGTGGTTGGTGAAATTAACAAACGTATCAATCTGCCGTACTCTTCTCTTCTTTCCTCTTTTTTAAGTGTCTTCTTTTCTGAATCACATTAAGAGCTATCCTCCTCGGTCACAATACAACCTTATCCTTACTTTCAATTCCTTCCTATCGTTGCATTCGAAGTATTAGTTATGTCGATTAACCTCGGTAGCCTAAAGGATCACAAACCTGCCTTGTAATCCGAGCAGGTGGGTTCTAGCCTGCGTAGGGGACCGGTCCACCCTCGCACTATCCGTAGTCCATGCGCAGCTGTGGTTGCGCGGCAGCGAAGCGTCGGTACTTGTTAGGAAGGAATACGCAATGCGAACAAGCCAGGACCCCATCGCCGCGGCAAGCGATCCAAACTCACCCGCGCTGATTGGGGCGAACAGAGAGCCAATCGGGAGAAGCGGCCAATTAACGCGAGGGCGGCGTTCCTTGATTTGCTGTAAGTTGACCTTTCCAGAGCTTTCCACGTGCGCTTTAAATACCATTCACGAACTTTCCATTTCACCTTTATAATGAACGGTGTGATTCACTAATACATCCCTGTTGCTCTGCTCGTCCGATCCGGTCTTCTCTCTGTCCTGTGCGGGGCCAGCAACTTCGGGTTTTGTTTGGGATTCAAACATCCATTCAGACGAGTGACAAACACTTCAGTACTGCTTACCGGCGTACTACTGATACCCTTTTTAGTCGAGCGTTAAAAGGTGATGCTCGACTATGATTGGTTCCTCAGCAAATTAGATGAAACAATTTGCAGCTTCGGACACGTTATATACTTCTGCTCAGCGCTGACTGAAAGAAGCGTTGTTTTGTTCACCCGATGTTGGAAATCGTGGGTTCGAGGGGGCGATCATTAAGCGGCAACGGAACATGCAGCTGCTGACCACTATACAGTGGGTTCTCCAGTCTTTCAAGTTGGTGTTAACATGATGCGCCTCCTGCTTTGCTTAGTCTACTGAGAACAGCTACTGCAATTGATGGATGGGTTCATTTACCTTGGTAGTGTCCGGGAGAAAGTAAGAATTGCCTTGGAAATTCACTATTTTAGCGATTAATTGATTATTAACGATTATCGCGTCGATTTCGGACGTTCCGGAATGTTCTTCTTCTGCACGTGATTAAAAGCCACCTGACACCTCGGCAAAAGATATGGGGAACCACTAACCTTGGCAGCTGACTTTCCAATTCTAGAAGTCGAAGGTCAGTAGAGACCTATAAATACAGCCAAGGTCCGCATTCGTTGTACAGTGTTCGTTGGCGGCGATTAATACGTTGTTTTGTCAAGGGCATTGGCATTTTGCTGTTTTCCTTCGGTTAAGCTAGAAGTTTTGTGGAGCAGTGAATTGTTATTTTTGGAGTTGCGTCTAGTGAGCAGATTATAACAGGTAGTTTGCGGCACCTCTGATGTTCACAGCACTGTCGTGGGTACTTCGCATGTCAGAAAGCCTATGTGACTTTACAGATGTCCAATAATTTATGGAGACGGCGACCTATTAGCCTGTCAGTTGAGGGTAGGATTCATAACTGCGATAGGACCTGTGTTACTGTATGGATGAGAGGTTTGGCCATGCTCCGTTGGGTGAGTAACGTCGGAGTTCGTCAGTTGGTGGCTGGCTGGAATCCCTCGGTTCCTCACTGGAGTGTCTGTTTTACACGAATCGCCTGCGTTGACTAGGTCATGTTCTCTTTATATCCTTTAACCGCCTTCCTCAGCTTGTCTTATATGCTGTCGCTTCAACTAGTTGGGCGAACGCACCAAGTGGCCAGCCGATGATGTGCATAAGGACAGGAAGGAATTTACTACAACTTGGCCAGAATGCTGTCTACCGTATTCCTGAACAGGTTTTCAAGATTTGTCACATAAGGGTTTGGAGTCCTTATGTGACATTGCATACTCGCGCAGTCAGTATTACTCCTACATTCGGTTTCTTGCATATAGATATTACTATTCCACTCCGATTAATTTTGCTCACCTTCCTAACTTCCTTTTCTTGGTGTTCTGTCAGCGTTCTACTTTTTCCACTATTGTTTCTTGTTCTCCTGGTGACGCGAGTCGTAGCAGTTGAACCCAGCGCACTTCGGTGTCTAGATCCTAGTTATCTAACTGTCTACTGGGTAGTGGATCTGCGCTTGGATCCGTGGATAGTACAGAGCTTGCTTCCCGTGGTATTTCTCTGGATACAAGCCTCCTAAGACTGAAAATCTTGGAACATATTTGGAACCGATCGGGAAGTCCTAAGACTGTTCGCAGTCACAAGGACAGGCTAATCTGTAACCGTGTACCGCCAACCATGTGCGGTTGTATTGTCCTGAGGTTTTGTTTCGTGAAATTGATAATGACACTGGCAAGTGGGAGCTGATTAGCAACTTTCTTTTGCAACAGGTGACTAGTGAAGAAGACTTAGGTATCATCGTTCAAGAACGTCTAGGCAATTCGCTCCAGTGCTCGAAAGCAGCGAATGTGGCGAACTTGAACTTAAGGCTTTTGACGCGAGCTCTCTGCACCTTTGAGCGACGGCTAGTACCACTGCTGATAAACACATATCTTTGTCCCCATGTTGAATACCTGGTTCAGGCCTGGCGCCCATGGTTAACACGAGATATTCGTCTTTTGAAGCAACCCCAAAGAACATCTACCAAAGCAACACGTGGACTATGCAGTCTAACTTGCGAACTGCATCTTCGTTTACTCGATGTGTTCTCTTCAGAATACAGACGGCTTCGCGGGGATCTCGTCCTCACATACCGGATAGTAACTGAAATCGAGCACCTATGTACATCGCCGTTGACTGTAGCCCCCACAAACAATGTTGAGGCCATCGACTGAAACCGAAATGAAATGTGTCAGCTTATACGCCGTAACGGCGCTTCGCTGCCGCGCGACCACCACCAGTCGCGCGCGGGCTGAGTATACCGCGAGGACGCCCACCCCTACGCGGATTCGAACCGGTGACCTTATGGTTGCAAAGCAAACGTGCCGCAGCACTCCCGTTCGGATTGTAGGCAGTATTTTCACTCTCTTAGAATCTGTTACCACTAGAATGCACTACCAACACAGGTGGTGAACGCACCAGATTTCGCGACATTTGAGAGAGTTCAAGACCATTTTAGCGTTAAACGCCACACAACGGTGTGATAAAGTGCAATGCCTTTATCTCTGATGCTTCACATTCCACGTTGGAACATTTTTTGCCTTTAATTTTCTTGTAAATTTTCCATCCTGTAGATCTTTTTATCCCATCATACACTATTGAACTATAGCAACTTATTTTCATGCGATGACCGGTTATCTGTCACTGCTCTGTTTGCAACTCTGTGCGCCGCAATGCATTTGGCCTCCACCACCCCTTTTTGCATTATCACCAAGGTCGTCACTCTTGATTTATGATTGTAATGTGGCGCGGAGGTAGTGTTGCTTACCAGTACTATTGGTTATTATAACGCTCATGGTAATGACGGTGCGCGATTGATCTGCTTTCCGATCAGTGGTCTTTGGTCATCACCATCAGTTCTGATAATGGTCAAATGTGTTCTCGATAAAATCACAGAAATTTTTGCCTCATTATCATTTTTCCAGGCCACTCGCGAGGGTCATACGTCGGCTGCTTTCTGGTCTTCTAGAAATGCGATTAAGGGAAAACTATGTTGTATTTTAACCCGGCACAGACTGCATTGACCACGTATTTACACTTCGTTAGTTGCCCTGACATGCTTTTTCGTTAGAATCACCCACCATCTTCTACTTTATCTACCTAAAGCCATTGATTGGTGCACCGGGGAGATTTACGTTGCGAAATATCTTTATTGCAACTACCTCGGGTCCTCAGGGAACTTTCCTTTAGTTTACAAGGACAACTGGGATCCATCATGATTGCGCTATTAATCCTTTCCATCTTAGATTTTGATCATATCGATCAGTATTGGTTCTGCTCTGGATGTTCCCACCAACTGACCAACGGACAGTTTTGAACACACGCACGACGTAGCCGTATTCAGGTACTGCCGAATCGGCTGTCCTTCGCATCTCTAAAATAAACGTTACTGCAGCAGAAATGAGGTGCCACAGCACCAACTTTTACTGTGACAGAGCGATCGAACTTCATGATTGGTTCACTTATCTAGACCGCTTTATCATATCTCACAGCACAGCCGAATAAATTAATGCGCATCTTAGCAGTCTCCATATTATTTTCACGCCCCATATCACATGTGACGACGGTGTGGTAGTAGTGTCCTTAACAGTTTCTATGTTCCGACCGTTTGTACATCTGGTGCTTCTCTTCATTACCTCTACGTTACCCAGTTTTATCCGAATAGCATCTTTGGAGCTTGCTCCATTTAGCGATTGTTTCATCATCTAGAGAACGCGTTCCCTCTCATGTGATCGCCTGCCCAGTTTTCGGATGCGTTGTTTTATGCTGATCACATGCGGTTTCCGGCAATCCATTTCTCCCATCTGTTCTCTGACTGTGCATAACAAATCCTCGGCATGAGTTACGAAATCATAGCGTTTGCTTTCCTGTCTAGTCTCGCTATCGTTTCCTTTCAGGGCTTTTCAGCCTACAAATGCTATGCTGTCATCACGTGACTGTTTTTGCACGATCGATCCACTTAATCTCGATCCGCCTTATAACAAAACTATTTACTCTACGCTTGCAGACCACTCCTCGCAAATGTCCGCCATTCACTTCCCTATTCAGGCTACACTTTGTTTTCTGCGGGTCTTTTTCTGCGTCACTTTGTATTACCTTTCAGCTCGTCAACACTGTACCGTAAATAGCCCGGTCTCTGATAACAATTCCTCAATAGAATCACGCATTTTACTTGAGGTCTCGATGAGTTCGCATCTCACTGGCAACGATTACACATGTGTGTCCTATTTGTGTTGGCCTTACCGGTAGGCGATGTCAGTTATCCGTTAAAATTCAAAACAACAAGTTGGTAAATCGATTCTTTCTAACTATAGTATGCGCATAGTTCTGTGCATCTTTATACTTATACACGTGAGTGAGCACTTATGACGCTGCCGCTGACTCGCGGATGTCTGTCTTGAGTCCCGTCCTCATTGATCACTGCTACACGATAAGTTACAAGGATCCAACTATTTCGAAACCGCTAGTCGTGTGGACTTTGGTTTTGATGTATAGAGTGCTCATATCTCTTGCTTTCGTCTGCTTTTTAGTTTGTCTGTAATGGTTTATGCTCATTTTCATAGATTATTACCGGTTTTACTGTTCATGCGGAGACGATTGGTTTACGTTGCTGGTTGGGATAAGTACAGCCGAACTGTAGTGGGGATATTTGTCGTTGGAGCCACATGCGAAACAACCCAGTGTCTTGCTGCGCTCCGAATGAAAGCCTTTTGTTTTCCTCCATTTTAGCATATGCTCTGCAGAGACCGTCAGCCCTCAACTCGGTGTCCCTTTTTTCACGACATTTGATCAGCTTTGTTCACCAACCCCTTGCGTGTACTCGGAAGCGCGTCCCGTCAACGTCGATGTCGGCCGTTGCTCTTACGACCTATCGACGACAACAGGAGTTGACAAGCGCTGTTGCTCTTCCGACTCAAAGCTGACCAGATCTTTCACCCCACTTCCAGTCAATCCCTCTGGTCTTTTGCACTTGACGGTTGTGACACCAGAACGAATGCCCACCAGCCGCCCTGGATGCCCCTTGTGTATGATCCCTTCACTTGACCGGACGGAAGGGAATCACTTGGAAGCATTTTGGCCCCGAGCCTACTACGATTCTTCCGACAAATCATCTAGCCTTTCCAACCCTCCAACGGCTCCTGCGCCACATATATCAATGAAAAGTTTTCATCTTATTGACTCACCGTCTTTCTTGGATCTGTCCTCCGATATTGTTTACACCGAGACTGTCAGAAGTCCTGTGGTCCTTATGACCAATGTACAACAAAGCCACTTCTCTGATTATTCCATTTCCTCCCAGTACGACAACGGTTTCCCCTCTGTCGGATGTTTCGAACACTCCAACGACTCGGACACTTCTACTCTGACCAAAAAATCCCGATCAGTGCACCCCAATGAGACTCCCCCAATTTCATTGGGATCGCCGCCTCGAAAACAGCAGCGTCGTACTAGCAAAGACAAAGGTTCCAGTAGTCACATGCCAGAACACAGAAACGCCAATGAACTGCACGGAGTTGAGCATTCCCAGGCAGGTTCAATTGATAGAGTAATATCCGAATTTACGCAGCTGAATATGGAGCGAGAGATTTTGCAGTCATGTGATCCACACCTTCAGGCCTCCTTTTTTATCCAGCCTGATGACCCACGTCTCTCCTCGATAGACAGTTTGAGTGACGCTCGTTTGACTCGAAGCTCTACCAAAAAACGAGAACATACCTCCAATGTGAATCTTTCTGTTGTTCAGATCCCTTCTTCGTCCAATCCACTGATTCACGGCCACCTGCCGAGGGAGCGAAGACGGAACGCCACTTCCACGTGTATCCCGTCCTGGCGTCATGGTATGCCATTCTTCAACCGTCGCACGGGTCTTCCGTTACAGTCCTCTCCCGTAAGTGTGTGCTCACTCGGTGTTACTACATGTGGTTGCCGTTCACCTTTTGAAATTCGCGCTCCTGGTAGCTGATGTGCATAGCGGCGCTCCGATTATCTTTAGTGCTATTTTGTAACTCTCGTATTTTTGAAGTGAAAGGTTGCGGTATTGCTGAGATTCATTACCTATCCATCATAAAACCGGTAGTAATGAAAAACCATGGAGGCGAAGAAACTTAGAGTAAGTTCGAGATAAGTAAAAGGTTAACATAATGGGGAGTTAAGACTAAGAAATTAAGCGTCAAATGCAAATACTACTGATTTCGAGGCTGTGCTCTATCCCAAGGGTTTCTATCCACAGGTTGAACCTGGCTACGAGTCTGTCAACAGTGATCAGATTATTTGAGTCCTTGATGATGACGGATCGATGACTGGGGTGTTTTGCGATACCTGCTTTGTTTTCAGCGGCGATACTGATGGCAGTCTATTTTTGCGGATCCCAGTGCATGATCGTTCTAGTGCGATTCACCTTCGAGCTTCCATACTCGTTGGTACGCACCATCGGAACACTTGGTGCGTTTTTTATTGTTTCTGTGAGCCCCTAAACTACGGCAGCTTGAAGACAATCAAAGAAGTCTGTCGGTACTTTTCTTAACCGCATGGCGAAGAGGGCGGATATAGTCATCTTTACAGGTAATATTAGTTCCCATTTGGCCCTTTATCGAACTCTTAGCATCCTTTTACGGCTCGTTTTCTGGATGTTGTAAACTGTATGGCAGCTATCTATGTTTTTTTAGTCATGCACCAACCATAATCTTTATATTGGCCGCACTCCAACTAGTGCTTACTGATCATTACGATGTACTTGACCCATATCGACTATATTGCCATTAGTTTCAGGTGACGCACCGTTCATGGCTATGGGCCAATCTAGATGCAATACTTAGATTCCGGTCTTTCCGCAGTTTTCACCCGAATTGCGTTTGTCCCATGGTCGTTTGGACGAAGTAGCCGATTTCAGTTTGCTACTCGTCACTCTGGCTCAAATTCCCTGATCCAGCAATCTCCGTACAAATCGATTCCTCAGGTATGATAGATAAACGGCGTCACTGCACCGAGTGACTTATATTATAGATGAAGAGCTTTATGGACGGTTGTCCACTGATCCGGAATTTTCCAATGTGTGAATGGGTTCCGAAATGCAAATAAGTTAGCTCATGCACTTTTACTTCATCAGAAGCTTAGTTTTTGGGGTGGGGGGGGGAGGGAAGCGAATGCTTTTCCTGTGAATCTGATGTTCATATCTCAGCAACCCGTCTTTTAAGGGAACATTGCTCTACGAACGATGAACATATAACTCATTTTTAACCCGCTGGCTCATCTACGGACAACTGTGTCATTCACCTTACTCTAAGAAACTTTATATCGTTGCACAAAGGAAAACACTAGCCTTAAAGGTGTGCCATGTATGTATTGTTTACTATACCTACCATTTAAGGCGCGACATCCATTGAAGTATAAACCTGGGGACGAATGTATACTAGTACAGGGTTAGAGTACCTCCGCCAGCATTTTCAGTTAGACTAATTCTCGCACGCTGGAGAATAACGTAATGCGGATTATTGCATGCTACAGAAAACATGGATAGAGGGGAAGCTACTACAGAAGCAAAAGCATGGAACGAAATGACTAACAGGAGGGGCTGAGACCACCTCCCTTGTCTTGTACATTACAGCGAAAGGTTTGGCTGGTCGATTAGATGTTTAAGCGCCCCGAGCATCTCGGTCGCATACACTAAATCAACGCATTAAATGGCTCCAAGGATGTAAAAACCGTCATCCTGTCAACTGAATAATAACTACGACTGCGCGTTAATCTGACAGCTTAGGTTGCATGATGGGATTTTTTCACTGGATCGGTTGCGCTGAGTTGGGGGATAAAAACAAAGCATGGAACGCATACCAAATGGCTTAACCGATCACATCGTGTTTTTTCGTCTGGTGAGTGTGTTTAACAGATGTGCCGGTCAGCATCGGTTCGGCGCTGCATCTGGCTTGATCTGCAGAAGCCCTGTACCTTTGCAAATCTGCTTCTAGATGATGGAAGTTCGCGAGGTAGGTGACTACTACTACTTACTATTGCTTTCTTAGCCTTCTATTCTGGCGTTATGGAGGACAGACGTCTGGGAAAAATGCAAATGCAATATCAGTCACTGCACGTATGAGAACTCGCTGCTCTTCCTGAATCAATTCGGTTGGTATTCCGTTCTGTGGACGTGATGAGTAATAGTGAGGTTGCACTCACATTTCTAATGAGTAGGAGGCTTCTCGATGAGATTTTGCTGGCTCATCCCAGCTGCTCACAAGCCAGATTGATCAAACCACAATCCAAAAAAGCACCAGGTGATCGTTTCGTCCTATTGGTGCATATTCCCTCGGTCCCCTACTGGGGATCGAACCCATGACCGCTAGCAGCTTATGCTAACTAGCCAGCAGTTTATACCGCCGAGCCATGGGAAACGGAGGCAGACGGTCTTAACTTGCAAGCTAACTGGGATATAGCGCAATCTATCCTCTACGGCCATGCAGGTTCCTACCGTTGCAGAGGACAGTGGCATATTGCGTAATGCATCTTAGACGGTGAGAAGGCTGATAAATGAATGAATTACCTTTGCATTCGGCGGAGCCGGTAATGGCCAGCGTATTCGCACAAACCGTCATATTCGTTTGATGGCCAGTCTTCCCTTATGTCTCTGTGTCATGTATTAACGCTGAGTCTGGCTGACGCTTGTCGCCCCGTCGGATAGGATCTCTGGATAGATCACATGATTGGCTAGAAACCGTAAGTGATGTAACTTGGTTACTAAACTCCTTATTGTGACCTTCTGTTTCCCTGTCCGGTTCAGTCTGTGTTAGTTGATTGTGCCCCGAGCGAAGATCTGCGGCGGACCAATCGCTGTGACTGGTATCGCTAATTCAGTTCGGTTTGCCATCTTTGACTTAACCACCGAAACTCGGTGAATTCATTTATCACAATTGACATCGCCATGACAATGTAATGTACCAGGTTGAAGAAAACGTAATTAAAATTTGCATATAAAAACCCGACGAAAACAATGTATGATATGCTAGTCGCGTGAGATAGCAGCAAAAACATTGGACTTTAAAAGAAACGCTACCGACTTCGCAACTGGACTGTTGTAGATTAGTTACTTAATCTCTGATGTGGATCACCGCGGCTAAGCTTCGATCATTTTCTTCATTCCTTTTACTGAATCATCAGTTAACTACACTGAAGTTTAGTTTACCTTAATAATTCCATTCTTCTATGCACCTGATCGTTTCATAAACGAGACACTGTGTATCTCTCCTCCTCTTCCACAGGTCCCTCTGAAGCGGAGCACGAGCGGCCGGTTTGATTTCGATTCCTCTCTCTGTCCCCTCAAATCATCGAAGAGGTGAGCCACCATTATCTAGCGCCTCTGCGTTACATAATCGTGAGTCATGCATCTTCTTTGACCTCAATTTATTGCTCGACAACCTATGTACCATTCTGTTACATTTATGTATCATTGAGTCATATACACCCCGTAATAAAACGAGTGACATGCTCAACCTTTCCTGTCATTTGGAGTTTGTACCAGTCGAAATCGCAAACATCTGGGATTACGTATCAAATACCTGGTTGAACTCCCGAATTGGTGTTGTGGAGGCACACACTGTCGAACTTTTGTTAGTGTGTCAGTGCTAACTGTCAGTTACATTGATTCTCTCTTTGGGCACGAATTCCCTCTAGATCCCGGTGCAAACCAGTAGACGAAGGAATCTGGGGCGAAAATCGTTGGCCACGCATTTTGCTCCGATTCTCCGTTTACGTCTGTACGACACAGAGCTGATTTCTTTTTACTGACACGTCGCTTCATATGTCTAGTTCCTTACTCCCACACATCTTTTAACATAATATTACTCATATCTTCATTCTGTTTATTTTTTTCGCTCACTCAGGTTTGTACTGAGACAGTGCATCCATGAACGGTTAATGTGTGTATTATTGTTCACGGTCAAAGCCACATCGGCTGCACCACTTGTCGCGGACGTGACGACTTCATGTCACAAGTCTGTAGAATACAGGTGCTCTAATGTGAATTTTCGAGTAGGCAATACGGCTGCTTGTTAGTTGGCGCTTACAGTGCCATACTTCTGGAGGGGTCTGGTAATCGGGGCCTTTACTCATGCTTATTGAATCTCGATTGTGCCGTATTTTTCGCTCGTTTATCCAAAATATCATCACTCATTGATTCTTATTTCATGTGTGCTAGGCAGAATTCCACCCGTTCGCTTGTTTTATCTATTCTGCAGTCGTCTTAATTTGGGTGTGAAAGATTTATTTCCATGATTCATGACCAGCATGTGTCGGAACTACACAACTACAACGGTGTCAGAAATGGATGGTTTAGATCTAAACCCATTATGTGCTTTCCCATGCGGAGAATCTTTAATTATTCGGCTGTTAAATCGATGTTGAAAATCCCGTCATTCTTAGCTTCATTTTATGGATTAAACGGGTTGACTTATGAACAACAGAAGTGCGCCACATCGGCGATGCAGTTTGTCCGTAGCTTCTCACTCTTCTGCATTTGTGGTCTGCTCGTGGAGATAAGAACCTCATTTACGCTTCCAATGATGTCATCATATCGTATTTATGCCTCCGATTACCTTAGTGGGCGATTGCATCAGACCCTGAGTAGTGCATACACTCCTCATTGTCTGTCGTATTAGTGTAGTTCTCTCAAAAATTCGGCGCGATCATTTGCACTGTCCGCTCGAAGCCTCACTTATTCCCGTTGATTTTTTTTATCTATCTAAAGTCCAGAAACATCACAGCTTCCGCACTCCCAGTGCTGTTAGTCTCTAAAAAGCTGCAAATGATTGCTTACCACCTGGGAAAATGTCAACTCGCCATAACCTACCTAGAGGCCGAAATACGTTAAGTGTCGAAGTCCAGTCCCAATCCAAGAAACTGGCACTACAGTATGCAGGTACTTACACCCGATCTTTTACGCTACCTTACTAGCCAATAGCTCATTTTTTCAATGAAAGCATAGCGAACACGAAGCTCCTTTCGTAAATCTGAGTGTGCATCCGACAGTTTCCTAAAACACTTTAACGTTAGATATTGGGTGCTGCCCGCCAGAAAACGCCGTACCCCACTACCGGTTTCCACCTTGTTTAATATCGAGATAACAGGCATCGAACCCGGGACTGTTGAACTATCGGCCGAAACCTCTACCACTTTGGCTACCGAGTCACGACGGTTAATGACTGATTGGAGGGCCATTTTGAAGTGCACGTTGTGTGCTTGGATTACGACGCTCTATTCCATTTGGTGGACCCTTGCCAGTTCTACTTCCTCACTTACGGTCCCAGTGATCGAATTGTCCAAAGTTCACTTCAATAAAAGTCGCGGTCCACAACGAGGCTGCTCGTTGGCTCAAAATGACCCTATATTCACCTTAAAACTACCTCCCATATACCGCTTATGTTCGAACAAGTCAATCAACTAGGCAGCTCGTTTGACTTTCTCCAAAACCAACACCGTGCTTGACTCACAACTCGGCCTGTTCACTGGGCCCGTGTAATCGTGGTCAACTTGAGATAACTGCGTTGACTGGCTTTCCAGCCGACTGGCCATGCTTCGATTTCTCTCGCGTAAACTGCCAGCTACCATCGCACACTACACGATCGACTGTATATTGGTTCGCACTTGTCAGGTAAAGAGGATAACAACCGGTTGACGTCTTTACCCCTACGCCATTGAGTCGCCGATACTGCTTATTCACAACGCCGAATGTCCCATTGTAGGTTCATATCAACACACCTGTGATGTGAATGGTTTGTGACACACCGTCTCAGCCCTAACCACGATCTTCTGTTGAAGGGCATCTCAATCGTTTCGTACAGCTGGACTGTACTTGATGCAGCTACATGTTTGGCGTTGCCCACTCGCAGTCCAGATTGAGCTTACGTGTCCCAGTCGGTTCACCCAATGAATGGTTCAAATTTGCGCACAATGAATCAAACAATCGCTTCGTACTGTTTTTTTCCATGCACATAGTACCCAAACAGAAATCGGTTCGACTACAACCCGGTGAATCCTAATCACTGAACGGACAATGAAAAAGACGACTTCCTAACAGGTTCACCACACATACGCGCTCGACAAAGGTGAGCGCGCGAATGGTAGAGAGAGAGCAGCGACCCTTGACGATAGCGCTTGTATTGACTCAGTTAGAGGTGAACACATGGTCGTACTCTCCCGAATCGATAGTGCACTTAATTTTTCGCGTTAGGCGTGAGTTTGCACTGACGAGCATGAACACTGTACCGTGCCTTGTTTTCGTGTGGACATCGCGCTTGCTTATTTTGCTGAAAGCACGTGACGCGTCACATCACCCGCGCTTAGTTTCGACGAAACACATGACATTCCCTTGATGATTATACCGTAAATGCATACTGTAACTTTGTTAATTCCTCCATTTTCTACCTTAACCATACCCCAAATTCTTTCGATCTTTCTTCGGTTTTACCGTCGTTGATCCCGCAACTGATTTCCTTATATGTTCCCCTTTCCGCACCTGATCATGTTTAATCGTCAACCAGTCGTTTGCCCAATCGTCATCAGCTTTTTATATTGATACTTGTTTGATTCAGCAATCCGACTTTTCTCTTGTCTGTCCATTTTTCACTCCTGTTTCTTTGTATCTCACTTCGGACGGTTTTCGCTCATTATCTGCATTACCGTCTTTAGCTATTCATGGAGTACATTTTCCGTGCCTCGACCGATTCTGTTTTCGTCTGGTCTGTAGATCCATTTGTTTCTGTGTTGCTTCATCCAGCACTATGAGAGGATTCCATTCGCACCGCGCTCTCTTGGTCTGATCACGCATTGACTTTAACACAAGTTCAAGTCTAGTCAAAATAGACTGCACAAGTTCGATTAGTTGTGTTTTCAGCATATACTCTGCCGCTACGAATATACTGAAACGAAATCAACTAAGTACGAAATAATGTTATTGTTATTGAGTAAAATGTATTATTTGTTCCAAAAATTAAGAAGGCCACTTTGTTGTCTCTTCGTTTCTTAAGCTTTATTTTCTCTGTAACCCCTATCCTGTGCTAGAGCCATCCCGTATTTACCTCCTTACATTAGGTCATTCAGTTACCTGCTTTTTGCTACGCTCGCCCGTTATATACTGAGTATTTACCACAAACGATCGAACTCCTTGGGAATTCCGTGTTGTGTGGAATGTTCCGCCGGAAACCTGCTACTACCTGTGCTTATTACTCTGTTCACCCACCGCTTACTCTTAAATTTTCGCCAAATTGGTCAAGACTACTGCTCTTGTCCTGTCCTTGTCCTATGCTTTTGTCCTATATCATATGCTTCATTTGTAGCACATCTCTCCTATTTGTAGCTCAGCTTGCATGGTCCACAACTGTGGTCCTTCCTATGCCTTGGAGCCTAGTCTTCGCCACTCCGACCTCCCTCTACGATGTTCACACCAGCAGTGCTCAACTACCTCTACATCCCTCTCATCCCAACCGACAACTCCATGCGTGCAACTAAGGAGGCGTCCGGCTAGTCTACGTTTGAATCTTTCCAGCACAGAGGGCGCCGGTGATCGTTCGTTGAGACGCCGTAACTGTGCTCCCGAGGTAGATCAGGCGGAGATAAGCTGCAGCGCACCTCCTTCGGGCAACAGGAAAAGCGCCTACTCTGTGAGCCATCGCACCCGATTGGCCAACACCCTGGCTTGCACTCCAGCTTCGCATTGCAGTTCGCAGCATTTACTAGTCAATTTCGAAGTACGTGCATACACACACTTTTACTTAACCCATCTTCCTAACCATATTCATGGGTAGTTTATTCGTTTACCTTACACGTACGCGGGGTCCTTCGAATTTGGCCGCACTCTACATACTTTTTCTACGGAATTATTAACGCACACACGTGGTTTTATTAAGTGATCGTTTTTTCATTATTTATTCGTCTTGCAATTGTTACCATGTTAACCTACACTCGTGACATTTTGAAATCGCTGTGTTTCTGCGTTTACAAACTGTTTTTTCAACAACCATGTTATAAGAAATGGACTGAACATAACTTAAAATTACTGCAGTATTTGTCCAAGAGAACATCACGCTGGGTGGAAAGATGTTCTTCGGTAGAAAAATTAGGAAGCTTGAGCATACACACCTTTACTTATCTCAAACATCCGTTCCCTTCTGGGGCACCATCATCATCATTATACACCTTAGCTTGAGGTAGGAAAAACCTCAGCTACTGTGCCGCAATACATAACGAAAAAAGGAAAAATATGCAACTGATTCAAACCAGGTGAGCTACCGGTAAGCTACCAACCGGCTACTATGCAGCCAAAACAACTTAATATGCAAAGTTATATTACAGAGAACTAGTAGGGGGAGTTGAATGGTATAGGTAGAAAATCGTCACATCTAGACTCACTCAGACAGCCTTCACACGCCCGGAAAAGCACTGTACGCGCGTTTCATCCTTTCGGTAATCGTCAGCAGTGCGCATTCCATCGGACCCTGGTTGGAGTGGGTGGCTTAGAGAGATGGGGTGGGACAAAGAAACTCACAGCACGAACGCCACTGAGGTCGGCTCCTAGCCATATCAGCTTGTGTATCCAGGCAAACGTGTTCACCGTGTTTTGGACCCCAACCAAGGAGCCGAAACGCTCTAACCGAGGCCAGCTTTGAAGTGAGGACCTTCATTCTTCTCGACCAAGTCATCGCTTGGCCACCCTTTTTCCTCTTCCATCCACACCCCCGGCGCGCAAACAACGTACGTCGCGGGAGTCGGTGTGCTGGCATGCGTAACACCTGGCGGAGCCATCAGAGCCTGGTGCGTGAAATAACGGTGCTGAGCGGTTCTTTTCTTGTGCCGTACACAAGGCGTCGAACGCTCGTGGCTCACTCGGTGTCCACACCAGATGTGAGCCAAACTGCGAAGGCACCGGCGGTTGAAGGTAACTAGCCTCTTTAGGTCGGCTGATATAAGGAGCCAAGTTTCACAACCGCACAGTAGGGCCGAAAGTGCTGCTGCGTTGTACGCTCTACACTTCAGGGCGAGAGTGATGTCCCGCCGGTGCCATAAGTGGTGAAGGTTAGCAAAAGCATCTCGAGCTTTTGCTGTGCGGTTCGTGATCTCATCTACAATCCCACGGGCGCTGATACAACTTCTCAGGTGGTTAAATTTCGGAACGACTTCTAGCTGATCCCTACCAGGAATCAGCGCAGATCCAAACCAATCTTGTGGGTGTGTTTTGCACTTCGAGAGTGCGAAGCAAACCCCGAAGTGTCTGACAGCCTGTACCAATCTATCCAGAGCCACTTGTCACGTTTGTGAGCTGTCACAGATTACGGCAATATCGTTAGCATACTCCAAGTCAAAAAGTCGTTCTCCTGGGAGCAGATCCACGCCTTCTAAGTCGTGTCGTCTAAATGCAATCTCCATGACTTCGTCAATAGCGAAGTTGAAGACTAAAGGTGAAGGCAGGCATTCTTGTATCACACCGCTGGATATATTGAAGAGCGGCGACAGCTCGTCGTAAGCCCTCACTCTGCCCGAGCTACGCGCGTATAATACTCGGATAATATTTACATATCTCTCGGGCACACCATAGCAGGCTGTCCAAAAGGGCACATCTATCCACCGAATCGAATGCACCATTGATACCGAGGAACACGACAATGGTGGGCCGCCAATATATGTGACGGTGCTCTAACAACTGACGCAAAGTGAAGATGTGGTCAATGCAGCCACGACCTCGACGAAACCCAGCTTGCTCTTCACGAATCTGGCTCTCACGATCGCTATCCAGTCTATGAAGGACTACAGAGGCAATTAATTTAGAGGCGATGGAGATCAGAGTGATTTCTTTATGGTTGCTGCATTCCGATCGTGAGCCTCCCTTGAAAATTGGGACTATGACGGTTGGGACAGTTTCCTGCTCCCACAGTTTCGCTATTAACTCGTGTAAATCATCCACAAAAGCAGGGCCTCCGAATTTGAAGTGGGCTGGAGGTAGATCATTTGGTCTCGCAGCTTTATTTAACTTCAACAGTCCGATCTCACGTTCGACTTCTGAACGAGAGGGCGGATCCAAAGGGACAGCTCAGAAGGCAGAGTGATCAGTGGCCAGCGAGAAATCGGATTCCGAGTGATTAAATTGCCTCTCAAAGTGCTCAGCCCAACCCTCCAAGCGTTTTGATAAGTTGTGGATAGGCTGTCCACTCTCGTCACGTATAGTTTCACTAACACCAGTTCTCCTGCTTCCCGTTTCCCGTATCAGACGGAATAAGTCACGATGGTTGCCAAGGGCAGCGACCATTTCCATCTCTGATGCACGATGAAACCACCGAGATTCGCGGTCTCTCTTCAGGTTAGAACGGAGTTTTGCCTGGAGGTTTTTGTGAGTCTCATTGTGTTCGCTTCCAGCCGGATTGTGCCGGCGAGCATCGATAAGTTACAGCGACTGCAAAGAGACCCAATGTCCATGTTGGCAATCATACTTACCACATAAGGATTTGCCTGCTGCTAGTAAATTGATGAAGGTGTGACCAGTAAGCGCTTACTCAATTCGCGTGTCAGCGTACTATGATATGCACTCAGAACAGCTGGCTTCGTCAACTGGCTGGTGTCGTCATGGGCATCCGCCAAAATGCATCCGCAGGTCAGCACACACAAGTGAATGCTCGGTGTCCACACATGTGTTCCAAATCGAGGGACATTTCTGAACGCAGCCTCTCCATCGGTAAGTTATCGCAATGTGATCGATTTGTGCCCATTGCCGGTTCGAGGCTGATGGGCGCCAAATCACCCTCCGGCGAGTGCTGCGTCGTAAATTAGTGCTCGCAAGAAATAAGCGAGCATCCTCACACAAATGAAGTAACCGCTCACCGTTATCATTACCGGAACCTACGCCGTGTTGGTCGCCCAGGTGCAGTTCATTAGTGGATAATTTTCCAACTTGAGCGTTCCGATCTCCAGCACTGCGCCGTGCTTCTTCTGTGGCGAAGGAACTCGTTCAGTTGACGATAAAAGGTGTCTTTTACCGAATCATCGCTAGTGTTTGTGGACACAGACAGCGTTGACGAATAGATACCTGTTAGCCCCGCGCAACTTCGAAGCTTTAAACGAGCCAGCCAATCGGACCGCACACATCCGGCTACTGATTGGGATCCAATCAACCATATCAGCTTCAGACCTGGGACTCAAGGTAATACCAACACCGGCTTGGCCGGTGTTTGAAGCCGCATCATCACCGGATAGGCACCATGAAAACGTGCTGCTGGCGTCACCTGAAGAGGATCGCAAAGTGAGCACTGAGCTCGAGTCTTGCAGGCGGGCCTCCGATAAGCAGCAGATATCGATCGAGAGGGTCTCTAATGTTTGGGCAAGTGCTGTCTGTTGACCGATCTGTAACATACATTGACGCATGCCAATCTGAAGGAGGATCGAGAGCTCTAGATGCAAGCCGATGAACTAAGCTTGACCGCTTGCTTGGACATGGGGTTTTCGACAGACCAGGAATAACGCTTTGCTTTAACGTGAGTTGAAACTAGAAGGTAAACGCCTATCAAAGCAAAGTGGGGTGGGCCAAGAATTAGACGGTTGAAAACAGGGGGGATAAAGTTGAAGCTGGAACGGGACGATAAGGGTGAAAAAGTTTAAGTGGGGGAATAAGAAAATAGGAAAGCTTGAGCAGTAGTATCCAAACCCGTTCATCCTGTTCGATGCAGCAGATAGGGCAGCGTTAATTATCCTCTGCGGTGGCCAGCTCATCAGGAAATTGTTACAGGTAAGATTCATAGTATTGCTTGGGCAGGATACTGTCAGGTTGCCCAGGCCTAGACAGGAGGACGATTAGGGTTCTCAACCAAAGCCTTTGGTTCAAAAACCTGACCGCAAGACAGCTGGTTTGGCGATGAACTACAAAGAGTCCGCTTTAAGTTATAAGGAGCCGCCCTCACTGCAACCCCAAGCTGGATGACTAGGGAGCTGAGTTTATCTGGCCTCCAACCATTGACCAATCTGGTATCCATTCTGGAACAGTTAATGAATTAACCACTACCATCAACTTCCGAGAGCATTCACAGCTGGCATAATTTTGTTGCGAGAGATCTGGCTTCATGAGGAGGGTGATGACACATTTGTATCGGCAGAAGGGTTCAATTACCATCGGATCAACCGTCCCTGCACTTACCGAATCCGTGGAGATGGAGTCATCGTTTACCCAAATTCTTCCTGGTGCATACCAACGAACCTCACATTTTGTTTCTGTTCACAAAGCACTAACTGCTTAGTCTTGTGGTACAAGCCAAGATGTATGAGTGGGTACCGTTCAATTCTACTGGTCAACATATAGGTTTCTTCACATGTCCCAAACTGGAAACAGACTCATTTTACCACGAGTTTACTGTGGTTGCCATGCAACACATCTCTTATGCCTCATGTACTTTTTGCTGGGGATTTTTACCCAGGGGCATGGCGAAAAGCTGACTTCAGTGGCGTTTGTGTTGCAGTTTTCTTTGTTCCCCTCCTCCAACTACGTTGTATCCTATAATGTGTAGTATATCGCTTTTCATGTATAACGTATCTTTATATTGCGCCGCAATACTTGAAGTGTGTTTCTCACCACCTAATGTGTATTGTTTATGCTTATGATGCTTGCCGAACAACCTCCCCGTGGTACCAGCTGGCCGGTTCTGGTGTTCCTCGTTCTGGCTAATGGCTCGGCGGCAGTGTTCTAGGATGTGATGTGTCTAAGCTTGGCAAGCGTCCTCCCTATAAAAAGCTATAAATGTCTGCTTAACAACACTGTGATGTGGCGGATGTGGCGCCACTACATAAAGTTACTGCCCCTTGTTTTCCTCCGGGGGATTGTACATCGGATGCAATCCGGGCATCGGATTCTGCCTTTGACTTCGGAAGTGTTTGACCCCTCCTATACCTTTTCGTCATCCGAACGGCGTATAAACTAAATGCTTACTCACGGGATCCCAGCGGGTGCGAAACCCTTATTTCGCCCTGCTGCCTTGTATGTTTGGCCCTACGGCCAAAGCCGCAGGGCCGTAGTCTCCTAAGGCAACCCATCTATTTCGGCCTGGACAGCCGGCTAGCATCTCGCCTATTGATTAACAATGGGACCACACAACCGCTCATTCTCTTTCGCTCTCATGATCCACTGTCCTGCTACTACATAAACTTTATAAGCACACACCACCAGTTTCCCTACTCTTTCCTTATATCACTCATCCCCATTGTTACTTGGTTTTTTCAACTGTGAACATCCTCACCTCCGCCGATAAAGTTGTTTTTTCGTCACCCGTCAGCTCAACCACACACTTCTCTACAGGGAGCTGCCAGCCCCAAAGTCGGCCATCTTCGCTACTGCAACCTGGAGTGCACTGCGAACTAGCAACCCTCAGCGTGCCCACATCAGTGCGGATCGGACAGTGAGCTAGACTTATATACACGCTGGAGACCTTTGCAGTTGATGTCTGCTGCGTGAGTGAAGCCCGAATCCAGGATTCCAACACAGTCTACTAGCTGTCTTCATCAGTCCAACCACACACCGGCTTTTATCTTCGCCTTCCTGTTGACGCTGAGTCCGCCGCTTTTGGGCAAGCTGGTGTTGGAATCACCGTCAGTGCAAGAGCCGAGGCCACTCTCCTTGATCAAATTCCGGTCAAAAGTCGCGTATGCGCAACCACAAGTTGGATTTCGGTAAGATCCTCGGAACTACTAGATCGACGACGGGCTGTGTCCGCCGGTGCGGAGCACAGTGAACTCCGTCGGTCTGTATCTCTGACCGTGAATCCTATTGGTCAAAACGAGCTGCTGAGATGGAAGCTGCTGCATCGGCTGCAAACTTTCGCAGTTTGTTTTATCTCTCCAGGACAACTGGTTGCAATTCACACCAGCCTGCACAGGCACTTGAGTAGCTTGGCAGAGCACTGCTTTCTAATTTCACTGCTAAGCACTACCAACTGTGATAATTCCGTTTCCTTCGGTTAACGCTTGGCCTATCGCCACAGGTCATCCTACTGAAACAGAGATCTGAAGCGCAATCCAATCTTTGGAGCGCCATAAAGTTCCTGGTCCTGACAGCTTACTCCCGGCTCTGTTCAAAGGTCGCAGAAAAGCAATTGTCAGCGAGATCTTATCACTGTTCAACAGGATTTGAATTGGCGATAAAGCCCTAATGGGATAAAAATAAATACTAACTACATCGTCACCTGTACGCCGTAACGGTGCTTCGCTGGCTCGCGACTACCACTAGTCGCGCGTGGGCTGAGTATACCGCGAGAAAGCCCGCCCCTACGCGGATTCGAACCGGTGACCTTATGAATGTAAGCCAGGCGTGTAGGCCAAACGACCACCGCTCAGCAAAGTCCCAATTGCATGGGGATAATAGATCATTGTCTCGGTCCATGAGACTCCCGCGAGGATTGCCCCAATTACCGCGTGATTTCGTTGATCTCTATTGCGTCCGAGAGTTTCGTGTCTGTTCTACTCCACAGGCTTTCAGCGACTAGCGTGAGCGTTTCCCGAGAGGAACAATCGGGTTTTCGTCCAATCTGAGGTTGCATTGACCAAATCTTCACACTCCGCCAACTTCCTGAACTCCGTCACGTCCACGGACGGAAAACCACCGTAGTGTTCTTAGACGTCCGGGCGGCATTTGACTCAGTAGATAGATCTGCGGTATGGAACCGTCTAGTAAGGAAAGGTATGCCAGACAAGTTTGTGACCATTCTGAAGGAACTCTACAGTCACACGTCCGGCAGTGTCATAGTTTACGGATCGTTTTCCACTTGTTTACTATCACCGGCGGCGTGCGCCAAAATTGTCCCATTTCTCCTTTCCTCTTCAATTTTGTCACTGAATATGTTCAACGGGCATTGAAAGGCCCTAAAAACTGCGGTATTAAGCTTCTTCCAGGAGACGGAGTCGCGGACTTGGACTACGCCAATGATAATGCTTTGCTTGAGGACGATCCATAAGTCGTCCAGAGCGCTTTGAACCGCTTAGCGATGGAGGCGTCTAAGTGTGGCCTGTGTTTCAGCCCTGACAGATGTAAAATACTATTCCAGGATTGCCAGATACCCGTGCCTGCCCTCACCATTGCTGGTGACGTCCTGGAACAAGCTCACTGTTTCACTTAGCTAGGGAGTCGTGTCACAGCTGGCGGCGGTGTTGGAGATGAGGTCTCATAACGGATCGCAAAAGCTTGCCTTGCATTCATCAAACTGAAATACTTATGGCGGTGTCGCGTCGTCTCTCAACCTCAATGGCTGGGTATACATTGCCTCTGTCCGTGCTATCCTCTTTTGCGGCTGTGAGACCTGACCAACTCACTCGGAAGACATAAAAGTTTGTCAGTTTTTGACAATCGTTATCTGCGTAGGATTGCTCGCGGGTGGTGGCAGCATCACGTGAGCAACACAGAAGTCCGAGAGCGAGTGTTTGGTGCAAATAGCCCATGCCTCCAAACCGTTATTCACTAGCACCGCATGCGTTGGCTCAGCCACCTATTGCGCATGTCAGCGTATCGCCTTCACCATGGAGTGTTATTTGCCCAACCTGGAAGCGTTTGGAAAATGTGCCGCGGTGGACAACCAATGACGTGGAGAAGGAGCATGCAGAAGGCAACCTCAAGCTCAGCATCCGTCGGGCCGGTCTGCCTACCAGGATGGGAACCAGGTAACTCGGACTGCCAGTGGTTAGAAACGTTGGAGGTGATGGCGTGCAACAGACATTAGTGGTGACAGTGTTCAACCACATTATCTCTTAGTTAGTCTAATCTAATATAAAAACTCCAAAAGAAAAAACTCAGAACGGCTTACGTAAAACCCTAAGAGTTTGTTTTCTTCTCATGTTGCACTTTGTTTCCCCCTTTTTTTCCTCATGCTTAGAATGGCACATTGTCTGTAGCCAGACTGTGATTATGTATGTATATATATATATATATATATATATATATAATGTGTAATAATGGTGTTGATACTCTGCGTTACTTACACAGTTCAATTTAACCTGCGTTTGCTCAACCCACTAGAGTTTCTCCAGTAACACCATCGTGATGCATCTCATTTGCTCCATTCTTTTCTGAATCCTTCGAGTTTCTGAAGCTGTCTCCTATGTCTATGACGTCAGACATAAACCAACACTATACACATTTCCTGTGCCTTTTCTCTCTACAGGAGAGTATGTTAAACGGCCGTATACATCCATCGGGGCAAGTGGAAGGCTTCACTTTGGAGTTGGGGGCCAGCGGATCATTTTTCCCCACACATGAGCGAATTCCGTTGAAGACGTATTTCTTCGATTTGTCCGACGACAATAAGCCCTCGCCATACCTTGCTTACGCTGATTTGTGCCATTTACGCAGTGGCAAAGGGTACCATCTTCCGTCAAAGGGTTCGGTGCAAGTGAGCGCATTTTACACTAAATTCTTATCGAATCCTGTGTATTCTGATCTAAGCACACCCATTACTATGCCTTTTCTATTCCTTCTCTGCTCGTGCATCGCTTTCCTCCCTGATTAACACGACGTCAACTGAACGAACCAAACCCAGTCCAAGTGTTGTGATAAATCTTCAGTGCTAATCATGTTCCCTTTCTTGCTGACCATCTGGTTTTCACAAACTAGTTTATCTCACTTTTGCTATGTGTTACTCTGTCGCTGGGCCCCGCTGTTTGATTATTTGAGCTCACTCCCCGTTGGTTATGATATTATTCTCACTGCTGCCTGTTCCTCCTCCATACTGAGGATCAGTTACTCATGTATTCATAACACTGTCTCAGTTACCATATACAAACAAAGCGCCTGCGTCCACCTGCTGATCATCCTCCCTTTGGTTAGTTTGTGGCGCGCATTCACTAGGGAACCGGGTATTAACGTGACGCGATCGTTTGTGTATCGCAGTAATCCACTGAACTACACTGAGTTACACCTTCCATGTGCATCCTTGGCTACCAACCCAAGTAAAAAAATGGCTAAACTTACTTCGAATTCAATGTTAACGTCTTCCTTGTCGTAGGTTGAATAAAGGTTCATACTTCTCCCACTCCAAACTCAGCCATCGGAAAACAACATTTAGAGCGCATGAGCTCCACTTTATGTGCACTATGGGTTGCCTCTGACGATGCGTGAACACCAATCTTGTTTACTGGTTTCCTTCTGCTTTCCTGAATTGGAATAACCCACGGTCCTTTTCTTGTGAACCAGCTCTCGCAGGTATGCCCTTTACCATGGTCGAAAAAGATGTATGAACTGTTCTGAATCTTACAAGGCTACGTGTTTCAGGTCTGTAACAGTGCTCAGTAGAACTCGATACTCACGGTGCTATACTGACACGGTTTCCTGCTGTGGTGCTGGTCAGATTCTTGATTTAAAGGCTGGAAGTTTATACCCTCTTGAACAGAAACCTCTCCGGGTATTGAGAACTGCCGTTTGCGCTCTTTCTTTTTACTGGTTGCCATCCTTTCAAGCTCCTTCTTCCCTGCTTAACAGCTTATCACACACTGCGCTCATTGCTGGCAATGCCTCCTGACAAAGGATGTTTTCACACTGATTCCCTTATTTTCCCAATTCAAGTCAACAAATCGGTCCACTCCCTTTCTTCACCTTTTTGACATCGATCTGCGCTGTCTGCGAGACACCTATACGCAATTTCGGTTACCTCTTCAAACACCTACCCTGCGCTTGATGATATATCGATCACAGTTGCATGTCGAATACTTCTACCTACACCTGATGCGTTCCGGTGTTCGTTTGCCCACAATTAACGCGCACTGTTTTGTTTGGCTTTAGGAAACGATTGTCAGTAAGGTAATTTTAATCTATCCGAAAAGCCTTATCTGTTGGATATCTTTTAGTGTTCACCAGACTTTTTGATCGGAAATTGAAGGCCACCTCGGTTCCACCACCTAGGATAGGACTGGGCACTCATTTAATGTTTCCATACAAGTTCGATTTCGGTCACGGAATAGTGGGAACTTCCGCAAATCTGGCCGGACTGATAACGTTGTTTCCGAATGACTCGCTTCATTTTTGGCTTATGTTGCAACCACGTATGCAGCGGTTACTAATGCAGTAGACGTTTTGAAGCCAATACAAACCTGGTAAACTTTATCTGTCGGACTCGGTCACAACACAACGGCTTCCTGATTTTATGCTACAGCACTAATCCGCCTATGCTTATCAACAGATTGGCAGAAACTGCTTCGACTTCTTTCTGCATTTCGGTCTTCTTTGATTGGCGTTACAGTGACTGGCTTGTTTTGGACTCCAATCGTATGTCGTTCCTACGTTCATCGTCTTCACGTTTTAGAGTAACGACCGTCTATTGATCTGGATGTCGCCTATTTCACTCCTGCTTCGGACGTACTCAGGAGCGGTGTGTAGTGGTGCTTTCTTGTAGTGCACAGCGTATTTGGGGAACATTTGTTGTAACATTGATCCAAGGCGTGAACAACGTGGTTTTGTGTTTAGACTAATCCTCCAGAATCGAGGTGTGTGTGACGACGCAATTTCCATCGCGAATTCAGTCGTTAGGTGACAGAGGATGCAGTGATGGGTGAACCGCTTTCCTTGCACCTCGTCCCCACGGTCGTGTCGTGAGCGCATGGACTGCACACTGATTTTGTTTGGTGTTTTCTAGATGACTCATGCAGATGTCAACTAAGACTAGCTCACTTAAGTCTCGCTGGTCACGCAGTCAGTGTTACTGCACTAGGTCCCTGTTGTAACTTAGACCTCTCCTTACGCTTACCTTTGAGTGGTCACATGAGTTCACGCAAATCAGGTCAAAGAACACTCCTAGTATATTGTTGCACACCATGCTAAACAAGTGAAGCGTGAACCATGAGTGGAGCAGCTACAACGATCTAATGCAATGTGTTCGAGAAGCTACTGCTACTCAAGCGCACTAACAGACCGGCTGCTACAAACTTGATTGGGATAAACACTTTCAGCTTAGAAAATGTTCCGACGGTTCTGGTTATTAGCCCGTGGTCCCCTAATGCCATGGCAGTAGGGCTAGCCGTGGGGGTACTGGCTGTCGCGCACTTCGTAGTTAGAGCGTGCCTTGTGAGCCGTTAAAATTATCGGGAAACCAATTTTTACCAACGCCCCTGCTCTTAATATATTCGTAGTGCTAGATTCAACGAATTCTGTTGACTGACATGCGAGTATGAACCCCCAGAGTGTTTTCGGAGTATGCTTGACAGATGCACGCATAGTTCCGGTCACGGCATCTTTGCCTACGTTGCAGAATATCTAATACAAGTATATAAATATTTTATTCTCGAACGCTTCGAGGCACGCCTTTTCAGGCATGGTATATATAAACACCGAAACCTGGACTGACTACCTAACCAAGCGCAACGATTGTGTCAAACTTGTTCGTGAAGAAAAATTGAATCACTAACTGGAGTTGTGCTCCAATCGTAACCTACTTTAAAGGCATCTTAACAAACTCCGCAAGGTACAACTAGGCATCCCACTTCTAAACATCGCATGCGAGCACACACTAACTGCGCAAGAAGCAGGCACTACTCCTAGACATCAATTTGCTTGTATTTTTCAGGACCCAGTACCATCTCATGCAGTTTTCACGTAAATCCCGTCGCATCCTCGGATGTGCTGAAGCGTCTGTTGTCACTACGCGAGTACAGTTCACCTGGTCCGGATAACACCATCGCGACAAGACTGAGCAGATTTCAAGCAAGAGGTACGAAAGTTTATGTGCCTGGATAACATAAGACGCCTTTTCAACATCTGTGATTCTGATGACAACCTTTTTGAGACCGGCCCCGATGGGGCATAGATCACATTTTGGTCTGCTCTGGCGCAACTTTTTACTGCGCTCAACTAGGCTTCATGACAGGAGCATCTTGGGCTCACAGGTCTTCCCCATACTTTGCGGTCCATGTCACACCACGTGAGAGATCTCGGCCGGATCAGTTGCATGCATCTTACAGATGTTTGGACTGCTAATCCGACCACAAAAGGTATTCAGCCTATCCTAGTAGTAGCTAAGCGCTTTACTGGCTCCCACCGACACTTAGTTAAATAGGAAGTCTTAAAATAGTAGACACTACCGCAAAGGCAACCTGGAAACACTAACCGGTAGCTCAAATCCTTTGAAAGCTCCTCCTCTACGTCCAGTTTCTTACTGCTCAACAGATCAGCACGTAAAGCAGCTTTGTACTATTGAATGGGAGCATCGTAAGCCTGTAGACACGGACCAGGTAGGATATTGCATAGCAATGGGGAAGCAATCCGAACGGACAAACTTTACTTCACTTCTTCCTTCTCTTCTACACTTTGGTTCCTTCGTCTCCATCTTTACCCCTTAGTATTTTCCAAATACCTAGTCCACTTGGTCTCCTGCGAATACTTATACTTGTGACCCATGAGTCACGTCTACTAAAAGCATTTTAACAACATTAAGCCTCATGTGAAATGCCAGGTTCTAGCGTTGTTGTCCACACATATAGTGCACCCGTAAGTTACCATTTATCTGTCTAAAATAGTCGTATAAATTGCCTGCTTTATAGGCATTTCTACTAGCCGACGTAATCGGCATCTACTGGTTGCCCATAACCGATGCCCTCCCCTAGGTTTAAGTACTCGCTACTTTACACCGCTGATTATATAACAGGGCCACTTACCCACCTCGAAGGCAATATCACCATAACCTATATTCAGGTATTTACTCTTCACTTATGCTTTCTTGGTCCGTACATTTAGTTTTATCTGAGTTATACGTATGCCTATCACTATCGGAAACGCTGGTGGACAGGCATTATAAAAAACCAGATCCTTCTCTTCAATCCTTTATGCTTGCACAACAATTTTTTCGGATTCCCTTTCTCTGGCAAGAAGCTAACCATGCGGAAGTGAGGCCCCTGTCACCTAGAAAGCTAGACACACAGATATTTTGACCACCACTTCTTCTTTCCTTGGCCGTTCCTACGTAATTTTAACCCTTACCTGGCTCCAAAGCCTACCATACGTAATGCGTAATGGTGGGTGAACAACCAGCTCCCACTTGTTTTCCGTTATCTTCTCTGCTTGCGTTATATTATTGTTCATTCATTTTGCCTGACAGTATGGAAGCTTCCTATCAGGAAACCTCCAAGTTAATAGCTGTTGTGATCTCCCAGTCTTCTATTACCTTACACTGGTGAATATCACTTGCACTTGCATCGGACTCCCAACCAAGAGAGTTAGAGCTCAAAATAGCAACGCGATGCAGAAATGGTGTGCTTTAACACATGAGGCCCAATAATCCGTCACAAATGAGAAAGTGTAACCTCTATAAGATGAGGTGATCATGCCTAACCAAAGCGGTATTCGTGGTATTTCCCACCTGAACGCATTTCGCCAATTTTTTGGACACCTATTTCTCTATTAGCAATAGAAGACATCTCTAGCTCATTAGCATTGGTGGCACATCCATTAAGATATATAACATAACCTCAAAGTGCTGAAACTGATGATGTTTCTCCAGGGAACGATTGCGTTATTCTGGTCCAACAACACAGGCACTTGCATCCGACTCTGTAGCAGTCTGGAGATTCCCCGGTTTGCTTGTGTAAAATTTTAACCAAAATTCTATAATTGTACACTTAGGCAACCGGTGTGGTATGTTGAACTGATTGCTGAGTTTGAATGCTTTACTTGCTCATCGCCATTTTTGCTTGGCGCTCGCTTCGGTTGCAACGCGCGACTGCTCTGTGTGCTGTGTTTGCTCCGTTTCCCTAGCTAGAGCGTCCACGGTGTCGTTCGTTTATAGCTAGCTAACAGGGAATCTTTTGCTGAACCAATAAAAGTTTCCCTGCAACTCGATCTGTCTTCTGGAATCGCTCTCTGGGCTCCCGGAATAGGCAACCCTCTAAATTGGTGACCCCGGATCCGGAACAATCTCAACGCCGGATATTTCGAACTTTTCTCCGGTGAGCTCGTTCCATTTATTTTTCATATTTTCCGGTTTTATTTTTGCATACGGTAGCCTATTTTTTCGCGTCATTTTTTTCAAATCATGGAATCTGTAGACCATAAGGTAGAGTCTATGCTTAGCGTTGTATCTCTCTCCGTTCCACCTTTTTGGGACATGGATCCTCTTTTGTGGTTCGCTCATCTTGAGGCTGAGTTTTATAACCACAGAATCACTTCCGACTACGCGAAGTATTGCAAGCTCCTGTCCTATCTCCCCAAGGAGATATCAACGCAGGTTCGTGACGTTATCCTTTCTCAGACCGATAACCGCTATGAGGCTCTCAAGGAAGCCACGATCAAGCGTGTTATGCCCTCTGAGAAAGTTTGCCTGCAGCAGCTTTTCAGGGATCTGCAACTGGGCGACAAACTGCCCTCAACCCTGCTACGAGACATGCAGCAACTCCTTGGTTCTTCAACCATGGATGAGACGTTACTTTGCGAACTATGGTTACAACGGCTACCGGAAAACACGCAAGCGATTCTCGCTACCGTGAGCTCCGTTTCGCTCACTCAACTAGCAGATTTAGCGGATCGAGTTAGTGAACGATCACAGCCACAAGCCGACGCCAGCAAGGTCAATGCCGTCGCTTCCCAGGGCACTTCTATCACTGGCTTACAGTCAACCATAGAAGTCCTGCAAGCACAAGTTGCGACACTTGGTCGCCAGGTGCTGCAGCTTACTATGAACCCTCGTCGTCATAGCCGATCAAAGTCGCCCTGCAAACGTTCTAAGTCTAACAACAGGCAGGCTTGCTGTTGGTACCATCAGCGTTTTGGTACCGCAGCTCGTAAATGTGTCAAGCCTTGCAACTTCGACGAGAAGCAGGGAAAACTTCGCGGCCGGTCCGTAACGGCGACGGACGCGACTGGCCAACACCAAAGTCGTCTCATCCGCGTTAGGGATTTAACTTCTGGCACCGAGTTTCTAGTAGACACTGGTTCCGAAGTAAGCGTTATACCCCGTAGCCCAAATGAGGTCGTCTCACCATCGCCGACCTAGCTGCGTGCCGCCAATGGCACACCAATCGCAACTTTCGGCGAAAAGTTGCTAACACTCAATTTAGGCCTCCGGCGAACCTTTCGCTGGCCTCTCATAATCGCTGCTGTGCCTTTCACCATCATAGGCACGGACTTTCTCCAACGCTTCAACCTCATCGTCGACGCTAAAAGGAAGAAGCTTATCGACTCTAGGACACAGCTCAGTGTTATCGGGACTAGCGCCAACGTGGCTGCTAGCACTCCCATTCGTGTCCTACCTCAAGCTTCACAGCCTTTTCTAGAACTTTTCAGCAAGCATCCTAAACTCGTTCGCGTCCTGAACGACTTGCCTCCTGTGACGTCGAAAGTCATGCATTACATTTGCACTAAGGGCTCACCTGTTTCGGCCCGCCCTCGCCGACTAGCCCCGGACAAGCTCAAAGCTGCTAAGGAGGAATTCGAGCAAATGCTCGAACTGGGAATAATCCGCCCGTCCAAAAGTCCATGGGCATCACCATTACACATGGTGCCTAAGAAATCCGGTGACTGGCGCCCCTGTGGTGACTACAGGGCACTTAACAAAGTTACCGTCCCGGATAAATACCCCATTCCGCACATGCACGACTTGACCTTAGCTCTAGCTGGCAAGTCTATCTTTAGCAAAGTCGACCTAGTTCGCGCCTATCATCAGATACCTGTCACGCCAGACGACATTGCTAAAACAGCAGTCATCACGCTATTCGGCCTATTCGAGTACCTCAGAATGCCTTTCGGCCTCAGCAACGCTGCTCAAACTTTTCAGCGTTTCATTCATGAGGTAACGCGAGGACTCGAAGGCATTTATCCTTATCTAGATGACATTCTTATAGCGAGCTCTTCTGATGAAGAACATCTTCATCAACTCGACGCTCTCTTCCAACGCTTAACACAGCACGGGGTTACCGTCAACCCCGATAAATGCGAGCTTGGCCAAAGTTCCATCGACTTTCTTGTCTACCGCATATCTGCCTCTGGTATCGAAGCTCTGCCAGACAAAATCCAGGCACTGAAGGACTATCCTGCTCCCAGTTCCTTCAAACACTTACGCCGATTCCTTGGCCTGGTCAGCTATTATAGACGCTTTATTCCTAACTGCGCGAGTATTGTTCAACCAATGACTGACTTGCACCGCGGTAAACAACGGTCTTTTCATTTTCCAGACGACGCTAACTTGTCTTTCGAGAAGCTCAAAGACGCTATCTCTAACATAGCGCTTCTCGCCCATCCAGACACACCTGCACCACTCTCCCTGACAACTGACGCCTCTGACACTGCCATCGGTGCAGTTCTTCAGCAACTCATCGACCATCGATTGATACCTCTAGGTTTCTTCTCAAAGCGCTTACAACCTGCCGAATCGCGATACAGCACCTTCGGTAGGGAACTGTTAGCTATCTACCTAGGTATCCGACATTTCCGTCATTATCTCGAAGGTCGAAATTTTACAGTCTTCACCGACCACAAGCCATTGATCTACGCAATCAATGACGCAACAGACAAGTATTCTCCGCGGGAAACTAGACACCTAGACTACGTTTCTCAGTTTACGACAGACGTACGTCATGTCTCAGGTGCTCTCAATCCCGTCGCGGATGCGCTTTCACGCATTCAACAGATCAGCTTATCGCCTAGCACCAACCTTGATCTATCCGCTATGGCTGCTGCCCAACAAGCTGATCCCGACATACGCAAGCTACGAAGCAACACCACTGAGACGATCACCATTGATCGACTCAAGCCAGCATTCTTCGACAAGTCTGACTCTTCGGTGCAGCAAGCACCTTCACAGCCTGTGCCATCACAGCTGGCACCGCAACCTTAGACGAGTCAGTCCGGTCCAGCAGAACCGACAACCCCAACCGACAGCACCCCTACTCGCCCTACTATCAATCGACGCGGTAGGAAGCTCAAACATAAGGTTCGTTTTTCAGACTTTGTGAGCTCTTACTATTTTACGTAGAACGTGCCTTTAAAATTTTCTGCTCTTACCAAACTTTTTGAAAATCCACAAAAAATGATCAAAACCTTTTGAAACTGCCAAAAAGAGCAAAAAACTTTTTGGAAAACCCCAAAACAGCTTTGCACGTTTTTCGCTTTGCACACTTTGTGTATTGCTATGCATTTATGCTGCTTTTTCATTTGCTTTCCAAATACACCGTCGGTTGGTTGCACCTCGGTTTCACATTTCGCTGGATCCCCGCACGTCAACTGCAAGTGGAACGAACTTCTAGCTCAACCGCACACGTGAACTTTACTAACTGTCCCCTCCACAAACAGTTTTTTACCGTTTCGACACCGTAGGGAGGACACGAGTGGGAGCCCGCTAGGGTCCGATTGCATGGTTCTCCCCCAGCAGCTGCATCGGGTTTCACAACCTGGTCTCGCAGAAGGCTGGCCCGCGACGGACAGTCCCCACGTAGATCGAAGGACTGCTTACACAGTCCCTTCTGGGAGAGGGCTATGTAGCAGTCTGGAGATTCCCCGGTTTGCTTGTGTAAAATTTTAACCAAAATTCTATAATTGTACACTTAGGCAACCGGTGTGGTATGTTGAACTGATTGCTGAGTTTGAATGCTTTACTTGCTCATCGCCATTTTGGCTTGGCGCTCGCTTCGGTTGCAACGCGCGACTGCTCTGTGTGCTGTGTTTGCTCCGTTTCCCTAGCTAGAGCGTCCACGGTGTCGTTCGTTTATAGCTAGCTAACAGGGAATCTTTTGCTGAACCAATAAAAGTTTCCCTGCAGCTCGATCTGTCTTCTGGAATCGCTCTCTGGGCTCCCGGAATATGCAACCCTCTAAAAATCTTAGCTAAGAGAAATAGAGCTCTAAACTAGCAACTTAATGCACAGTCGTGTGCTTTAGCACCCGTGGCCCACCAATCAGTCATGCTTGAGATGGCGCGACCCCCAAACGAAGTGGTATTCGTGTCTAACCAAAGCGGAACCCAAGGTGTTTCTCACCTGGACATATTTTTTTGAATTTTCTCACATTAGTTTTTTACTTATCACTGGAAGACTACCCTGGCTCATTAGTGTCAGTGATACAACCATAATGAGGTATAAAATAGCCTCAAAGAGTTGAAGCTGGTAATATTTCTGTAGAAAATGCTTGCGTTATCCTAGTTCAGACGGGGCAAATGAGTTTTATGTTCCCTTGTATTATCTATATGGACTCAGCTCATGCGGCTTTGGTATAATTTTACCATCCACATCGGAGCATTAAAAGGGTTGAATTCCACATTCATAGTGGATTCTGCGGCCCAATATACTCTGAAAATCGCACATGGTCGCATTCTGGCTGTGGGCTAGCTACACCATATCCTGTGCTGTTATACCTATATAGTAATTCTTACAGCCTACCTAATATTTCCCTAAAACATTTCCGTCTGTTTTCCCAATTTTTACTACGTTTACTGAGAAAGTACGCTTTTCGGCCCACTGCGTCATGCTTTGCTACTGCAGCGAATTACACGTTATCTTAGGCACTCCCAGTTACTACTCCATATTCGGAACTTATTACGCCTAGCCGTTTTTGTATTATTTCTTTCTTTTTTCTGTAGCTGCTTCCAAAGCAGAACGTGAATTTAGCGGAGGCTCGCAAATGGCGCTATCCGCCGCCGACCGCTAAAAATGCAAATATCTCCATAACCACTGCACCTAGCTTAATTATTTTATCTTTGTCGTAACCAGCGCCTAGGGTTTGTCCTAGACCGCCCATTGTTGTCCCGTTTCAGTTAACATTTCGGTTCCAAAACGGCGTTGATTCCGCTTGTTTGGATTTACACTTTGAAATTCGCGCCAGGTTTGCGTTTCTGGTATGCTGTTTCTGGGCTATATTTTGGCTCCATTTTCCAATATTAGTGTATTTTCTAGTTAAGTGGGCAGGCCTTTCAGTCGCACTTTTCTAAGAAAGGCTAAATTGTTAGCCACTACTGTTGTTTCCTTTGTTTCCACCCTCCACTTTTACGATCTAATTTTGGCTTGCTTATTCCTTTCCATGAGCCCGCTACTAATGGATGCTCGAAATGCGGTGATGTGACCAAAGAAAATGCATCAAATTTCCTCTAGTGGTGCATTTTCCATCGAAAATAATACAAATTATTGGCATAATAGATTGATAGTTTACTAATGGAATCAGGCACCTCAAGGTTTGGCAGCGGTAGCCGGTGAAAAGCGCAGAATTCGTACATAAGGTACGGAGACCCAAACTACTGCCTTCAAAAATGTCGAAGCCTACGAAACGTTTGTATTCATCCCTGATTTGTTGTTCGGAAAAAAAACACGATCAAAAGCAGTTGTTAACGATATTTCTTCCATGCATGAGCATGGATGTTATGTACAATTTGATATGATTCCACGCAGGAACAGCATCTAGCGCTTGTCTAGAAATATACCTATATTTATTTATAATATTGAGGAGACCGCTCCTTAGGTTACCCGGGTCAAAGGAGAATACGACTTTGATATCATCGGCGAACAAGTACGCCTTTCCATATTCAAAGACTTGAAATACGTCGTTGATGTAAAGTAGGAAGAGTATAGGGCCCAGTACACTTCCCTGGAACACACCACGCGTAACTGGTTTCGGTGAGGATTCAAAGTGTCCTAGTCTCACCGACTGTGTTCGACAGGAGAGATAGGAAGAGAACCAAGTATGCAACTGGTCCGATATACCGCAAGAAGCCAATTTAGTTAGTAGTCCATTATGAGGAACTCGGTCGAAAGCTTTTTTCATGTCCAAGAAGATGATGATCAGAGCTTTCCTGCAATCAACCATAGTGGTAACATTGTTTAGGAACTCCAGCTGGCATGTTTGACAGGATTTAGACAGGAGAAATCCACTTTGGGATTTGTTGATGAGGTTAAGATGTGCCAAGAACCGTAGGAGCTCTTCCTTGATGACCCTTTCCATCACCCGTGAAGCGAATGGGGTGTGACTAATGGGCCAGTAGTTTTCAATCTTTTGACGACTTCCTCTTTTGTGTCTTGGCATGACTACTGGATGTTTCCAAGCAGCGGGAAAGGTTCCATGTTTCATGGGAAGGGTAAAGATGTTAAGGAGTAGAACGGCGATTTTCAGGCCACCTAGAATTAGCAGAGCCGATGGGAGGCCATCAGGTCCGGCACGAAGGATAATTTGAGGGCTTGAACTTCTCGAGTAATGGTACACAGGTCAATTGGTACTGCGCGTAAAGCAGCAGGGGTGCAACTAGGTATATTAAGGGACAGGATCATGTTGGCAGAGGTGAAAGAGTCGCAGAAGTAGCGGTCCATGACCTCAGATAATTCAACTTGGTTACTGTTAACTGAGATTTCTGGACGAATAATCGAGTTAATGGAATTCGAAGCGGGGTTGCTTCTGCGCCGGTAACGGACGAGACAACCAGCGGGGTGGCGGTTGACTTATCTATGTCTGGAACGACTTTGGTGCACCCGATTTCGAACTGTTATCTATAGGTGACCCTGAAAACGCCATCTGGATCCGGACGACAGGAGTTCAACCTGACCTCCTTATCGGTTGCGTGTACAACCCTCCACACACATCTCGCAAAAGGATTAATAAACACATTGAGCTTTTTACTGAAATCTCCCTAATGCCCCCACGTCGCAAAATAGTGGGTGGCGATTACAATATGCCACTTATCCCCTGGAAAGACCAGGTTGCCCCCCGCAGATACAGAAGATTCGTCGACACCTTCCACGCTACTAACTGGACCCAACACGTTCACGATCACACCAGGCTTTCTAACACCCTACATTTAATCTTCGAGCAAGGTGTCTCCGATGCTGTCGCTGGTATATTAGATAACATACATGGCTGCGACCACAAGGCAGTCAAACTCATGTTTACACTTTCTACTCCACACTGCGCCACTTCTTCTGTCAAAGAGTTTTGAAAGTTTAACCATATCAACTGAGACAGGTTTGCAATCTTAGTGCAATCTGCGAATTGGGACAACTTCTTTTCAGCTACCGATGTAGACGCAGCTGCACACATCCTATACCGAAATCTCTTCAGTTGCCTAGATGTGATAGCCCCACTCACTTGCAGAAGCCACTTAAAGATGACAGCAAAATCAGCCAAAGCCAACGGTGTACTTAGGAAGATCAAAAATATGCGCCAGCGATACTCCAGAACTAAGGAATTTCCCATCCTTGTTCGCATGAGTGAAATCCTAACCAACTGGCAAACTGCGCAGGAATCAGCCAAAATTGCTGAAGAAGATGTTGCCCTTCAATCCAACAATAAACCAAATTACTCGGTCAACTAATCCGACAAAGAAGCAATCAAAATTCTACGCCTTTTGACTCACTCAGGCTTTTCGACACATCCATTATTAGCGATCCATCAATAATATGTGAGACCCTCAATGGATACTTCTGCAATTCTTTCACTGACGCTAACGGAACCGCGTCTGCTTTGCCTGCTAAGCGCACCAATGACTCACTCGACATTATTAAGTTTGACGTGCGTTTATCACTCAAGTAATCAGCAGAGTCAAATGGTCATCACATCCTGGTCCCGATGGTCTCCCCTCTGCGTTGCTGATACTCGATGGCCAGGACATTCCAGTTCTACTTCTCAACCTGTTCACGCTTTCCATGACATGGAAACATGCCACCGTCAGCCCCAAACACAAAAAAGGCAGTCAGCAGAACATGGAAAATTATCGCCCCATCAGCCACACTCTTATAGCTTCAAGAATAATGGAACAAATAATCAAAGAAACCACGCTCACCTTCCTGCTTACTCGTAACCTCATCAATCGACAACAACATGGATTTCTGCCGTCTAAATCCTGTCAGACCTGCCAATTTGAGTTCCTTAACCATGTAACTCAACAGATTGACAACAAGCAAGCACTAGCCATCATCTTCCTTGACATGACGAAAGCCTTTGGCAAAGTGTCACATACGGAACGCTTGAGGAAGCTGGAATCACACGGTATCTCCGGCAAACTGCACCCTTGGTACTCACTATATCTTGCAGCTCGCTCACAATGAGTAATCGTTAGGGACTTTATGTCACTTCCAAAACCAGTCAAAAGTGGCGTAATTCAAGGTAGCGTTTTAGGCCCTCTACTTTTCCTGCTCTATATCAATGACGTGTTCCAGGTTTTCAAACATGAGATTCCCTACCTATTTGCCGACGACATAAAAATTGTCTTCCCATTTCATCCGTCCAACTTCCACACCGCCACCTCACATATACAATATGACTAAAGAGCGCCAACTGCATGGTGCGACACATGGAAGTTGGCATTCACACCAGCAAAATGCAATTTCCTTACATGCAGATGCACCATGCCACCCAATACCATAATGCTGCAAGGCACGCCGTTAGAGAACTGCCTAACAGTGCGTGAGCTCGGTGCGCACTACTCCTGTTCGCTGAACTTCGCCGAACAAGTAGCTAATTCCGCAGCTAAGGCACGCTCTCTCATTGAATGCATCCTCAAAACCATGACAATAAGGGAATCTAGAACGGTGCTCTACAAAACATGTGCCCGGCCTCTGCTAGAGTACTGCTCTATAGTATTCACTAACCTCAGCAAATGCGACAGAATAGCCCCCGAGAAGGTTAAGCCTACCTTCACAAAACGCCTCTTAGGGCACTCAAGTCTAAGCTGCCGTGGTCTGTGTAACACACTTAAGCTCGACCAGTTATGGCTGCGCCGACTGACAACTAACCTCGCTTTCCTATACTCACTCATTAACAATATCATTGGGATCCAACTAACCCCTGTCTCAGACTCATCTATCACTTCGTACCCCCTACGTGATAGACCCCACTCCATTATCCTACCAAGAACGCGCAGCAGTATTCGCTTTAACTTCTACCTCAACAGATAAGCACACGTATGGAATAAGTTACCTCTCACAGTAAGGGTATCTATGAATATAAACCAGTTCCGCTTCTCTATCAGCAAATACCTCTCTGTCACACAAGTTTCCAAACTACTGAATATCAACTGTCCCGGAGAGGAGTTTTTTGAAACTGGACCAGACCACTTATATTCGCCTCTTCGTACCATTCCACACTATCCCCTTTCCGACTCTTAATATTTCTATCAGCTTGCTTCCTCCAACACTCCTTCAAGTCTTCCATCACCTAGACACTAGCCACAGGATATCGAATGCCTACGCATCCGCTCAAACCGCCCACATCTGGCTAGTTCGAGATATTCGCCTCTAGCTAATCGCATCAACCTAACTGGCTACCACCTAGTGGGTGAAGCCGGCGTCAAATACATCTGTTGTTTGTTGCTTTATTCTGGGACACGTTAATAACCCACTAGAAACTAAAAGGCTTCACCGATATGCCATTGCCAGCCGTCGATACACTCCCTCCTTTAGTACCATTATCAGTTATTCGTATTATTTACGTCATCACTTTTCAGCTGCAGCGAATCATTGTAGATAGCATACCTTTTTGAGCTAGGAGCCACTCATTATCTCTCTAAAACTTAAATTCACGGTAAATTCGAATAAGTCGAAAATTTTTGGTTGGCTATTCAGTTGTTGCTATAGCGCTTCCATTAACCCTATCATACGGTTTGTGATATTTAATTATATCACACCGTCATCTTATAACCGTACATCGGGTTTTCTTTTGAACATTTTGTCCAAGTCATCACTTGTAGCGTTGTGGTATAGGGCTCCATTTTTCTGTATCATGGTACCTAAACGTCTCGCAGCTATAAGACGTAACAGACAAAGAGTGAAACCGGCTACGGTCCCCACTGTTAAAGACAACTCGGCTTTAGCGGATGTGGGCGATGTCCAACCCATGGACCAAATTGACACCATTGTGGTGGCCAATAGTTCCAGCAAAGTGATTGGTAATATAGAGCTGGTAAATCAGGCATCAATTCCTGACATAGCCACTATCATTCCATCCCAGGAATGTAAGGTCATGCTTAATGACCCCCTTAATGAAGCGATGCTAAAAGTACACGCACTTGAAAATCAAGTGCATTCGCTAACAAGCGACATGCTGAACATCAATGAGATCTTGATAAAGGTGATGCCCTAGTACACCTATCGGGCATACTAAAGCCGCAAAACTCATCAGATCTAAACCAACCTGGTATGCTTCTGAACGTAATTGCCAACGAGGCAAAAGAGCGTTTGCGCCGCGCCAGTAATGCCATACTATTTAATGTCCCTGACCGGTTTCCACTTGGAAATTTGCTACGTAAACTTTTAAACGTCCGCAAATTGCCGTTAGATTGCTGCACTGCTAAACGATTAAGAAAGATTCCCGGACGCACTTGTCCTGTCATGCTTAGTATTATAGGTCCTGAGCTTGCAACACGCTTCATGGCCTCCAGCTTTCTCATCAAACAACGGGTTAATTTCGGGGTTCTACAGATCAGAGAGGATATGACCCCCTTGCAAAGATCGATGGTACGTACCTCTACATCAACATCTAACATAAAAGCCCGACCCAAAACTAATGATGAATCGCTTGTCACATGCTTTACACCACTGTGTACTGTTGATCTAGATGCATTACAACAACGACTGGATGTCTCCCTTAAAGTGATTACACCCAAATCGGGCTCAGAACAAGATACTGCAACGTTTGCAGAAAGCGAAACATTCAGAGTGTTATCGAACAGTGACTCTGATATGTGCGATACTGATACGGAACCAGCAACTCTATCTATCGCTTCGCCCATTACTCCCATCATCAGGAGTGAACGCAATAATGCAGAAGAATCTTGCGGAAATCCACCCATACCCTGTAATGAACGCCAAAGGTGTCTGTTGCCCACACCTACAATGAACCGAGCAAAGATCCGCAGGATCCACGTAACCCAGTTTCACAAAAATGTTAACAAGTATGAACCTGAGCACAGGATGGTACACGCCAACGCTTGGACTCATGCGAGGCAGCCAGTAACCGAAAAACCATCTTCCTCAAGGTATCAGTCGTCGATGGGGTCTGCGAACATGGATAAGCTACAACAGCCACGAGTAAACCGTTACCTACTTGAAGCTCCCAAGTTAGGAGCCCGCGCCCAGACTTACCAACAATTGCCCAACACACCTGGCTCGATACCATCTATTCCTGGCCATAGTTCTTACGGTACTCCCCATCGTACAAGAAGTACCAAAGCTGCAGGCGCCACTATAAACAACCACTTTCCAAAAGCTGGACAACCACAGTTTGTGGATCTACATGACATAACCGCACACAACACGGCCCCCTATACCACCGTCCCTTTTTTATGGGACACTACAGGGTATGGTCCACTGCACCCAACTCATCAAGAGCGAGCACCTGACCTACTTTATATCCGAAATCTTCTATGTTCATTACAGCCCCCTCCAAACCGCTGGTTTCAGCCATTCGGGTAGATCCAGCAATCCCCAAGTTTCCTCTTGGCATTTCGATGGCAAATATTCAGTAGTATCAAACTTTGTCATCCCCTGGTCACACATACGCGCAGCGTTCACCTAATATACGCAACTCTATCTTCCCCAACTCGCTGCCCCTTCTCTCCCACGAAAATGGAAATTGCCCACGTTAGCCCGCAGTCAACGCTCTCACATAGCGATCCGCTTTTGCCCTCAAAGTACATTGATGATCCTGTCTTTCCCCCATTGCGATGTTCCATCTAGCCACTCTCGGTCCATCCTAGGGACCACATTAGCCCCTCCATCTCCGTCTTATTACCACCAACCCAACCATGCACAGGAACTGACAATAAATTACCGCATGACCTACATGCCGACGAAAATAGTAATGCTCCTACTACAACAACCTCCTTACGTAGCAGTATAAGTTTCTGCGCAAAGGAACGAGCCGTTAGACCCATTACCTTACCAAAGCTTTATTTCGCAGTCGTCTAACAACTCCCTAGCGGACAACCTGTAGGATCACAATAACCTATATGGCAAGCCACCTCAGTGCACCTCCCCAGATCGCTGTGAGGTACTAACTGCAACAAGTGTATTGCCTGCACGTGAAACATCTGCATCACTCAATACTGACTCCTCCGTTATGACAAGCAGGGATACTACACTGGACCCAGACCTCACTCTCTCTAAGGACGTACGCAGTCGAACCTGCAGTATGCTCCTTATCAATGCAAGATCCATGAACCACAAAATGCACTACATCGGTCCATTTGTTCTTCTCTCCTCTCCACAAATCGTTCTGATCACAGAAACATGGCAATCCTCAAGCACCCCTGACAACAACCTAAATATCCCCGGGTACACCACGTTCTGCAATGGACGCAACAACCAACGCGGAGGAGGATGCCTTATTTACTTAAGGGATGACTTTGGTGCCTCTGAATTTGAGTTGTTACCAATTGGAGACCCAGAGGATTCAATCTGGATCCAGACCAATGGGGGTACACTTGACCTCCTTATTGGTTGTGTATACAACCCCCACATGCCTCAAATACCAAGATTAATGAACTAGTTAACCTCTTCAATGACGTCTCCACAATGTCCCCACGCTACAAGATAGTGGGTGGTGACTTTAATATGCCACATGTCTCTTGGAATGGCCAGAGTGCACCTCTCAAATACAGAGGCTTTGTTGACACAATCTATACGAACAATTGGATTCAACACGTCCATGTTCCGACGAGGCTGTGTAATACTCTTGACTTAATTTTTACGCTTGGCATCGTGGATGCTGTTACTAGCATTAAAGACAACATCCCAGGAAGCGACCATAAGGTAGTTCATCTATCATTTACGCTCTCTGTCTCATCCTATCGCTCAACTAGTCTAACTGGTGAATCGCGAATGTTTAAAAGCATTAACTGGGATAACTTTTCTCTGCTTGTCCGATCAGCTAACTGGGATACCTTTTTCTTGTCCACTGATGTGGACACAGCCACTCATGAACTCTACAACAACATCACCAATTGTCTAGACGTGGTCGCTCCGCTAATGCACAGCCGCAGGTCAAAACCGCTAAAGCGTTCATCCCATCTAAACAAGGTGCTGATGAAGCTCCGGAAAATGCGTCACCAATACTCTAAGACGCATGATTTCCATATACTTGTTCGCATGAACAGAGTCATAGACAACTGGCAGCACTCCCAGGTGATGGTTAAGCTAGCTGAAGAGCGCGCCGCCTATAACAGCAACAATAAAACCAAGTCCCTCACTCAGCTATTGAAATATAGAAACAATCGCACAGCAGCATCCATCACCTCCCTAAGACTCTCTGATGAGTCCGTAATCAGCGATCCTAAGGAACTAGCTGAGATTCTCAATCGCCACTTCTGTGATTGCTTCGCTGACATCAACCTGATGTTGCCAACTGCTGTGCCTAAACTTACCCACGACTCGCTAGACATTATTACCTTCGACCTACGTTCCATAACCCGAGTAATCAGATCACTTAAGCTGTCACTACACCCTGGCCCTGATGGTCTCCCATCTGCACTGCTGATACTCGGTGGTCAGGACCTTCCTGTTCTACTGCTTAACTTATTTACACTCTCAATGCAATTCGCCGTGTATCCAAACACGTGGAAGCATTCTATAGTCATCCCTAGACATAAACAAGGTAGCCGTCAAAACATAGAAAACTACCGCCCCATCAGCCATACGCCTATTGCCTCGAGAGTGATGGAAAGAATTGTTAAGGAGAACCTGCTGAACTTTCTGCTTAGTCGCAACCTTATCAATAGACAACAACACGAATTTTTACCGTCCAAATCTTGTCAGACTTGCCAATTTGAGTTTCTTAACAATGTGACTGCGCAGATTGATGCTAAACAAGCACTAGTCATTATCTTCCTTGATATGAGAAAAGCTTTTGACAGGGTGCCGCACGCGGAATTATTAGTAAAGCTAGAATCTTACGGAATCTCAGACCGCCTGCTCTCATGGTTCCAATCTTATCTCTCATCTCGCACGCAATCAGTAAAGGTGAACGAGTATATATCACTCCCCAAACCAGTCACAAGTGGCGTCTTTCAGGGCAGCGTACTAGGCCCACTGTTATTCTTGCTATATATCAATGACGTATTCCAGGTAATACAATATGGCAAGTCCTATCTGTTTGCTGATGACATCAAAATGGTGTTCTCCATTCACCCATCAAACATGCAAGCCGGTCTTTTCTAGCTTCAAAGCGACCTTAGGTCTCTGGATGTTTGGTGCAGCACATGCAGTCGAGCATTCTCACCGGCGAAATGCAACGTCCTCTCATACCGATGCATTGTTCCGCCCAAGGCGTTAGCGCTTCAAGGCACTCTGCTTGCTAATAGTCTAACAGTTCGAGACCTAGGTGTACACTACTCCAGTTCTCTGAACTTCGCAGAGCAAGTGAGCCATTGCTCAGCAAAAGCACGCTCCCTCATAAGCTACATATTTAAATCGATGACACTGCAAGAATCTAGGCTTGCTCTATACAAAACCTGCGCCCGACCTATGCTAGAATACTGCTCCATTGTGTTTACCAACTCCAGAAAATGCGATAGAGTAGCCATTGAAAAGGTTCAACGATCGTTTACCAAACGTCTTCTGGGCAACTCTACTCTCAACTATCGTGGTCGGTGCATCAAACTCGTGCTAGAGCCTTTATGGTTGCGCAGGCTGAAAACTAACCTCATCTTCCTATATCAGCTTATCAATAATCCTCTTGCGAACTCTCTAACTCCCTTCCTATCATCGGCCAACATTTCGTACCCTCTTCGTAATAGACCGCACTCCATTATCCTGCCGAAAGCCCACAGTAGTATCCGTGCAAACTTCTATCTTTACAGATATGCGTATGTGTGGAATAGGCTTCCACATAATGTGCGGGCATCTGATAATGTAATCCACTTCCGTACAGCACTTAATAGGTACCTCGTAGTCAGTCAGGTTTCTACTCTTTTAAGCATTAACAGACTTGAAGACGAACTGTGGGAAAATGGTCCTGACCACATATAAGCGTTTCCCCATCCTACCTCACTCAACTCCAATGTAGTCCACTTCTCTCATCTGCTTTTTCCGGCTCAGTCTACCGTAGTATGCATTCTTTCCGTTTTCTGTTCGCTCTTCATTTAACCATTTTTTAGCTCGCTTCAGGTGATGTGACTCACTCAGACAACTTACTGTATGCTTGCATTCTTCACGTCTGCTGTACTTTCTTCATTCAACCTTTTTAGCTCTCTTCTAGTGACCTTCCTTATGTCATCAGGTCAGCGCACAGCCGCTGCTTGATAGATGCCCAGCTGTCACTTACCTGTCTGTAACACCTAAGTAATTGTAGTTCAGCTTCCTTACCGGCTTTTCCACAGCTCCAGCTACCTTTGTAATATCTCATTAGCACCCTAGTATAATTTGACTATCTGCGCGTCGCTGTGTCTTAGCCTCTAGGCTCTGAACTATTTAGCAACCATATTGCATGCCTGCGCTTCTCCCGTTCGCTGTCCATTCATCATGTTACCTTAACTCTGTTCTGTCCAGCAAACAACTCAAGTAGTCCGCGCGCAACCGCTCCTTTCTAGATGTTCATTTATCTATTCCTCACTACATCTATGACACCTACGTATACTGCAGTTTAGCTCTCTTACCGGCTAATCCCGGCACAGGCTTCATTGCTAGATGCACAGCTGTCACCTTCTCTTCTGCGATACATAACTAATTGCAGTTTAGCATTCTCACTGGCTTCTCCCGCCTCAGGCTTTCTTAGTTATATACTATTACATCCCCGTCATGATTTGAATATCCGCCTGTCGTCTTATGTCCTCAGGCACTGAACTATCTAAAAGCTGTATTGTATGCCTGCGCTCCTCCCGTTCACCCATCATGAAACCTACCTTAGCTCGCTTCTGAAGATCAAACAAAACTCAGCCCAAGCCTCTCTATTATAGACGTTCATTTATTCATTACTCGCTCCTTGCTTGATGCTCAGCCGTCAATTACTCGATTGTGACAGCTAATTACTTGCAGTTCAGCCCTCTCACCGGCTTCACTCTGCTCAAGCTTCCCTACTTTTATTACATTAGCATCAGGGCAAGATTTCATCCTCTGCGCTTCGCCGCGACCAGGCCTTTTATGCTCTAAGATATTTAACAACCATATCTTATGCTTTGCACTTCACCCGTCCGCTGTCCCCTCTTCATAAAACCTTTCTAAATTCTCTTCTGTGAAGCAAACATAATTCTTGTGGCCTGCGCAGAGTTGCTGCATTTCCTCTAGCTTCTAAAAGTCCATTTAGCTGTTACTTGTGCAACGTCTGCGACGCCTGCTCATGTAGGATTCCAGATCTTTCACTGGCCTTTTCCAGCCCAGTCTACCTAAGTACTAAAATATTAGCACCATAACAAGACTCCGTGTCTGCGCGCCTCTGACTCATAGGCTGCGTTGTCCTCAGCAGACTTTATTTATGCATGCACTCCGACTGTTTGATGTCCTTCCATATAAACTTTTCAGCTTTCTCTAGTACTCCTTCCAACTCCTTATGTCGGTGCTCAGCCGCTCCTTAGCCTCTCTATTCTAGACGTTCACCTATCTCTTAATTGTTGCAATGTCTTCGACATTTTCACCTGTAAGCGACCAGCTATTGGACTAGCTTTCCCAGGCTCTTTCCAAAGTAGTAGTATCTCAGCACCATAGCATGAATCGTGAACTTATACACCGCCGTGGTTCAGCATTATATGATATGACTCCCTCAATCAACTCACTGTATGCTTGCATTCTTCC
>OX104064.1:191610518-191632658 GCA_944474145.2 Dicrocoelium dendriticum | reverse complement strand
TATTATTATTATTCGATCGTCCCAGTCAACTATCCAAAGGGACTTGTAAAGCAATGCTTCGTAACCCATAGAAATGTATTGTTCTTGTTTATGGTACAGAGAAAGCCACTCTGATGCCACAGATATTCAAAAATACAAAATAATGCAGTTCTAGCTTTTGCTACGCAAGAACTGACAACAGTTACTATGTCCCCCTCGCTACTGATGCAGCTGTCAAGGGATGTGAAGTGATCAACCCCCTCCAGTTCATCGCCCTCAAGGGTAAATGAGGCATCGAGTGGGCTGGTGGCCTTGTAACAGCACTTTGCCAGTATGAATGTGCAAAGCGCATGTCAAATGATGGGACCCACTCTAGACATTGTTCAAGGTTGAGTATGCCGCTCCAAGGTCATCAAAAAGCAAGACGATGTCGTCCACATAGCCAAGGTCAACTAGATTTTTCACCAGGCAGCACCTCGACATCTACCGGTGTGGCCTCAGCAAGGGACACTCAAAGACAGATTACATGATGAGTGGAACAAAAATGGAGACTTGGGCAACCTGGACCAACTCCATATGTCGGGAAAGTTATCCCGACGATTCGCCGTAGACCCTGACGCTTCCTGTCGTGTTCGAGTACAGGACAGGTGAAATGTCGACCTATTTCATGGGAACACCTTTCCGTGCAAGTATTTCGGACAATATCCATCTTTCGACTGAGACGAACGCAATCTTGAAGTCCCAGAACACAGTTATCGTCGGCTTGCGGTACGTGTGACGGTTCTCTAGCACTTGCCCCAGAGTGAATATATAGCCTATACAGTCACGTCCTGAGCGAAAGGCCGCCTGCTCTTCACCAACCCATGATTCTCCTTCCGCAGTGGGGCGATGAACGAGAATTGTAACCAACTAGTTGTCACCACCGGCGTTAGGTTAATGCTCATGTGGTTAGAAGAGTCTGTTCGACTGCCTTTTTAAGATATAACCACTATAGTCGTTCACTCCAGTGAGACGGGACACTCTCTTCCTTCCAGGTACGTCCGATTAGGGAGTTCACTGGCGTTACAGAGGACCTCACCACCATCGTTTAAATAGTTCGGGGTGCGAGCGAATACCGGCCAGCAGACAAATGTATTAAGGTCTGCGATTGCATTTCGGACATCAGTCTCCGACGGACCTAGCCATGGCTCAGCCTGCAACCCTGATGAGGAAGAGGTCAAGAAGCAAGAAGACAACTGACCTGCTCTGGATAGTGCTCCGCCCAACGAGCCGTACGGCGCTCCTTTTGTGAATAAGGGCACCGGCGTTGTCTATGATTCTTTCACTGACGGATTGTTTTCTGGGGCCAGTGATGCGGATCAGCTGGAAGAACTTGCGATAATCGTCTACTGCTCTTGCTTCCTCCATTTATTGAGCCCGACTAGCCCACCAGATTTCATTGTCAGCGCGCAAGCTCCGCTTAGTTCGCGTCTAATAGTTCGCCTAGTTACATTATGCTCAGCCAGCAGGGACTTTTCTTCTGGATTCAACAAGCTCGCCTACCTCTCGGATATACTGGGACTGATTCGGTGACGATAGATAGTGCCGCAAACGGAGGCTTTTGCGTCTTGTTGGCGGCCAAGATCCTATTCCATAGAACTTCAGTGTCATTGGGACATGACAGTAAAAGTTCGGTACGCAGTGCATCCTGGTAGGCTTGTCTGACCGAGCGAAAATCCGAGATTGGATTTCAACTTGATGATGAGAACTATGAAGGGCCGGAGCATGTATGATATTTGAGAACAACGGACTGGAAACGGGTTCAACAAGTGCACGAAGGCAAAACTTGGTCATCTAGGTTGAGCTGTTACAACCTCTTCACATGCTATACTGTTATGTAAACCCCTTATGCGGTTTTAATGGACTTAAACCTAATGCCTACCAACTGTCTTCTGATTTACAACCGAGAGAAATATTATTTATTGGCAAGGGAACAGGAACTAACTTGGCAATCCCCCCCCCACAAAATGGTTAATTCGTAATATATGTCCCACGATTCTCTTCGGTATATTTGTTCTGTCCTGCTAACAGTTCCCCTACATTTCCAGAGTTAAAAGTTAAGCAGTACAAACCGATTTTCATTGATTGGCGATATCAGATTCCTTATGGTACGAATATTTGCTACTAATAATGATTCCGAATACTTGTTTTAGTATCATTTTGACTATGAACAACTTACGGAGTTATCTGTCTTCAGCTGTCAACACCGCGCCATTTGATCGTGCAATCTCTTTGATCCATATTGCACTGTTATGAAATATATTCGCTGCTTAGCTTAGGCGATAATGATAGGTTACTTTGGTATACAATTTTTGCTTATTTTACATTCCTCCTTATTTCAATGCTGGCCACGACTGGGTTGATCTCCTAAATTATAGAAGACTCTACCCATGCATACCACGTTGCCACCGAATGACTGGCGTATAAAAATACTGTCATAATTAGATGATTCACACGACGGATCGTACTGAGGCTTCATCGCTCATAATTTATGCAAGAAAAAGTCTAAAAAATAGCACAACCAGGTGATGGCATGTATGCTACTTTGCAACACCGGCACATGGCCAGGTATAGCATGGAAGTGCGAGTGAAACTTTTTTGAAGGAATATTCTGCATGGAAGCAGGTTCCCTGGGGACGGTTCCACGGATGGCAGTATTACATTACCAGAATATTTGTTTAAATCGATATTTGTTATTGTTTCTCAGCTTTTCAATTTATTTAATACCTTAAAACCCACCATTTTTTAATAAATATCCGTTTTGGATCCAGTTCAAAAGTATGAACAATTATTATTTTGTACGATCCTGCTGCACACATTGATCAGACCACATAGTTGGACCGTGACTCGCACCGCCGAGGTATATAACATTTTATCTGCTTAGTTACTTATTTATAGGAAGCATATCCTCTTTAACTTATGGCAACGTGATCTATTTGGGTCCATCGCTCGTCGGCTCCAGGAGGATCCAAGTGACATGTCGGCGCCCACTGTGTACTATTAGTAAAACAGCTACTGCTCCCCTACACAGCTGTAACAGACACTCGCGGTTGTCCGTCCATACTGTCACGCACGAGAATGACTTCGATCCGTTTCACTCAGCTGTGCGCGGATAAGTTACCACACACACTCTAACCAGCCAAAAATTTCACACACGCCCCGGTCTCGCCAAAGCGTGCTTCCGTGAGTGTTTGTACCTTCCACAATTAATTGATAGACCTCCTGCTGTTCAGACGTCTTCTGCTAGCTGAAATTACGTGTCTCGGAAATGTGTGTTATATGCTACCGATACTACGTTTTAGGGGGGACGAAAATGATGAAACCAATGTTGAATACACCAATCTTTTGATCACTTGCTGAGGAAAAATCAAATTTATCGAACTGGAGGAGATGAATAAAATCATTTACTAACTATTGAATCCGAACTTGGTGTTCATTGGTATTCACTAACGAGTTGGGGAGATCAATTGCTTTCTATTTATTATTTTTCGGCATGATAATATCAAGATATGGCTGAAGGATCAGAGGGAACCGTGACGACCACGACCGGCCTCTCAGTGCAATCTTAAAGACAGGTGTCCCGAACGGATCAGTTCAAAACGCCCTATCGATTCAACGTAGTACAAATGTACCGCGTTGTAACAATGTACAGCCTTAGACATAACTACACCATATTTGCTTGGGACACAACGGATGGCAGACCTAGGTCCCAGGCAATGATGACTCTAGGTGTGATGTTACACAGGCGACCTCTCAACTCGTTCAAAACAGGACTGAGGATAGGTGTCGGAACGAGGCAACCAGCACGGTCGGACATGCTTTGCAAAGTGTATTCGGGAGATTTGTGCCCATCAATCTTCCCAATGATGCACAATTCCTACGTGCGCCCGCATGTTGAATACGCTATCCAAGCTTGGCAACCTTGGTTGAAGCGCGACCTAGAAGCGTTAGAGGCACCACAACGAAGAGCAACAAAGAATGTAAAGGGCCTGCGCTATCACGCTTACCACCGAAGGCTGAAGTTGCTGGGAATTTTCAGCGGACGCTATCGAAGGCTGCGCGGTGATCTCATATTAGCGTATCAGATACTGAGTGACCCCAACCACGTATGCCGCCATTTGCTGAAACTTAGCCACAACACGCAGCTCAGGGGTAACTGCTTAAAATTGAAGGAACAATATAGCCGTCTAGAGTGTCGACGGAATTACTTTTCCCTTCGGGTTTGCCAACCCTGGAACGCACTCCCAGACTCAGTTGTATCCTCTCCTACCTTGGACGTTTTCAAAAAACGATTAGATGTTGCTCTAGCTCCCAGCATTTTGTTACCTAAACTCCTCTATTGTGGATTACGCCAAGCATGCTTTTCAACAGGATTTATGTATCAAATGGATCCAAGTGAGCGACCATATTTTACTTTCCTCACGCCTTACATCAACGATCACTGCACCCCAGTCGTCGGTTACGTTTACAGCTTGATTTTTTTAACTTTTACACTGATGTAAGTTTATAGAAGTATTCAGACCTCCGCAGACTGTTCGGTAGATGACTCAGATATAGTTGATTTCATCATATTCACCCCAGTCATCTCTACAGGGCATGTCAAGCACTTGCTTTTATCCCGTAATAAATAACTGTTCATTGTACATTCTGAGGCTCACAGAATCACACTACTCCGGTGAGCGCTTGACAATGAAGATCAGTGACACTACGATGCCCTGCAGTTGGAAAACGATGAAATCCACAGTTCCGATACGGAATCTTATACCACGATATGGGGTTGAAACAAAAGGTGTATAACGCTAGCTACCGCTTTAAAAACTTGTCCAAAATCCAAACGGAACGATCAATAATATTAACACACACATTCATCAAATTATCTCCCAAATAATCTACAAGTATTGCTATTATAATCTCAGTTCAGATAAAAATCCTCGTCATGTACCACAGAAATCTCGTCCTATCATATGATCAGTCCACGTAAAAGCGAAAGCAGGGAATTATAGGTTAAGAAATTTGGAAATAAACAATGCCATTCTTCTGCCAAGTTGCCCATTGGGCAACAGAATTAATCTGAACGGCAATGAGTTGCGCTGATGGCATACAAAATGAGTCTTTACTCAATTACTTTTAGCCGTGCGTGCGTCGCTCACTTGTGCAGGTGTGTAAGTGTACGTGTATAGTCCGGCGCCTTCGGCCAATAGGACCTAATACGCACCGTCATAGGTGTGCAGGTGGGACGTTTCAGCTCCTACCAGATACAGCGTCGTCATGTGAGAGCTTGACAAATAGATGCCACTCTAACACGTTTGTGTGGCACGCAGTTATGTTCTACCGCCTGTCGTTGCTTGCGTTTGGAGAGCCAGTGGACAATGACTTTGGTAAGGGCATAATAACTAAGAAAATTGAACTATGCAGACTTGACGGACATGGATAGTGTATGTGGCCGTTTGCTTGATTGCCTTACCCTTTACATTAACGCAGGCGGCTGGAAGCTGCTTGCTTGTCCTTCAAGGATGATCAGTGCGGTGACGCAGAGCATGTAGGGCAAGCATGACTAACGTTTATCACGCTCTCTAGGGAAATATTTCCGGGTGGGTATTTGTCATTTGTGGACTGTATTCGAACGCACCACAGGGTTGCAGTGAGAAGGTGCTTTGAATCCGCAACTAAAATGTAATCGCTTCGGCGAATCACATTTACTCGTCGGGTTGTAGCGTCTACACAGGGGTGAGTGGCTCCGCATGTCGTAAACCGGTTCGTGCGTTCATATGGCATTTGCTATTGACAAATCGAAGTTGCTATTTCGCTCCTTTGCAATTCTACGTGGTAAAATGATGTGGTTATAGCCGGACTTTTTTTGCATTCGTATCTCGTGCATGCTATCGTCATCCATTCACACACCTCCGGCTCCGTCCTCCATCACCAGCTGTGATTACACCATGCAGCTAACTACGAGATATTAAGCAGGCGCACTGTCCATCCACCTCTGACTCCTAGTATGTGGTTGATATGAAACGGTCCAGTTGCCTACCAAACATCTGTTTCGCCTTTCAACCCCCTGAGTCTTTGACGACCCAATGTACGTCCGGATACTGAAGCCCTGGGTACTCTCGGCATGAAGCATATTACATCAGGCGAGCGATCTGTCGAAATATTTCTATTGTTGTTCGGGGGAAAATGAGCGGTTACCTTACATCCTTAATTGCTCTTGGCTAAAATATCGTATTGTTTACTGGCACATTCAACCGGGAGCTTTTCATCAGAAACGTCATCTACATCGTTGTTAACCTGATGATGCAGCTCTGGTGTAATCGGTTTGGATTTCATGCACTCGCTTCTAGGTTAGATGAGTGACTATCGATGATTGAGCTATGATGTCGTTTCTGCACCCACAACACGTGATCGTGCTTAATGACGGGGGTTTGCATTATGTAAACGAAGAGATGACTAATCCGCTTTGAATACAATTAGTTGCTTCTTTTGCAGAGGCGCAGTACGTGGGCGCGTAGGAGGTCCGCCCACGGCGGCACGCGACATGGGGCCACGATTTTATTACCATGGTATGTTGGATACCGAATATAAAAGACAAATTATCCGGATAAACTGTGAGTTAAATATTTTAATGTTAACCTGTATGATCGGCAACAAATTTGCGCCATGTGTGACACTTGTGCAAACGTTCTTCCCAGTGATCCTCTTATTTGTTACATAGTGGTCACTCTCAACAAATTCACCTCAAAGTCACAAGCGCATATTAGTTTGCATCGAAAACTAGTGGGCTTTACCGATCGCTTGGCCTTCACGCGCCTATGCTACTGTGTCATTAATGCCCGTGCTTCAGATACCGCGTGCACCAAAAGGCGAATCCGTCACTCGCTTTTACCCATAACGTCTTCAGGACCCCCCAGGAGCATCTCGGATTACCGTCCCCTCATTGTCTGTTTTACATGAGGCTTTGTTATACTCCAGATGCCCTCGATAGCACTGAGAGTTGGAGAGTATGGCGCAGGACGTAGAAGTCTCTCAGAGCGGTACGGTTCCTCCAGTAAAATGTGCTCCAGTTGCGGATGACAGGGCGCGTTGTGATAAATCAAAAGACACCATTTCCACAAACCCTGCTCCGTTGGTATCAAGCACCTGTCGCAGCCACTGAGCGCATCTTTGCTTGCTGCAACTTCCTCTCAGAAACGAACACGCTATCAAGCCATTGTTTGTCATGGCGCCGACAAGATGAACATTCGGTCCATGGCTGTTCGCCACTGTACACTGTGCTCGACTACCACGTCGTGAGCGGCCATGAGTGCCGGAGCAAAATAAGTTGAAATTGGTCTCATCAATCCACACCGGTTGCCTTCCTTCCACCTCGTAATCCATGAGCTGCAAAACGAATGACCTGCGTCGCTTTTTGTTCTCCAGCGTGTTCATAGACTCCGGAATGGTGTGCAGTTTCTTCATTGTTATTAGTCGGCCATACAAGTATCGTGAAACGGTGCTGGTACTTACTCCAAGTTCGAAATCCGCCTTTAGCCACAAACGAAGGACTTCCAAGGTAACGGTAGGCTCCGCAGAAACCCACTCCACCAGGGAGTCGATGTGGCTTTTTGCCAACGTTCTGCGGCGGACTCCCCCGGGCTGCCCCGACGGTTCCGTCGATTCGTATGCTTGTATCCAGTTGCGGCCAGTATTCACCTGCACCTTCAGTGTGCAAGCGACATGCTTCCAATCGCCTTCTTCCTCGTACGTTTTCAGTATGACGTTCTTCACCTCCATCGAGTGCCGAACATACAAAGCAACCATTGCGATTAAGTGAACTGCACGTCTAGAATCACATGGCAAACTTATTTGGCGGTGGTTCGTTATACCAACTCAATCGTCGTTCAAATCCCTACTCTCGTTCTACTTGGTGGGAATCGCTTCTTTGGACAAAGGAATAAGGGTTTACATGGTGCATCGACCACCGACACTGTATCTGGTAGGAGCTGAAGCCTCCCACCTGCACACCCATGACTAGTGCGTCTTAGGTCCTATTGGCCGAAGGCGCCGGGCTATACACGTACACTTACACACCTGCACAAATGAGCGGCCCACGCACAGCTAAAAGTAATTGAGTAAAGACTCATTTTGTATGCCATCAGCGCAACTCATTGCCGTTCAGATTAATTCTGTTGCACAAGGGGCAACTTGGCCGAGGAATTTATGTTTGGCCAGCCTGTGATACAGGTGTTCCGTTTTTAATCCATCAAGAATTCTGTGCACTTCCTCATTTCCTTGCTCAGCGATCCACTCAATTCGAAACACTAAGTATGCTCTCCTATCGTTCCAGTCTCATGCGAGCTTGAAGCTGAACTTGAATATGTTCATGAGTGTAAGTATAAATGATATTCCATCTTGGATATCTGAAATGAAAATTAAACTGCGTTGTTTAATTGCGGGAATAGTAGGCGAATTTGCCGGAGCGAAGTTGTTATCCTTCGATGAGTTGACTGCCACATGTTAACACTTTTGTCTCCTTTTTCATCAGCGAGAGAATATTACGCACCAAGTACTCGAGTTTATTTGTCCTCTTGTGGTTGATGTTGTAAACGCGGTTCGCAAACAGAACACTAGTGAACATCAAAAATAATGCGTATGATATCGTTGCGGCAAGCTGCACCCGCACACTTCTGATTGCCCGCACAACGAATATATCTGTCGGAAATGGGGCAAGATAAGCCATTTAGCTCACTTGTGTAGAGCGAAAAGCTCCTGCCCCGCAAACAGCGCCTCATCGAATCGTCAAAACAAGACATACTATGTGAAGATAAGGTCCTAACAAACTGGAACAGTGAACTTAACTCAGTGTACTTGCAAAGTGTGACACCCAAAAACTCTCCTCCTTGCACAATACGTTTGTCAATAAATGACGAACCTATAAATATGGAACAAGTTACTGAGGTGGCGGTCAGCGTTGTATACCGTGGTTCCATGAAAAATCTTCCACGTTTACAATAGTGCAACTCGAGATTACAGACGTACAACGGTGACTCATTTCAGGTCTTGGACAGATATTTCTTCAAAGCCAGGCACGGGGAGCGAGAATGCACCCTACCCTTAATCGTTGTGACTGGGAACAAACCGAATTCCATGGGTCAAGAATGATTACAATGCTTTCCTGAAACCATGCCACTGAACCGACTCATGTTGAAGACGGCAGTTTGAATGGATTATGGAACCAGTTCTCATCGTTGTTTGAAATTAAATTGGGAAAATGCTTCATTTCAAGCCTTCTATCAAACTCTGAAAGGGTGTTAAGCCAAAATTTTACAAATCCAGACCATTACTTTATGCAATGCGTCATAATGTTGAGGCAGACATGCAACATTTACAAACAAAAGGAGTCATAGTTCCGGTGCAACATTCAGATTGGAGCACTCCGATTGTACCTGTGCTCCAACCTGACGACTTCGTCCGTATTAACGAAGACTACAAACTGACCGTCAACCAAGCATGAAAAGTGGAAAATCATCCCCTACCATGTAAAAGGGACTTGTACGTGAGTTTAGCTGGTGGCCAAAAGTTTTCCAAACTGGGTCTCAGTCACGCATAGTGAAGTCGAACTTGATGATGAAGCGCAGAAGCTGACCACAGTAACTACCCACCTTTGACTATTCCAGTACACATGCCTCCCGTTTGGAATAAATTTAGCACCCAGCATTTTCTAATGAATCTTGGATGATTTAGTTAACTGTATACCGTTCACCTATGCATAATTGAGCGATATCCTTGTTACTGGCCGCAGTAACCCTGATCATCTAAATACATTGCGAGCTGTTCTCGAGCGTCTGGAAGAGTGTGGGCTGAAATTAAAAAAGTCCAAATGTGAGTTCTTATCCGATTTTGTTTGTTAGCTTGGTTACAAACTGGACAAAACCGGTTTGTGTGTCCCTCAAGATAAAATAGCGCCTATTGTACAGTCACCTCAACCCAAGAATAGTGGATAATTGCAATCATTCCTAGAAATCTTGCCTCGCAATCTTCCATTCCTACCGGATGCCTCAACCATTTTTGCCCCATTGAACGAACTGCCTCACAAAAATATCCCGTGGATGTAGATGAGCGAATTTCAATCTGCTTTTACTTGCGCCAAGAAGTGTCTTGCAGCCACACCACCTTTTGTCCATCAAACTAGTTAAAAACCGTTAATCTTACGGTGTGACGTCACTCCATACGGAGTCAGAGCAATACTGTGTCACAAAATGTCGTATGGTGTCATACACCTGGTTGTCTTTGCCTCACTAACTTTACAATCCGCCGGAAAGAAATATACCCAGTTGGATAAAGAAGCCATTTCAGTTATGTTTGGCGTCAAAAGCTTTCATCAGTACGTTTAAGGCATTTCGTAATACAAACTGACTACAAACCACTGATATCCTTGCTGACCGAGTCTAAGGGAATCGAGCAGATGTTTTCCCCGAGAAGGCAACGCTGGGCATTAATAATAAGTGCATATATATATCGAATCCCATATATTTCTGGGTTGAACTATCATACAACGGATGCATTTAGCAGGTTACCATATGAACAATGATTTATCACAGGTAAAAGAGCATGTTCTTGACAAGTTTCATAGGATGGTTGGAGTAAGAAATTAAAATTCCGAAGACCATCGAATAAGTAAATTCTTCATTTAAGCGTCTACCGATTTAAATACACTACTGTATAATGATAGTTTGAAGTGGGAATGAGATGTGCACACACAGAGTAGTATAAAGTGCCGTCATAGTCCAGTAAATGCGTGAGAAATAAAAAAGAAAACGACAACGCTCACCCATCTTGTTTCGGCTGACAGATGGCGTATGTTAATCCAGTTTAGATACATCCAGGCTACTCACATGGACACTTTCGCATGTATCTTCACCGCCACGTTGATGAGTGGGCCGTTAAGCACATGGTTAGGTTTGCGTTATTTCGTCCTCCAAGTGGAACGGACTATATCAAGTACTACAAGTCAGAAAGAATTGCATCAAGGCGGTTTTTAAATAGCGATAATGTAGGGGAAAGCATAACTTGAGTCGAAAGCGCATTCTAGACAGGGGACACACAGAGGGAAAAACATTTCGTCGACAATCAAGCCGAAGGTACTGCTTAAGCGGTTTGCGCTGGTGGCCCCTCTGCTTGGTATTTTGGCGCATTTGCAACAGATTGTAACTTGGGTGAGTTGGGTTCGTCAGTAGTAAGTAAACCATGCTTAGGTCTCCTCGCTGACATCGATATTCACCACTGTACCATCTCAGGGACTGCAGTCTTCGTTGGTAGCAGAGATGAAACAATCCTCTAACGAGTTTTGTCTCTCTAGGTTGTGGAGTTTCAAGTGTGTCGACGTCGCGCTTGGACCAGGGCCACCAGGCCTGGATCACATATTCCACGTAAGGCCTCACGTAGGTTTTCAGCATTTGCGGAAAGGTTGATGGCTCAAAATTTCCGGAAGCCCGTCGTAAGAGGCTAAGATGTTGACTGGCTCTTTTTGATGCCTTTTCAGCTTGTCTCGAGCAACCAAGATCGTACTGCACCATCACCCTGATGTCGTTTTCTTGGGAAGCATGTTGAAAGTACTGGTCCCCTAGTCGATATACATAGGTATGCTGATGGCGTATGCTTACGACTTTGCACTGGATCAAGTTGAACTGGAGCGAGTTATCGGATGACCAAGCATAAGCCCTATGGAAATGGCTCTGCATTGCCATATGAACATACGATATCCTGATATAATGCCAACTTGAAATCAGCTGCAAATAGTAAGAAATTTGACTGCCATTCACTGGCAAGATCTTTAATGAAAGTTAGGAATAAACGTGGCCCCAGTACCAATCCTTGGACCACAGCACACTGGACTTTAATTGTGCCGGAATTTGAGCTGCGAGCTCTCACCTTCAGCTGATGTTGAGCGAGGAAGTTGCCGATCCAACCGAGTATACGGCCACCGATTCCATAGCTTCGAAGCTTGTGAAGCAGAATGCGGTAGTCCAAACGATCGAACGTTTTCGGGAAGTCCAGGTGGACAATGTCAACTCCCACTGTGGCATCGGCCGACTCTGTCCAGCTTGCCCGGGCTAGCAGCAAGTTTGCAGTGCAGCATCGATTTCGGCGGAATTCGTGATGCTGTGATGCCTGGTTGTTGTTGCTCGCAAGATATCCAATTAGGGCCCCTGCAATCATGCATTCCATTAATTTGGATAAAACTGGGAGGAGAGTGATTGTACGGTAGTTCGAGGGCTAGGAAGGATTACCACTTTTATAACGAAGTGACTAATCCATGTTTCCATATCGTGGGAACCAGCATTTCGTCGAAACAACGTTGAAAGTACCGAGCTAACGTTTTGGCAAGGTTCATGACCGATGTCTTCAATGCCTTCGGTTTGATTTCGTCCACGCTAGGTGAGCTGTACACGCACAATGACATTAACGTTTTTATCACATTGGTTTCCGTGAACTATACATGATTTAACCCTGGTGGCAATGGAAGCTGTGTCAAAAGCCGATGGAATGATGATTCCCTCCCGAAAGTATGGATGCCACCCCAGCCGAAAAGGTGGAGGAACACGTAGAGCTAGTACATCGAATGCAACACCTCGACACCACTCCATTGACAGGTGACACCATACATCAGTGGACCGATCGTGACCCAACGCTACCTTCTGTAGCAACCTTTACAAAAACCTGCTGGCCTACTACAGTTCCCGTTTTTCTTAAGCCTTATGGACAAAGGCAAATGAATTGAGCGATCACGATGTATGCTTGTTTTGGGGATCCTGCCTGATTCCATCGCTGAAGGCATGGTCGTTAATCCTAAGCGAACTCCACAACGCACATCCAGGCATAGCCCGAATAAAAGCTTTGGCACGCGCTTATTGCTGGTGGCCTGGCCTAGATTCAGAAATAGCGAACTAAATAAATCGTGTGGTCTGTGTCATCAGTATCAGTTAAATAAACGTCTCGATCCGGTACACCCTTGGCATTGGCCTGAAATGCCATGACAACACATCCGTGTGGATTACTTTAGACCCAATAATGTTGTATTTTTCCTGCTGCTAAGTAAGGCTCGTTCGAAATGGATATATGTTTATCCTGTTTCCTACCCTACTAAGGAGACGACTATCTCAAAAAAGAGGTCGTTATTTGCCATCTTTGGGATGCCAGAGACACTCTGCACAGAAAATGGGCCATGTTTCACAAACAAAGAATTTGAAATCTTTATGGAGGGAAATATTGCTCAGCACTTTCGCACAGCTCCATATCATCCTGCTTCTAATGAGCTAGCGGAAAGAGCGGTGCATACAAGTAAAAGAGCTTCCTTGAAACAAGAACCAGGACCTATTCGGAGGAGATTAGATCACTTGCCGTTTGCTTACAGGATAACACCAACGGATGCTTCCGGTAAATCACCTGCGGAGATGATGTTAGCCTGAACACTCCATACCAGACTGGATCTACTGTTTCCAAACCATACAGCAAAAATGGTGAGAAAACAAGACAAGGCTGCCGCATCGCAAGATGACAACTGCTCTAGTTGGCAACCGGGTTATCCCGTATACACACGACTACCCCATGAGCGCTGCTGACAACCCGCAACTGTAATAAAGGTGACTGTAGCCAAAGAGACTTGAATTAAATGGTCGGATAGTACGGCGACACTTAGATCCCATACATCCAAGCTGCGTTGGGACAACAGCAGATGAACGTGTGGGTGAATAAGATTCGGTTCAGCCGGAAACGAAAGCAACCTCCCAGCATTCTGTACAATCGTCAGATGGACCATCACTTCGTAAATCCCAGCGTACACATAAACCCGTTGACCGTTTTGTGTCGGGAGTTTAAGCATTTCAAGAGGTGAGGGTATGTCACGTACGCGAATGACTTCGATCCATTTGATTCAGCTGTGTGCGGATTGGTTACCACTCCCATCAGCCAGCCAATCATCTGACACACGCCCCGGTCTCGCAACGCGTGTGTTCGTGAGTCTTGTCTCTTCCTCAAATGATTGATAAACCTCTTGCTGTTCACACGTCTTCTGCTTGCTGGGATTACGTGTCTCGGCAGCGTGCGCTACATGCTTAACGGTACTGGGTCTTACTTACCCATAGCAAAGCTTCTGAAGAGCGCAGATAACCTACTTGCGCATCCATATCCCCCGCAAGAACCACAGCACAACTGAGAACATTAAGTAGTAGCGTACGCAGGTTTCCATTAGTCAGTCAAGCTCTACAACTCTCTTAAACAGCAGCCTCCAGGTTGAAAGTAGTGCCATCGAGGTTGGAATGAATGTTGGAATGAACGTTCAGTCTGGTGAACAATTTTACGGCTTGGGAGCAAGGTTCATGTTCAGTAAAGTCCCATTTTATTTTAAATGCATTCACTATTGCAAACTTGGAGTGACTGTCCTGCATATAGGCATACCAAACAACTTAGCATTTTCAAAATAGGGAATGTTAAAAGGTTAACTTATGAAGAAGGTTTATGAAGAAGGCTTATGAAGAAGGTTTATTAAATCTGCCAAATACTAAAAAGCTGGGGATGATCAATTGTACATTTGACATACACTACAGCGCAAGCTTCTAGGTATTTCAGTAAAAGCTGTGTTATAAAACACGAGTGCATCCATATCTCTCCTAAAATTTGTCGGACTATTACCCTATATTCGCTGAACAGTGTGACAGATTTGCTTAGTGTTAAATTAGCCATTGCCAATTTGAAGGACCTGTGGAGTCTTCGCGACATCCAGCTTTTGCCAAAAGCTAGTTTACCATGCCGGGGTTTGCGCGATACCTTTGTATGGGTGCGAAGCTTGGCCGATTCGAGTAGACAACATGCGTAGACTTTCGGCCTTCGACAACGGCTGTTTGCGGAGGATATATATATTCCGACTGTATAGAAATTCGCGCAACTTGTACTGGATAGTTCATTTTTGATACACGTTTTGGTGTGATTTTCACTAAGCCGTGTGATTCATCCTTAATAAAAGCAGAAGTACTATTCAGGCACAGTAGTACCAACAATTTAACGTATTAGTCATTCCGTTTTTATACTAACTCACAAGTCATTTTTAACAGACTAATAGAACTTTGGTTGCTTCAGATCTCAATATCATGGAATTGCATCACGATAACCGAGACACGAATCTGTGCAGGGAGTACTGACTCAGAAATTGTACTACGCGGAGTGTACATTCAGCCAAATAGGTGCTTTGGGGTAATACTCTATTGCCTCAGTGAGCTGAATCTTGATCTCATCGACAACCCTGATGTTCATATTGTCGACACGCTTTGGTGCCGTTTTCACCTAACACGGAGTAGCACGTTTACTTAGCGTCATATACTGTCCTCCATCGCCTACTTCCGAAACAGACAATCGCCTAGCCTCCACTATGAAGACCGTCCACGCACTGTGTGCACAGTCACATACTCCTGGTCGTTGACTTAAATCTTCACGCCGTAGAAACTCCAGCCTGTCTCAGTGAACACTTCATAATGGAATTACAGGAGCTATTCATTAAATTACAATGTTACAACAACGTTGCTTCCCCGACTAGACTCAGCAGGGTTAACAAACTAGGTATGTCAGATTTTGTGTTCACCATCGAGGAGCATACGATCGAAACAGTGTCTTTGGATAGTGCTTCGATCCGCAGCAATCAAGTAACTCCGCTGTTCAGCTACATCCGTTAAGTAGAATATTCCTCATAAAACACCGATGGTTCTCAGCTCACTACCGATTACGACCAAATGACCACACTCCCTACTGTTTCCAGCTAGTCCTTTCTAGTTGAACTATCCCCCAACTCGCCCGGTGGGATTTTGTTTAGCGATGTACCAAGTGGCTAACCAGTGTCTCGTGGAGCAGGCGCCAGTTTGCGCGATGAGAGTGAAGCCATTCATACGCAGAAGGATCTGGAATTGTACGGTCACAATAGGTTAAATGTGGCGAAACTACAACTGGTCACCGAATGCCAACACATAGAAAGCCTAACTAATCGGCAAAATCATCACATAAACCTGATACAAGAGGATAGACGAAAGCGTCAGCAGGACCTAATCGAGAAATGCTCTTCAAGCCCAAGCTTCCTTACAGACATGTTAAGAAACTGCGTAAAGTGCAGCGAGGCATTTCTGCCCTACACACGTGATCCAAGTCAAGTTCAAGCCAAGTCAAAATAGGTTTTAAGCACCTGGGTAGATGCGTTTTCAGTTTTGTACACTATCCATGCGGATAGAGAAATACATGAGATTTAATGGACAAAGACAATAAATCCTGTGGCACAAAACGTTTTTGTATCACTCAAACAAACACCTGCGCATCATGCGGACGAGTCTCGTTGAGTTCACAAGTAATGGTGAAAAGTACGGCAGAATAGAATTGCGGTGAGAATCCTTGCTAGAAAATACGTATCTGAATTTGGAGGGTGTAGAAGAAAAAGAGATGGCTTCCGATAGCGCTCTATGCGGTAGATGGAAGGGGTCGTTTGTTGAGACGCACAAATTGCACCAAAAGCGGTCAAATACCTACGTCCGCAACTCCACCCAAAATTCCGGGGCATAGCGTGATTGCTGCTTATGCAAGTTATACAACCGTCGGTAAGTAGCCATAGCTCCTTTATGACCTCAGATGCTCTGAAGAGGTAAGCTTCGTCGCGCGAGCAAAACTCTCCCGATGCTGACAATGTCCGCTCGGAGACGTCGAATTTCATTGTAATTAATTCTGCAAAACAGCTTTCGCAGTTTTTTCAACCATGTCACGAGGAGATGCGGTTTCCGGTAATGTAGTGAATGCAGTGAAGTATCGATATTCTAACTCACAAGTGGTAAGTCGTACGGATCCGGCCAACTATCACCCGATAACACTCCTTCAGTTCATTTCCGAAGTCTTGGAGACCAATACAGCCGAACCGTTCACAGTTTATTTGGAAAAGTGCAGTGTCATAAAAACAGAAAACATGGATTCCTCCAAACATGTCTTGTTTCACAAAGCTGCCGGCTTGCTTGCTACATTTGTCGTTCACCGTAAATTGAACTAGTCGGAAGCAGTGTGGGAATTGACGCGCTTAGCATGAATTCTCCAAAGTGCTTACCTCGTCTGTACCGCTGCATTCTCCTTTACAAGTATCAGTGTCGTGGAAATGCTGACCCTGTCCTCGGTATATTATGTGGCTTTCTACTTTAACGGCTCCTAAAGTTGAAAGTTCGCCGGACCATCACTGACCCTATTGCTTTTTAGTTGGGAGTGTCATGGCTTTCAGTACTTGATCCACGTCTATTCTTGACTTACATAAACGCTCTCTTGAGTGATTTACCTAAGCTACTTTCTCTACGCTAATGTTATCAAGCTACATCGGGCCAGTAAAACAACAGGTGACTGAGTAACACTTGTTAAGGTATACGAGTTGGTGACACAGGTTCTACTTACATCAACGCCACCAAGCTTAAGCTATTAAGTATGCGTCGTCACTCCACTTGCGACCTAACAGTGATGGCAATGATGATCTCGTCTATTCACGTCAGACCGAAGGGGCATCAAAAAAGCCAACCAACACCTTGGCGTGCCTCACATTGCAGAGCATAAACAATTTGTTTATTTATTTTGGAGGTGCAGTGGGCGTTTTGACACTTCAATCTTCCCTCAGATGTTCAACGCCTAAATTAGGCCCATTCGGAATACACCATCCAATCCTGGCACCGCCGGCACAAGCACGACCTCCCCGCACTTAAAATACCACAGCGAACGATGGCCAGTAATGTAAAAGGCTTGTTATATATCCCAAACTAACTGAGACTTAAAACTCTCGGAGTTCATGGTAGGACAACATCTACGCCGTACTAGCTGTTTGATAATGACACATCAGATCATGAGAAATCCAAACCATACTTGCCGTCTCCTTCTGAAATTAAATCAAAATACCACTTAAAAAGTCAACTATTTAAAGCTGGGCACTACGTATAGCCGGTTGGAAAGTTGCCGGAATTCCTTTTCATTTCGTGTATGCTAACATTGGGACAACCTCGTTATTTGCATGGTTATATCCACCCACACTGAAGGTATTCAAAATACGTCTCCATGATCAACTCATAGGTAAGTGTTACACAGTATAACCATTTCTGTATAGGCGACATCGTAGCACCACCAATCAATGTGCTCAGTTCCAGTATCTGCACTTCATTGCCTGAACGCTGCCACTATGGAATACGGTTATGGTGTTAACCTATTGCTCGTTTTTCCGAGCTTGGTAAAGAGATCGCATACGTTTCACCACCATACGAGGTGGCATCTTCAGTGCGGTAATAGGCAGTGTATAATGCTGCTTAGTGAATTGTCAGTCGGTCATCCACGGGCAGGTGACTTTTGAAGGTGGCAATTTCGATTTGCGCCAAGTGATCTCTGCCCATTTGCTTCCACGGCTGAACCACGTCTTGCGATTCGCCGGAGATCATTCTTTCTGAGTTGATGGTACACGGGGTCGGGGTCGATGCGCATGTTGGTCGAAGTATTAGAGGAGTACCATGCTTCTAGGAGCTCTCTTCCTTTCTGTGTTGTTGTTTGAACTAAAATGACCGTTTTGTTCCTATTGAAGCTATGTCCCTCCTCATCCACATGCGCTGAGACAATTGTTACAATTTAGTTTATACACGACGTGTGTTCGCTCTTGTGCATTCCTAATGTCCGTTGCGTTTGATAGTATTCTTCTCAAAGTGGCGGTTGGCTTATGAGCGACCACGATGCTGTATTGCTTGAGCAATCTGGCATTTCAGCTATGTTCTTCATATACGGCAAAACGACCCTCTAGCTTACATTTGGTATCGGCTCGGTGTTCATAATTTTATGGTTTAGACATCTGCGGATGAAGCTGCGTGGGCATCCATTGAGCTCGAACGAATCGAATAGGTGTTTCTCTTCTTCCCGTTTGGCCTCCACTGTACTGCAGTGTGTTTCAATCCTGCGGAATAGTGTCTGCACTCAACTTATTTTGGGACACTTTGGGTGGTTGCTACAGAAGTTCAAAATTTGATCCGTATGTGTCCCTTTCTTGTGAACGGATGTTTGAAATTCACCATTGTTTGTTCTAGTCACCAACACATCCAAGCATGGGAGCATGTTTTCTGCCTCTAACTCCATTGTAAACTGAATCCCATCCATTGCATTGTTGAGCAACTGGTGTGCGATTGCTACTTCACTGCGTTTCAGTATTACAAATGTATCGTCGACATAGCGTACCCACAACTTCGGGTTTATAGCTGGTAGTAGATCTTCTTCCAAATTTTGCATGATGATCTCAGCGATCAGACCTGATATTGGTGATCCCATCGGTGCCCCCTTCACTTGCTCATAGATCTCTCCGTTGAACGACAAGTAATTTGTGAGGCATAGTTGGAGAAACTTGCAAATGCTTGCAGTCGTCATACTCCCAATTTTCTCATCTCTGTTGTTCAGGCGTTCTATAATGGCTTCTTTTGACAGTTGCAAATTGACAGATGTAAATAGAGCGGTGACGACGTTGGAGACCATCGTTTCGTCATGATCTATATGCAGGTTCTTGAGCTTCTCTAGAAATTGATTGGCGTTGTTTACGGAGTGCTGCGAACCGTTGAGTAGATGTTTGAGGCGCCTCCACAATTCCTTCGCCAGGTTGTAGGTGGGTGTATCTGGAAGTGAAACAATTGGACGCAACGGAACACACTCTTTGTGTACTTTTGTGAGCCCGTAGAATTGGGCGATGTTCCAGTCAAGGGCTCTCATTTTATTCCTTTCAATTTCTGTAATTTCTTTTAACTGTTGTAGTTCTTGCAATGTTTTGTTTCTTTGGTTTGTAAGTTGCGATGTCGGATCGGAATTAATGCGCCTGTATGTGCTTGTATCGTTCAGAAGTCGTTTTGCTTGCTCAGTATAGTCTGCCTTATCCACTATGACTGTCATACGTCCTTTGTCTGCAGGAAGGACAACAATTGACTCGTCGGACCTCAGGGCTTTCATTGCTTCGTGCTCTTGTCGAGATAGGGCATTGCATTGCTTGACGTGTGTCATGGCAGGAACGATTGTGTGTCGGATTTGCTCCTGTATCTCTTCTCCAAGTTCATTTGACCATAGAGCGTTTTCGAATTCCGCTAAAAACTCTGTGGTTGCCGCGTCTTTGATATTGTAGTTCAACCGTTTGGTGAGTATCTGCTACTCTGTCTCACTGAGCGGTCGTTTAGAAAGTTTCCTGATCCAGCGATCGTTGTCAACTCCGTATTGGCAGGAGGTCAATTTTGACATCTTTCCATGAAGCGCGGCCTGCTTCTTCATTCCGGCGTTATTTGCTCTGCGTTCGATTGTCAACTGTGATTGTTCTGTCAGTTGTTGTCCCACGGTTTGCAAACAAGTGGTTCGCTCTACATCCAGACATCTTTCATATTTCTTGATACGATTTTGAGCGTCCGTGATAATTATTCGCATCATGCGTTTTCTGATCTGACGCGCAACATCCCAAGCCCTGGGAGCGTTTAGCGGCGGTCGGTAGTTGATAATGCAAGGAAGAAAGTCTCTTCGCAAATAATCATGGAGGAAGGCTAGCTGCTGCCTTATAGAGGCTTGCCAGCAAGCAAAATCCTCCCAACGGCCAGCGGAGCGGAGAGTTGAGCGCCCACAAGTATTCGAAATGGTGTACTCAAACTGGATTTACGTATCGCAATGACTTAAAAAATCAGTAAACATGTGCGCTTTCTTTGTTATTCTTCATTTTTTCACAGAGTATGTCAGATATGACTGCTCTTTTGGCTGTTTAGTGTGCACACATTTAATTCCCATTTCACAGTATTTTTATGCAGCGGTTCATTTAAATAGGTTGCCGCTTAAACGAATAATTCAAAATAGTTTTAGTTTTCATCGCAATCATTCTAACTGACTAGTCAATCAGCTGTTTTTTTACCCGCAACCAAACACTAGTCACTATCCGATTGGGAAAGTCTATGCCTATCCCCTTCTCCTACAGACACACTTTTGATCGAAAACTTGCTTTTTGTTGCATTGTGGTACATTTGATCTCCCGAGTTAAATAATGATTTGGACCGTTGCTTGTCAACTGAGCAAATGGGAGCACGTATACATATGTACACAACGTGAGTCAAACTACAAATTACCCTAAAATTGGTAACCGACAAACTATCTTGTACTACGGCATCTTTCCTTATTATATGCTGTGAAATGTTTCCCGAGTTTTTGTCACTTGTTCAACAAAGGAACAGGTAGCATTTCGTAGGCTTAAATCTGCTGCGTCGTTTGCAACACTCAACGTAGCAGCATTATCCTACTTCTTTGTGGAAAAATGGATGGTGGTCAAATCTATCATGTATGATCTCATGTATGATCTCAACCATTTCATCAACTGGTTTCTTTACTGGCTTTGCACACTTTGTAGGTAGAAAATTAAGAGCCATAGCATTTGTTGTTACCGCGTCGCCATCACCTGTGACTAGTGTTGTGGACATGCGCCTGGTCTTCCCAGAGGTCCGCATGAATTTTGGTGTGGTCAAGTTTGCTTTCAAGAAAACGTTGGTAACCTGACTTCTGAAGTAGAGGAGATCCAAGGGTTGGTATCTTTGTGTGCCAATTAAAATTTCAATAGTTCAGCTATGAATTTGAAAGTGGAAGGTCCACAAAGTGAAAGGTAAATCATACAGGCAATTTGTCCTTAATTCTATACAACCATGTGACAAAATCCAGCTTATCCACGCCTTCGATGTTTTCATGGTACACTTTAACACACGTTGTTCTGCTTATTTGAATAAATCCTTTTCTCCCATCAATTCACCAACGTGCATTGCCCATCTCTTTCAGTGCCCACAGAGTTGGATGTGAGAGTCACAGCCCCTCTGTCCATTCACATGACTACATGATTGTCTCCTTTGCCAAATTTTTAGTCTGAATATCCCAACCATCTTGAGCCCATCAAATTTCAACTGACATCCAATTAAACAGTTACTTTCATATTTCCAATGGAGCGAGTACCTAACATCTTTATTTTTTACAATGATTCATCCGAGTGTAATGGTTGCCGAAAGCAAGTATTTAATTTGAAAAGCGCAGTAAGAAGACGAAGACTGGCAAATGCACGCATTTCGT